>CAJHNH020008190.1:0-380161 GCA_905116865.2 Candidula unifasciata | reverse complement strand
CGTAACACATTGTTGTTGTTGTTGTTGCTGCTGCAGTTGTTCACTTCTTGTTATTGCCTGTCCTTCACAACCCCCCCCCCCCCCCCAACCACCACTTTCCCCCCTATGAAGCCTGCAACACTCATCTCGTCTTGCTTCATCTTCATCTTTTTGACTTTACGGTGTAGTTCTCTTGTTCATTATTCACTACTAAACAGCAAAAACTAAGAAGCTCAAAGAGGGGATCAAATGAAACAAACACCTACACATACATTGGTGGCTTTACGGACGGAAACAAAAATAGTTTACTCTCTTGTTCGCTTTTCCACGCTCTTTAGCCTTAGTTTTTTATTTTTGAATCTATTTCTGGTGGTAACTTTAACTCTCTGTATGCCCGGCTCTCTAGCGTAGTTGGCTAAACCGGATTGCGCGGTGACCGGGTGACGAACTCCTTTTGGTCCGGGTTCACTCCCGGGGGTAGGCAGAAAAGCCAAATTTCTCCCAGATTTACGGTATTTATCATGGAATCAAAGCCGAAACGTTGCGATATCCATAATACTGAACCTAAGGGTTAACAACTCATGGCTTCTGGATACTAAAACAAACAACTCTCTGTATTTCTGCTGTCTAGTCTGTACTCAAACCTCAGCTACTTTTTTATGCTACTTAAAATACCAATCAGCAAATTATTTTTCATTATTTCACAATTTCGGGTCTTTGTGGTGAATTGGTCGAGCCGCTTACCTCCCGCTATAAAGGTAGTGGGTTCGCTTCACGGCTGCGTCTGTCAGTTCACAAAATCAAATTGTATAGAGAATTCTAGGGATCCACCACGAAGCTACTGTGTTCGTGCTTAGTGCGACAGTCGGCCGGCGACTAACCGTTCTCCGGTGTAACGAAGTCGATGAACTGAACTTGATCTTTTAACTTTATAATTTGTTTCCAAACAGTAGGTCGGTAATAAAGTCCATCATAAAGCATCGGTTAACAACAAACTAAAGGAAACAGGAAGACAGCAATAACAGATAGACGACGAGCAGTCTCACAGAATGTATCATTAAGGCAACAGACAGAGTGTTTTGGAGAGTTCAGTTAAGTTGGGTCAAGAATTGGTATCACAGCACTTGGGACATTACCATGCATGCTCCGTCCTCATCTTCAGCAGCTAGCGCAGAGTTCCAGTACTGATGGTACCGGTCATAATCTGGCTATATGTCCGTCCTGCCTTACCTCTGAGTGTAGTGAGCCGGCCAGACCCTCTGGTTACACCCAGGTGCCTCATTCTCTCCAGGTCATATTAATCTTGTTTCTCTACTGATTGCGTGGCTTGTTCCCAAAAGGGCCTTGACCACATATGCCTTGTCATGTATCAATTCATCACCCAGTGGTGCAGATCCAGCCAATCTGTCTGCCTGTTCATTGCCCACCACGCTTGTATTTCCTGGAGAAAAGATCCAAAGTATGCTCCATCCCCGTGACCTTTCCAGTGAAGCTTGCCACTCTGCTCGAAACATCCCAGTCTTTACCTTTCTCAGCATGCCTTCAGAGTCTGTTGAGTGTGTTGGAGATGAATTACAGTCTGAGAGAATGTACCCCTAAGGCAACAAACATAGTGTGCTGAGGATGCGTGCAGCCCACCGTGCGGTATCGGCCTCTGATCGACAAGACATCAGGTATCGAACATGTTCTTTCCTATAAATTATTCTCTGCAAACATAATTATTTATTTGCTAAAATCACGTTAAAGAGGTATCGATGTAAACATGGGTAATATTCCTGTTTATGCTTATCGAGCCTTTTTAGGACAGAATTAAAATTCGAATGAAAGATCCTGTTTTCTGGCTACGAAAGCGTCAGTTAACTCTTTGAGTCCCAGCGGGTTTAGCATCACAGGCAAAAGTGGTAGTCAAGAGAGACGTAAAATCGGTTTATCATGAGTTCATTGGGCTTCTAAGTAGGAATCTATGAACGTATGATGCGTTCCTTGTGACTCAAAGAGTTAATGGAATACTCGTTCTTACAAGAAATGCATTCTGACGATCACTTATGGAAGATTTATGAGAGTAAATCCGATTTATTTTGAACTGACACGTATAAGAATGTGAAAAAGGGGAATTAGGTCTGGATCAAGCAAAGTCAGATGTATTAGAGTAGGAGAACGACGTGTGTATAATCAGGAGGCTACGGGAATGTTAGCGTCTACACCAGAAGATTTTTGCTGCGAGAGGTAGAGCATATATGGATATGCCCCCTTGTGTTATTATGGCGTTTCTTGGTTCAGTAATTCAGTCATTAAAATTCAAGACAATTATAAAAAGTTTTAAAAGTAAAGGACCCTTTTCCACGCCTTTAGGCGTATAGGGCATGTAGGGCCAGACCTATATTTTATAGACCAATCGGAACAAGATGGGTGATGTGGTCAGCATTACGCCGGCAGTCTTTACTTTCCCGAGACTGCACCCGGTACCCACTCAAGGCTGGGTCGACCTGGGAGCCAAGGTCATTTTTGAAAAAAAGTCCGGCTCAGCCAGGCAGCGAACCCAATACCTTCCATTCTGTGGCGAGCGTATAACCGCTCCGCCACGGCGACAACTAAGACAATTATACAACATATCAAATGTCGAGTAGATGTTGCTGTTGAGGTAAAGGTAAGCAAAGGCACGTCCGGCTGCAAATTTATATCTAAAGATGGCCGTGGGCAAAGGTAAGCAACTCTTTCTACAGTTCCGCATAAGGTATATGGTGGCAGATGTAGACTGTACACGAAATCTGATCGCTATGGAATATTGAATGGTGAATTAAGAATCGACATCCTAGCACCTAGGGAATTTCCATCAGCGCCCCTTCCCTCTTCAGCAGCAAGCGTAAAGTTCAAATTCTGATAGCACCACTAAAATTCTGATTGTGTATCTGTCTCGCCTTTCCCTTGAGAGTCTGCCAGATGGTTTGGTCAATCCTGGCAGCGCCACTCTTTTCAGACCGTGACGATCTATGTGTCCCTCCGCACTGTTAACTCGCTCCCAAAGGACTGCAATCACAAGGTTTTTTACACATTTTCACTGAGTAATCTGGAAAGCTCAGTGGATATTATCCGACCTTGATAGGACCAGCCTAAATAAGGACTTTACAACAGCAGGAGACGGACACACAACAAGGACATAAATGAAGGCGAAATCTCAAGGACAGAAGGCAGGACAGAATACCTCCGGATGAAAACCACCACACGGTTAACAGGAGTACAGCCACAATTACACATAGCACAATGTGTTTCTTACACACAGAAGACAGTATAATAGATAAGACAAATGGATGAGTCATCCAGTCAACGGGACCAAAATGGAGGACCCAGACATGTTTAGAGTGCCGTGACACATAACAAGCGACAAGAAGTCGCAGTTCTAGGCTCAACAAACAATTAAAGCCATTGAACTGTCCACAGGGTCAGGGGAAGCCACGCACACAAAGGGTGGATTTACTCAGTACAAGGGCCCAGCGTGAGTGGAGTTACTATAATCGTTGCCTTGGTGTATGCGGGTGTAGTCGACAATGAAAGAGGGTATATTTGAAGACTGCCGGCCTGTGTATAGCACTGACATGATCCATGACGTTAGATGCAGAGGAGGATCAGGTAATATTTGGGGACTGTGTGTTCAAATTGTTGATACGAACAAGGGAAATGAAAACGAATATTATTTTTAAAGGGTTACAAACTGGGCATTTTACATTGAGTCCTTTCACACAGTAATAGTATTTCATCTTTATGTCACGTTGCTAAAAGCGCTGCAGGCTAAGTCATACCTCATACGGCCCGGTCTCTCTTTACGTGGAGTGGCTATCTGCCTGCCAAGAACGTTATGTGAAGCACGAACTCCGTAGCTCCGGCAGCGAGCTCCATAATTCACTACAAAAACATTGCACCCTTAATTGAATAACGCCGTCGTTAAACGACCCCACAACCCTACGCGCGAGGCAAACAGCTGGATCACTTGGCAACCGAGACCCCGAACCAATTACGGGCCTCAGGAAGTCCGATTTATTGGGCCGAAATGCGCAGGATCTTAAGCAAACAGCAACATATTATACTAAAGTAAAGTCAAATGTAAAGGACTTTTTCCGCGCTTTTATGTGTATTGGGCATATAGGGCTAGACCAGTATCTCACAGCCTTATAGGCCCTTGGTGTGTGTTAGGGCTAGCATCAGGCCGGCTGCCTTTAATTCCAGGACTGCACATGGTACCCCTCAAGGCTAGGTCGACCTGGGAGCAAACGTCATGTTTGAAAAAAACTGCACCTCAACCAGGATCCGAACCCACGACTTTTCGATCCGCAGGCTAGCCTCTAGCTGCTAAACCACGGCGACTGTCATAATATACCAGCCGCCATGTTTAATAGCGAACGGAAAGAGAATTGAAACTTTTATCCATGTAGATCTACTTGCATTGACGCACCTCCCATCGCGACGTTACTGATGGCCAGAGGCGCAACTTCCCAGACGTCGTCTGCTTCAGTTCCAGTAGATCTGGTACGTACCAACAGCGTGGGCGTTATTGATTTGCTTAAAAATAGGAAAAGGATTATACACTTTCCTGCTTTATCTTCGCAGCCAAGTAGTTAAAGCATTGGCCTCACGTTCTAGACGGTTTGGTTCAATTTCTAAGTCCATCCTTCGGTTTGTAAGTGCAGCTGTTTAAAAGATTCTGCTGCGGAAAGTACGGTGCTCGTGGGTTATGTAATGTTTTCGCGGGTTTACCAGTAGCCTTGCTAAGAGATGGAATCACATGGGATATGACCCAGTGAGATGAAATCGACAAAAGGGGTCCACTCACAACTAAAGAACCACACCCCCAAAAAGGTGGTGAGGTCAACAATGAGACAAAAGGAGATACAAACAAAGCCCTTCGACAACAATGAGTCTAGAAGAGATCAAGTGGGCTACCGTTAGTTGTAAGGCAAATTGGGACAAAGATAGTTTCCCCACAAACTGGTTATGTACACAAAGTATCTGTCTCGTTACATCATTTCAGAGCTTTGCATGGATCCAGATAAGTATCACATACTTTAGGATAAGACTGTCGTTCACTATTATTTTGTCTTGGTTAATCAGTCGACAGATTATCCTCAGTCCATAAGTGCTCGGATCCCCTCCTCAGCGTGTTGCGACTGACGACACCAGTTCTGTGTTGGTTTGTTACTCCTCTTTGTCTACCAGATTAGTGTTCTTGTTTGGCGACACCCCGTTTAACATGTTGTTCTTGCAGTCTGACCACGTCTTGAATCTGGTAGAGCATTCAGTATATCAGCCTGGTCCATAACTTGTCCAGCTTTCACAGTAGCCTAACCTGCAAGTCTATCAGTTTGCTCATTTCCTTGTACTCCCGAATGTCCTGCACGAAAATATTTTGCCAATAACATGGACTAATTTCCTATATATTTTACGTCCCAATGTGGGATGCCATTTTTCGTTATTTGAAGCCCCACCCTGGCTCTTGCCAGAGGCCCTAAAAATAGCCGGGCCATAAATTTAGCCTAACCGCTGAAAGTAGTTTCTGAGACCTCTTCACGGCTGATCCTCATCCACATGGTGTCACTTTGTGTCAACTTACATACATACTTACTTACATAACTTGTATAGTTATTCTTTATTTATTTTTTTTTTTAAATTACCTGAAAGCGAAACGGCGAACAAAAAAATGTATGAATTATTGAAGATATCCTGTCGTCATACACTAAAACAATAATTACTGTCCCAACACAGCATTGGACTCTAATTACGTACCCTCCCGACTCATGCGACACAAATAGAAGATACCCATAATAATGACAAATATACTGTTATTTGCAAGTCTAGTTTCCCCCCCCCCCCTTTTTCCCCTTCCAAATCCCTTCTTGGCGACACAAATAGAAGATACCCATAATGAAGACAAATATCCTTTTATACGCTAGTCTATGCCCCGAACTCCCCCCCCCCCCCCCCCCAACCCATTTTCTATGCATTGATACTTCTCACAATAACGCATTTAATTGCTTCCTCAGTACCAACACTAAGGTTTAAAAGAGGGGGGGGAAATCATTGACGGATAAAATACCTGTGGATAGAATAGCCCGCTAGGCAACATCGTGGGATCCCGCGTTATTGAGAATCGATGAGGGATGAGCGCTTACCAAAAGCGTCAGCCCCGACTTAGGAGATAATTGATCCTTGTTTGACTGCACGCTCTACTCGAAGACGATGCAGTCTTGCTTCACTGGTTATATTTGATTAGGTCACAGTACCTTTCCATGTCCCCAGTCACGCGGCTAATCGTTAGGGCAAAGGGTATAGTTGTAGATAAGCGCGATTTGATTCTATGTTTAGACAAGTGAGAGATGTATGTTGCCTGGTGAAGGATAAGTCACTGATGGGATTATGAATTAATCAAGTAACAGAAAATGTATTGCTCGGCACACATAGAAAGAAGTAGAAAGATAGAATAACACACTAGACAACATAAAAATCGAAAGCTATAGTTACTGTGCCGGGCATTGGACCTGTCACCTCCACACAGCGTGTGCGCCTTGCCATGGATACAAGCGCTCTAAGAACATGGTTAACTAAGCAACCCCCCAAAAAAGGGTGTCTTATTGACCATGTCTATCGTACAGCTTGAAATCCACGATTATGGAATATGGACAGAATTCATTTCAAACCATTGAAATGGCACCATAGGTTACAGAAATCTATATTAACGAAGCAAATGTCGAATAGCAATCACATCAACAATTTACGAACACAGTAGACCTAAATGTCTAGAATACACAAACATTTAAGAAAGGTATTTGATTGGTAGGTTCCGGTGTGTATACGTTATTCCTAAAAATAAACAAAGGGGGAACCTTTGAGGCCGTTAAATATTATGAAATAATCAGTTTATTTATAGGACTGATGGGATTAGTGTACAGCTGGAGTTGTAGTTGTCAATCATCAGGGAAGGCTTAACCATAGGCCTAATGAACATCAAGACCTAAATCAGGTGTCAACGATCCGCCAGACATACAAAGCTCTGACCTCTGCCTTATGCGCCACACTAGGCCAAGATTAAAGACCAAATTTTAAATTGAAAGCCTTAAAAGGGTGGTCTGAATAGCAAAAACCTTACCAGTGTCTTGTTACCCTCAATATTCTTAAAGTGTTAAGCACTTGACATCACGATGGAGACAGTAAAGGAGTGTCGGAATTCCTTTTGTACTGGGTCTCTCTAGTACTTACTGCCACTCGTACACAGTCGACCCATGCTGTTGTCTAGGGGTTCAAATCCACAGAGTAGACGAAGCAGACGTCTCTTCCAATAAACTACCACACGTCTCCAAAGAACAGTCGACGGTGGCTGTTTGTCAGTTCCAGCGTTTGTCAATGTCATTCAAAATCATATCAGTGACAAGCATCAACATAACAACCTCATTTACGCCATTCAGGCAAGGTTAACTTGCTCATAACTTGAGATATACAACCACCCCACGGTCGACACGCACCTGCACATGGTCAGCACAATCAACAGTCAGTAGGACACTTCCATTGTCCTCAGATACATTTCAACGTGGCTTTCCATTGGCGTCTGTGGCTCAGGCGTTGAGAACACGCTTGTAATGCCGGGGTGCCGGGTTTGATTCTAGCTTACATTTGTTTCGACAGTGGTATCGAGAAGCCAACCGTATAGAAAGCAATGGCAAACTAGTAAACGTACATTTGCCTTAAAAAACCACAACAGCCACAACAAAAATGCTGGGATTGGTTCTGTATTGTCCTGTAAAGGATACGCAACTAACAATTTTACTACAACCACTCAACAGACATTCAGGATAAACGTTCAATTCGTTTCTCAGGGTGGACTTTCACCCCGAGCTCTCTGAGGTCGTGTACACATAATTCCTCACTAGTCAGCGATTCCCCAAGACTTCGTGTTCACACGTGGGCTCAACAATCTCATGTTTTACCATTTCCACTTTATTCTCATGTATCTCACTCTAGGGCCGTGATTGCCAAACTGTGCGCTGCGGCGCCCTGGGGAGCCGCGAACGCTTCACAGGGGCGCCGCAAAATATTGTAAAAACTTCCTAATTAATTTAACCTAGACACAGATAATCATACTGTTACTTAGGTTAGGGGGCTGTGGAAAAATTTTAATTGCAAAAAAAGGCAACGCAACTAACAAAAGTTTTGCAAACACTGCTCTAGGGACTTCCTCAATTCTGTCAATCAGTCAACCTTCACTTTATACATACTTATAGCTTGAGACCTCGGCGTCCGTGGCTTAGGCGTTGCGAACGCGCTTTGTAATGTCGGGGTGCTGGGTTCGGTCCTGCTGCGGACGGTTTGTTTTGCCATGGTTTTGACCGTGGTACTGAGAGCCGACCGTCCATAAAGCAATGGCAAACTACTGGACTTAATTTTGCCTAGAAAAACCACAACAGTCAGAAAGTGCTGGGGTTGGTTCTGCAACGCCCTGTAAAGGATACGCAACTAAAAAAAAAAAAGCCTTATAACAAAAAGGAAAACGTTGACAATGACTGTTTAAAGATGGCCGCCGCACTGTTGGCGAGCTTCATAGTGGAGCTCCATTTTTTTTTTAATCTTTGAAGGGTGAAACCTGTAGAAATTCATCAGCAAATGGGCGAACGAACGATCTATCAAAGGGATACAAATTGGATACGCATGCCCGTCTTAAATTCGCCCCTTCCAAACTCCAATCAACAGACACAAAGAGACACACAGAGGCACTCTCGAAGACAAACACGCAGCCACACATACAGACACACACACACACACTCCAAGACAAACACGCAGCCACACACACAGACACACACATACATACAGACACAAACCAACACAGACAAGTACACATACAGACACACACGCAGCCGCACACACAGAAACACATACAAATACAGTCACACACGTATAAGAACGAGCACACACAGACACACAGGTATATGCACATACAAAAACAAACACTGACACGCACTGACACATAGAGACGCACAGTCACCCAGACATACAGACAATACGGACACATACACAGAGACACACTCACTCAAAGACACACAGTCGGCCACACACACAGATACACACACAAAGACAAACACAGAAAGACACACACACACAAACGCAGAGCTGTGGCAGATCTGGACTTTTTTTTAAAAATGACCTTGACTCCTAGGTTGACCCAACCCTGAGTGGGTACCGGGTGCAGTCCCGGGAAGTAAATGCCGCCGGCGTGATGTTGTCCACGTCACCTATCTTATGCCGATTGGTTTATAAAAAAGATAGGTCTAGCCCTATGTGCCCTATACGCCTAAAGGGCGTGGAAAATGGACCTTTACTTACTTTTGCTTGCATAATATCACATCCAGTAATTTAGAGAATCTTTTTGCAACTCTTCTGGGGAAAAAAAAACTGTGCCCTCACCAACCTCCCACGCTCAACACAAGACCGTACACCCTACCAGCCCGTCTAAAATGACAAGTCCTCACCTTCTCAAGTAGGCGATCGGAATTAATCGAAATTGTTAGCTGTCCTGATCGATAAATCAATGGATCGAGTGTATGTCACAGCCAAGCCAAAGGAAAGCCTGCACTTGTATATGGGAAATAACTGACGATTCAATCTAACGATCTATATCTGGGTTAGTGAAAACAAATCAACCTCGTGAGTTTCCGAATTCCTTAAGGGAAATAAATAATAACAGCATCAAATCGAAGCGTGCCGTAAGAGACCATAATGGACATGACTTATGTGTGTGGTACTACCACTGGAAGCACTACCATGTGCGATGTCTATAGGATAGTCAGAACTGATTTTTTTTTTTTTTTTTTTTTTTTTTTTTCAAATTTAATTTGATGGTGAAAAGGGTAAGGAACTTTTTTTCACGCCTTTATGCGCATTGGGCATATACGGATAGACCTCTATTGTATAAACCAATCGGCTCTCGGTGGGTGATGTGACCAACATCACGCCGGCCGCCTTCACTTCCCCAGGACTTCACCTGGTACCCATTCTAGACTGAATCGACCTAGAAGCCAAGGTTGTATCTGAAAAAAAGTCCGGCTCCGTCCGTACACGAACCACTCTTACGATTCACGGGGGGGGGGGGGGGTGGGGGGGGGGGGGTTGTTCAATATGGTACTATACCGTTTGGTCGCTTTCTACGAAGTGCGTTCAAAGAGTAACGCATCCTAATTTTCATCATCATCATCGATTTCCACTTCTGCTGTACAGCGTTTGGGAGGAACAGTTTGCGATCCATTGCTTGATGGGCAGCAGTGGCCATTGTCGTTCTGTATTGATGTACAAGCTCCTTTAATATAATCTATCCATATTCTCCTGGGACGGCCTGTTGCTTTCACGTCAGATCCTTTCATGTGCGTCACCTGCGTTGGTGGTTGTTCTGGCTGTATTTGAACTAAATAACTAAAACATTTGATCATATCTGTTTCTCAGTGAATTCGCTGCATTGTGCTTTTGCTTAAATACTGTATCGGTGTGCAATTTATAAATTTGGTAGGTCTAGAACTATATCCCCACTACCACTCCAAAAGGCGTTAAAGAGAATCTCACTGTACCACAACACACTATTTAAAAACTGAATAAAGAAGGGAATCAAAGCCAAACTTGTTAGGGCATGTATCTTCCCAGCTATCACTTATAGATGTGAATCGTGGACAATCTCGCAGTCATAAAGAAATCAAGTTGCAATGCTACAGAACGATTCTCACAATACAGTGGGCAAAGAAGAAAAGAAATACTGACATCTAATTTAAGAACAATGAGGATTGGCAAGTTAAAAGCATCTTGTCTCGAAAACTCGCCGGGTAACTCCACGCCTGGGTTCATGGACCTCCGAACCATATAATATAACCCCAGGACAATCCCAAGGATCTGCAATTTCAGCTGTGCTTTTCAATGTTTTTTACGAGCAAGATCGCGGACGTTGAAACACCTGGAGTTGGCAGAATATTGACATCAGCAGATAATGTTCTTGCATATAGACCGGAGAGATATCAGAATCAAATAGCTCAAGAGCCACAGACGACAGTAGATAAGGTGATCGACTGGTGTACATAGATAAGTGCCGTAATCAATCCAGAAAAGGCAACCGTACTGTGGTTTACTTAGGACAACAGGATTATTAGAGCTGATGTTCCAAGCCTAAAAATAAATGGTAGGGACATTAAAAAAAATACAGCAGACTGCGGTACCTGGGAATCACCTTTGATAGAACCTTGTCTTTTATGGATCACATAGAGGAGGTTGTGACAAGGGTAAAATATGGCCTTAATCCACTAAAGATGATGGCAGCGATGGACATGGAGCAGAGAATTGTGTTCACACTTTACCAGCACTTAATTATCTCAGTGATTAATTATGGACTGGGGTTGCTCACTGTCTCGAAGAGTCAGCTAGTGAAACTGGAGCGCATTCAGAATGAAGACATGCGGGTGATCCTGTGAGGTACAAGAGACGCACCGATTACGTGCACGCAATATATCCTTGCTTTGTTGACTATAGCACATTGGCTAAAGGTGCTGCAGGCTAAGTCTTACCTCACCCGGCTCTCTAGCGTAGTTGGCTAAACCGGACTGCACGGTGACCGGGTGACGAACTCCTTGTGGTCCGAGTTCACTCCCGGGGGTAGGCAGAAAAGCCACATTTCTCCCAGATTTACGGTATTTACAATGGAATCAGGCCGAAAGGTTGCGATATCCATAATACCGAGCCTAAGGGTTAACAACTCATGGCTTCTGGATACTAAAACAAACAAATCATACCTCAGAGAAGTTGCAGACAAAAAAAACTCTGTATGAAGTTTTGGATGCAGTTTAAAGTCAGAGGTTGAAAACGGAAAAATCATGGATGGCTCAAGCAAAAGACACAATAAGACAAGTTTGCGTGCTGGAGAATACTGGGCGAGGAGAGGAGTGGGTCAGAGTACCAGAGGAAATGTCTGACTTGTGTAGGGTTATGATGACATTAGGTCGGGAGTGCAGTGTGTGGCCAGCGGGAGCTACAGGGGTGGAAGTCCAACAGTTGATTCACGACAATTCTCGTCCTGATGATCTGATTATCTGTACAGGTGGTTCTGTGTTGAGAGGAAAGAGAAGTGCTTGGGGGTTCGTAGCAAACGCAGAACAGCCTAGTATATGATACTACTACATTTAGCATGAGAATGGAGGTGGAGGCGGTCACTGCAGCTTTCCTGTGGCTAAAGAAGAAGATGCATATATATATCGTAATTGTAACAGACTCTGAAAGCATGCTGAGAAAGGTAAATACAGGGTCGCTTCGAGAAGAGTGTCAATTTTCACATGGGAGGTCACGGGTAGTGTGCATACTTTGGATTTTTTTTCCAAATATTCCGGCGTAGTCGGGAATGAACAGACAGAGGGATAGGCTGGATCTGCACCACTGGGTGGTCAACTGATAAATGACAAGGCAGATTTGGTCACACCCCTTTGGGAACAAGTAACGGTCAGAAGATAAACTGGATTATTATGGCCTGGAGAGAATGATGCACCTGGGTGTGACCAAAGGGTCTGGCCTGTTCACTACACTCAGAAGAAAGGCAAGAAGGACAAATAACCAGATTACGGTCCACACCATTAGTATTGGTATTCTGTGCTGGCTGCTGAAGGTGGGGACCGGAGCGAATATGGGAATGTGTTGTGATGCCCATTCTCGACTCACCTCAATTCAACTAAAAACTAAAATACTTTCTCCATACCAAGCGACACAAGGCAAAGGGAAAATAACAACAGAAGGTATGGTACCAGGAAAAAGGAGCAGATGTCTGCCAGCACAAATATGGACACATGGTATCAGTGGCACATTGGGTAGCAAAGTGCAAGAGGATTGAGAGCTGGCCAGAGACCCAATATATTTCGGGAAACCCTGATGAGAGCGACGTTCTGCAACGGACCTGCTACACGACGATGATGAAGAGGATGATGATGACGACTGTACAACAGGACCACTTTGTAGTGATTTGGACCATAGCGACCATTCATTGAGTGTCGAACTTACAGGAAGTATTGGCCAACTCGTGCCTCTTGGCAGTAATTGCATACGTTGAAAACGATCATGTTTTCGTCATGTGACAAGTGCTGACCAATGAATAAAGGAGAACAAGCTTATCATCCCATGATGCACTAGTTCTGTTTCTAGCTTTCGGGAAAGTGCCGGTTCATTGGCTTACCGGTCGACGACTTCGTCGCTGGGCAATGCTTAGCCATTTTATGTGGCACGCACACGTTAGTCACAATTATAACCTAAAGCTCCCCCTTCTGGTATGCTTGTTGTACGTGACGATTTAAAAAAAATTTTTTTAGCAAAGCAAGCGAACAGTGCAGGGTTGATCAGAACGGTTTTCAGATGAACGCCCCAGTCTCTGCTTCACTTGCATATAACACCTGAGCTCCTATAGCACGTTAACACCGACAGTCTCTCTGCAGGCGTCTGCAGAACACATATAGGCGATCCGCGATATCGTTTACCATAAAGAAAGGGGGGGGCGGGTTAAATTCCACCCCGTCTCGTTGGCTCTGAGATTTTGTAGGATATTCCCAAAAAAGTCGAATATTATGGGAGGGTTAGGGTTGGGGTTAGAGTTAGTGTTACTGTTAATTTGACACCCTAATACCCCTGTTCTACTGGACTTTCCTAGGAATTTCGTACGAAATCTTGGTGCTCCCGAGATATGGTGAAATAAAAGAAAAGAACCAAAAAGGGATTTTTTTGCGAGAGGGGGGGGGGGGGGTTAGAATGACACCTAAAAAATTATCGGGTCCGGCACAGGCCCAATTTGGGATCCGTAACTCCTAAATAATTAGGAATCAGTTGTTCTTGCCACATTAAAACACAAAAGACCATTATTATGGGTCCGGCACGTTAATAATTACCTCTCACCTCAGAAGCCATCCATTCTATCTACTCAACTAACGGGTCGTTGACTGAAGAATTCATTCCACTCGCCGAAAAACGACATGACTGCTATCGAGAAAACGTCAGCTAAGGGATTTTGCGTATTCTTCTCCGTACATATAGTTGCGTTGATTTAAGTAATCTACTGATGAAAGCTCTCTAGCCGTAACGTTCACTTTTTAATTTGGTTTGTTACAGTGTAAAGCTTGCATGTCTACTTTTCGTTTGGTTTGATATTAAAGAAGTCGACAGGTGAGCAGAGATTTCCATCAGCGGATGACGAATTGCCGCAGAGGAACATTTTTACAAATACTTGAGTATGGATTTTAGTGGCATGCGAGTGATTGATAGAATGGTAAACATATATGGCTTTTTTGAAAGGCATTCAAGATTATGTACCCAGATTATGGCAAGGTACAACTGGAAAATTGTAGATGATAATGGGAATGTGAAAACGACAGGACTAATTAAAAAAATGGAAGACAGACGAAATAAAAAATAAAGAAAGAAAATAAACGGAAGAAAAGTGCACGAAATGAAAGAAAGAAGGAAAGAGGGGAAAATACGATTAATAAAGAAATGAAAGACAGGCGAAAAGACAATAAAGAAAGAAACAATGCAGTGAGGAAAAATACGTTGCGATATAAAAGAAAAAATGGACATTTTTGTTAAGAGGTAATATTTAAAAGGGAAGAAAAACACTAGAAAGGAAAAAAAAACAAGGATGAAGAGAAATTATTAATGAAATTCTGAAGATAAAAAATAACTAACAAAATACGTAATTGAACAGAAAGAAGTGGGATAGTGGGTGTTAAATCTTACAGAAATGTAAAAAAAGGAGGGGTGGGGGGGGGGGGGAAGGACAAAAGATAAGAATGTAGAAAAAGTAACAGAAATGAATACATAAAAAGACATTATGTGAACATAGAAAAACATATTAATACAGGAAAAAGACAAACAGTAACAGTAAAGAACACACAAAAGATATCAATAATGCACAAAATATACTAGTATGTCGTAAGAGGCGAATAATTATCGGTTTGCTTAAATCTGAGGTGTTAAGCCCAAATGCGAAGATATCGCAGCCCAGCAGCAAAAAACAAAAATATGTGTCAACCATATGTTTAAAGGCAAACACAGAGGAGAAGGATAACGAAAAAGAAAGAGAACAACAACAAAAAGAAAGAAGAAGAAGAGACAGAAAATCTGTTCCGGCAAGAAAGACTTCTAACCGCTTTACGTCGGGTGGGTATGTTTCCTCTTGATCTACAATTATATATATATATATATATATATATATATATATATATATATATATATATATATATATTTATATATATATATATATATATATATATATATATATATATATATATATAATTGTCTCCAATTATATATATATATATATATATATATATATATATATATATATATTTATATTATATATATATATATATATATATATATATATATATATATATATATATATGTATATATATAATTGTAGATCAAGAGGATATCATACGAGGATATCACATCTGATGCAAGACTAAGTCATATCAGAAAAACATACCAATATCACATGTCTGTATTAAAATGAACAAAAACAGAAATGTCTAGAAAATGCTACGTAGAAAATCTATTTCCTGATGTTCATTGATTGGTTCATATTTGTCAGGAGGAAGTAATCGGTGTCACTCGTTTCGTTGACGCCCCTAGTTCAACCAATTTTCCGAATTTTCGAGAACGCCCCTGAGGCAGCTCGACGTAATCAGACTCATAAATCTGAGAGTATCCGACTAATAAATCTGAGAATAGCTGTCACTAATGCAAGACGCACGGAAAGAGGAATTCAGCAACTAACAAAGAAGTATAGTAATGAACTCTTTTCCCGCCTTGGGCATATAGGGCTAGACATATATTTTATAGATCAGTCTGCTCTTGGCGGGTGATGTAAAAAAATATAGTAAAACATCCTTAAAACGAATTCTAAGGCACCGAAAAACAGAGTTCATGTTAACCAAGTGTTCTTGTGCGATTGCGTTGTTTAAACCAGTGTTTCTCATACTGGCGTTGTCCGCCGCCCTCTTTTCAAGGAGAAGGGAAAAAAGTCATGCATCACCCCTCTCTCAATAGAAATATCATTATCATGTGCCACACACTATCAGCAGAATCCGGATTTTGGAATAAGAAGGATACAAGTGATTGCTTGTAGCATAATTTCATTACACTACACCGAAACAGGTACAAATGGTTTACCAAAATACCATTTCTCTCTCAACCTCTCATATCTCTTTCTCTCTCGCCTCTCTCTCTGTATTTCGCTTCTCTCTCTTATCTCTTTCTCTCTGCCCCACCCTCTCTCTCTCTCTCTCTCTCTCTCTCTCTCTCGCTCTCACTCTCATCTTTTTCTCTCTCTCGCCTGACCCTCTCTCTCTCATCTCTTTCTCTCTCGCCCACCCTCTCTCTCTCTCATCTCTTTCTCTCACGCCCACCCTCTCTCTCTCATTTCTTTCTCTCTCGCCCCACCCTCTCTCTCTCGCCCCACCTTCTCTCTCTCTCTCATCTCTCTCGCCCCACCCTCTCTCTATCCCTCTCTCTTGCACTCTCTCTCCCTGTCTTGTTTTGATTCAATGCCCACCAACTGCACCTGAGGCCACCGCACCCTGGACCGTCCCAGCATTTCCCAGATGTTATCGCAGCAGCCACCGCCCTCTTGGATCGTCGCAACCTCACGGGGAGGGGGCACCGCGCGCGGCAACACCTTCTACAGGAAACACCAGTTTCACAGGTTGGCTACCTAGGGTACATGTGGTAAGTTATATATCTGCAAGCAGCGACTGGTCAAGTGGTAATAACGTCAAGCTTTCATGCGGAAGACCCACAGTAAGATGATGGAGTTTTTGTGTCAAAGGCAAAACTAAACACCCTAACCTTCACAGTCTGTGGCGACAGCGCCAGCTTTGCGGTCCTCAGGCTCACGACCCCCATTCTACACCGCCCTAAACATGTGGTACGTGCAGAAAGCAGTGACAGGTTATATATCTGCATGTGGCTTTGGCATTCGATCAGTTCATATCACCTCAATGTAAGATATCATTTGAGAGTTAAAAACCGACATTATAGCACTCAGGACATTTCAAAAGGCGCTCCGTCTTCATATTCAAAAAGCAAGCGCAGCATTACTATTCCGAAAGTATCGAGAAACAGTCTGCTTGTGTGTTCGTCTCACTCCTCCCCTGAGTGTTTAGCGTCCCTACTTCCTGCAGCAACAATAACTGCTCTGCTCTACATCGTGTACCACCAAGGTTACTAGACTCATGTTTTTACCTCATCTTATATTTGGTCGATCCATCCGTTTATCTACCATTCCATTCATCCACTAATACAGTCATCCATCATTCCATCCATTCATCTACCCACCCATTCATTCATCTACCATTCCATTCATCCACTAATACAGTCATCCATCATTCCATCCATTCATCTACCCACCCATCTATCCAGGACACACTCACCCATTCACTCCACCATCCACACATGCTGTTTTCCCATCTATCCCTTCATCGCTCCCTCACATTCTGGTTGTTACCAGTCTTACTCTCGGGCTCGACTGATTACTTTTGTATAACAAGCATCCTTACTGTCTCTATTTGATAGCTGACAGTAAGAGAAAAGCATCTTATCACGAGACCCCTATTTTTACCCGATTCTATATATTAGCAATTCCATTCATCCACCAATATAGCCATCCTTTACCCATCCACTCATCTACCCGCCCATCTATATCACCACCTACTCACCTCACTATCCACCCTAGCTATTTTTCCATGGTTCCGTTACATTCTGTTTTTTTTAACCAGTTCTGCGCTCGGTTCGACTGATACTTTGTATAACAATCACCCTTACTGTCTCTATTTTATAATTGACAGTAAGTGAGAAGTATCGTGTCTTGAGACCTTTGTCTTTAGCTGATTTCATATATCAGCCGATCCATCCATCCACGAGTATAGCCATCATTACGTCTATTTGTCTACCCGTGCATCAATTGCGCTACCCACTCATCCATTCACCCCACCATCCACGATCTAACCTACCTACCTACCTACCTACCTACCTACCTACCTACCTACCTACCTACCTACCTACCTACCTACCTATCTATCTATCTATCTATCTATCTATCTATCTATCTATCTATCTATCTATCTATCTATCTATCTATCTATCTATCTATCTATCTATCTATCTATCTATCTATCTATCTATCTATCTATCTATCTATCTATCTATCTATCTATCTATCTATCTACCTACCTACCTACCTACCTACCTACCTACCTACCTACCTACCTACCTACCTACCTACCTACCTACCTACCCACCCACCCACCCACCCACCCACCCACCCACCCCACCCACCCACCCACCCACCCACCCACCCACCCACCCATGCATCATCCATCATCCATCCATCCATCCATCCATCCATCCATCCATCCATCCATCCATCCATCCATCCATCCATCCATCCATCCATCCATCCATCCATCCATCTATCTATCTATCTATCTATCTATCTATCTATCTAATCTATCTATCTATCTATCTAACTTCTATCTATCTCTATCTATCTATCTATCTATCTATCTATCTATCTATCTATCTATCTATCCGTCCGTTCGTCCATCTGTCTGTCTGTCTGTCTGTCTGTCTGTCTGTCTGTCTGTCTGTCTGTCTGTCTGTCTGTCTGTCTGTCTGTCTGTCTGTCTGTCTGTCTGTCTGTCTGTCTGTCTGTCTGTCTGTCTGTCTGTCTGTCTGTCTGTCTGCTAATATTTGTTTGCAAGCGCAGGCACCACTTTTACTCCATGAGGATGGACCAATGTCATCCCCACAACCCAACCCCGGTTACGCCCTATAGGCCAACCCCTCCCTCCTTAGACACTCAGTGTACGCTGTTGGCGTCTAATCCGCCCCTTTTTTCGTTCCCACCTGCGCTTTGGGGATATGTATAAGCTGACTGTCATTTCATTGTACGAAGTTTTTTTCGCCAGGGACTCAGATGAGTATCATTTATTTTATACATTAGAGTCCTATGTAGTCACTTCATAGTTTGAACATATTTGTGTATGTGTACTGTGTTGTCCTTTATGTACTGATGAAGGCTAATCGCCGCAACGTCCTTTGTTTGTTTATTGTGATCGATTTTGTAAAGTTAACATAAACTATTTGTTGTTTCTTACCAACTTTTCTCTTCCCTATAATTTTCTACTCCTTTTAAAAACAACTAAGGCACTAGGTGAGGAAATTATGAAGGCAAGTGAACACAAGGTAGACAGCAATACAAGTGAGGGGATAAGAATACGGGTTGTACAAACAATAGTCTGAGAGTCTTCAACCAGAGGAGAGACAGGGCGTAATTTAGATTCATTGCAGGCAACTTTCAATATGAAGTCGAAGCATGAATGGTTGACTGAATGTGATTATTAAAAGACTGAAACATTGACTGAGGTATCTGATGGCAATAAGTGTGATTATTTTGCGAAATAAACGAACAAAACCATTCAAGGGTTGACGAAAATAAATTTAGCGAAACTGGGGGTAACAGATTTGGCCAAGGAACCCGTAAGGGAAGTTATGGCTTTTAATGTGGCCGAAAAACTTCAATAAATATAAGAAGGCCGTATTTTAATTTCACACGTGAAAATAGCGTCCTCAGATCATAATAAAAACTAGACGTTTAGACACAAGTGTTTAGACGTTGACTGGCAGTAAGGAAGACGGCGGGCAGGAAGGAAAGTTGAAAAATAATAAGCAAAAAAATTAATGTAAATAAAGATTCGGGTGCGTCTGGGTTGGAATGTATTATTGTATACGGTCACATAATATGTACTCGTTGAAGAAAATGAAGGAAAACTCAAAGAATGTGATGAAGAAGAAAGGGAACAAAATTTAAAAAAGATAAAAGGAGAGGAAGGAAAAGGAGGTAGAAAAGAAAGAAATATAATTAATTTTTTAAAAAAAGCGGATCGGCAGAAGAAGATGTTTTTTTTTTTTTTTTTTTTTAATAAAAGAAAACAAGAAGCAATAAGCAGAATAAAGGCATAAACCCCGACAAACAGATACGCAGTCAAGTCTAAAAACAACTGCAGCCACAAACTAATCGATACTACAATGAACAAAAAGAAAACAAGAACAGAAAAACAGCATAGATAAAGAAAACAGAGAAAACAACATACTTTTTTTACTTTAACCTCCACTGTGAAGACGGCACATGATTTAGTGACTGCAAATGGTTATAAAAGAAGAATGAAACATTTTTAAAGGTATCTGACGGACCTGAGTGTAATTAATTTCGAAATATACTAACATAACTATTTTAGCATTCACAATAATAAAATCAGCGGAGCCGAATGTAATAGAATTGGCTGTCGGAAATGGAAGTAACAAACAGGCACAATGAATGAAATACGGCCAGTGTTGTTGTAACAGCCGCAGAGCCAAAGCGATAAGACAAGGAAATCAGGGACATCTGAAAACAAATAGGGTACGCCAGACTGTCTGCCTGAGAGGCGGGGATTGGCTAGGGGCCGAAATGACTTTTCTCTCGAAGCTCGACCCAGTAAATGATTACACTTTCCGTTCACTTTTATCGCGAAGGAAATCATTCAATTTTTCGGTCTATGATTTGATGTTTGCCGGGAAACTACATGATGGATGCAAAAAGGGGTGGAAGGTGGTTGAAGAGGAAAACATGGGTTAGATGGAACAAGGGGCGGGGATGAAAGGGTTAGGGTAGAGAAAAGAGGAAGACAGAGAATAAAGGAAAGAAAGCAGGAAGATAGGGAGGGAGGCAGATAAATACAGGAGGATACGACGCTGACAGATCTGGACTTTTTTTTTTTAAATGTCTATGGCTCCCAGGTCGACCCAGCCCTAAATAAGCACCAGGTAAAGTCCTTAGAAGTAAAGGTAGCCGGTGTGATGTTAACCATATCAGCGACCAAGTGCCGATCGGTCTGTGAAATATAGGTCCAGTACTACGTGCCCAATGTGCCTAAAGGCGTGGAAAAGAGTCCTTTAGTTAAAGAGAGAGAGAGAGAAGCGAGTTGGCAGTAGTTAAAAGCTTGAATGTCGGTCTTAAGATATTGGATTCGAATCCACCACAATAGGGGATCTTTATTTTTTTTTTTTTTTTCAAGAATAAGACCTTGGTTGCCTAGTGGTGACTGAGCCTAAAATAAATACTAAGGAACGCCATGGGAAACAAGACAAGCCGGTGTGATTTTGACAACACTCGTGCAGTCATAATTATATAATTTCTGGAGAAGGGGATGGGGGGGTGGGGGGGGTGGGGGTTGGAAGTGAAAAAGCGCAGGAACTACCATCAGAGTTTCTAAAAAGTTCCTTGTACTCACGACAAAATGTCTGTTACTGTAGTGCTGAACATAATGTCTGTTACTGTAGCGCTGAACAAAATGTCTGTTACTGTACCGCTCAACAAAGTGTCTGTTACTGTAGCGCTCAACAAAGTGTCTGTTACTGTAGCGCTGAACAAAGTGTCTGTTACTGTACCGCTCAACAAAGTGTCTGTTTCTGTACCGCTCAACAAAGTGTCTGTTACTGTAGCGCTGAACAAAATGTCTGTTACTGTAGCGCTGAACAAAATGTCTGTTACTGTAGCGCTGAACAAAATGTATGTTACTGTAGCGCTGAACAAAATGTACGTTACTGTAGCGCTCAACAAAGTGTCTGTTACTGTAGCGCTGAAAAAAGTGTATGTTACTCTAGCGCTGAACAAATTGTCTTTAACCGTAGCGCTAAACAAAATGTCTGTTACTGTAGCGCTGAACAAAGTGTTTGTTACTTTAGCGCTGAACAAAATGTCTGTTACTGTAGCGCTGAACAAAATGTCTGTTACTGTAGCGCTGAACAAAATGTCTGTTACTTTAGCGCTGGACAAAGTGTCTGTTACTGTAGCGCTGAAAAAAGTGTCTTTAACTGTAGCGCTAAACAAAATGTCTGTTACTGCAGCACTAAACAAAGTGTCTGTTACTTTAGCGCTGAACAAAATGTCTGTTACGGTAGCGCTGAAAAAAGTGTATGTTACTCTAGCGCTGAACAAATTGTCTTTAACCGTAGCGCGTTCTGTTTTGTTTACAGCTAGGCTGTGATATCTGCTTTTTTCAGCACATTGCATCCAGATTCAGCAACCCCCTACTTAGTCGACTGCTCGATCAGCTTGTCACCACCTAAATGTTTACCACACCGTCGTGAGGTTGGAGAATCTAAAACTGGACGGCAGACTGACATGACAGACCCCAGATACCCCGCTCAATCTCTATAGAAGTTATAACTAGATCACCAGTAACGGATACACAAGCCAGAAATATGTTGCTGTCTTGTGTGGCTTCAGATCATAGTCAAGGGGCCGGGTTGCGTGGTCTCGAAGCATGGATTCTGCCTCGAGTGCTAGAGGTTCCGGATTTATTACCCTCTAAGCTTTAAGGGCTGCGATTTTTTCAGGTGGACTTTGACTTTTAGTATTTCTCCCTGGTTTCTGGGTAATAAGATCGGACGCCAGTGTGTATTGCTGCGCAAGTAAAAAATCTCTTGGCAGTTGGAAATCGAAAAGAGTAGCCTAACGGCGCTGCCCGGACAAAATATGGAGTTAAAAATCTACCCAAAGTATTTCAGGATCCTCGCCAGTGCTACACAGCCTGTGCACTGTGCTGAGCTTCTATAGACTTAGATTTTAGTTAGAAGAAGAACAGAGCACTCATGGCTTACTACCCGTGTGCAATGATTTTGATCTGTTGTTCAAACTTCAAACATCATCGTAGTCAATGGTATTTTACGTCGTTAGTGCCGTGCAACCCCACTAAAACCGTACAACGAGATATATTCAGCGGGTGACACAAACTGCCTCCATTCGGATGCGAATCCCGGGTTGAAGTCGCAGAAACCGCTTACAACCGCTGGTTATATTAGGCCTCCTGACGACAGCCGGGCTGGCGCTTCAAAACAGCAACAAAATCTATGTCTCATAATGGGGGTAAACTAACTGAATATTTGAGTGCTGACTGAAGTTCAACCCCAACAGGAGCACACGGCGAGCAATAAACACCAGGTGACACAAATTGCCACCATTTAGATAAGAATCAGCCTGTCGCAAGTCCCAACAACCCTGTTCAACAGTTAGCTTTTTGGGTAATTTTTTTTTTTTTTTTTTTCCTTTATTGAGTATAATTTCTTTGTGCTAGACGTTGATGGTAGTTTCTCTGTTTACGTCTGTAATACATGTGTTGCCGTGTGTACTTGTATCAGTGTTGCGTTAAACAAAATGCAGAGCACAATATTAACGTTGTTGTAACGTTAACATACAAAAATCAGCAATTTTTTATTATTATTGATAATTACCATGCAAATTAATCAACAGGAAAGAAGGGAAGAAAAGAGTAAGAGGGAAAAGGTTCAATTTTTTTATAATTTGTTTACAGAGTAACACAAATAATCCCTGACAGTGAGACAAACAAAGAAGATAATATATAAAAAATGAGGCGGGGTTTTGTGAAAGTTGAGATGGCGGCCAGGCGACAATTTATCGCGGTCTACATCAAAGGATCCACGTGAAACAGTTTTTTGATTGAAGTAAGTCGAATCGGAGTGTATTCACAATATCAAAAATTTACTAACAACTATAAATGATAGTGATAATTATGTTATATCTCTCTCCTTCTCACTCTCTTCTCGCTCTCTTTTTACGATCGCTCTCTCTCTCTCTCATTCTCTCTCCCTCCCTCTCTCTCTCTCTCTCTCTCTCTCTCTCTCTCTCTCTCTCTCTCTCTCCTGCCTTTTCTGTTGGGGTAAATTAAATTAGTTCACACACATATTTGTCCTCCCTCTCTCTCTCTCTCTCTCTCTCTCTCTCTCTCTCTCTCTCTCTCTCTCTCTCTCTCTCTCTCTCTCTCTGTGTGTGTGTGTGTGTTGATGTCAATTACATCACACTCATTTGTGCTTCTCTCTCACTCTCTCTTGCTTCCTTCCTCTCTCTCTCTCTCTCTCTCTCTCTGACTCTCTCTCTCTGACTCTCTCTCTCTCTCTCTCTCTCTCTCTCTCTCTCTCTCTCTCTCTCTGTAGGAAAGTTAAAGGCCAACAACTGAAGGATGTGTGCAGTAAGGAGAGAAAACTCAGGTTAGCACCGAGCCGAAACCAGATTCTCCCTTGCGATTAATTATGTTATGACAGGTAAAGCGGAGTCAAAATACGCCCATCAAGGAACAGACAGCAGAAGCCTATGAATCTTTCCGGTAGATAAAGCTAGACGACTGACCAGAGAATCTACGGTAGCTGAGAATGTTCAGGGTGACGTGTGTCACAGGTGTTACAAATGGCTCACGCTTGGAAAAGAGATGGTATAAGGAAAAAATGAGGAGATGAGGAGAAATGGAGAGAGCCGAGGACAGTTGAGAAAGACTGTAGCTTGTGAAATATAGCAGTCTACTATATGGCCGAGAAGGTAACGAAGTACAAGGCAACGGTTAGACATTTTAGGAGTAACTAGGTGTTCCTAAAAGAGAACATAGCATAAGCGTCGTGAGATGAAAGAGATCTCTACTTCGTGTTAGAAGAGATGTTTACGAACATTCGATAAAAGTCAATAACCTGTTAGAAGTGTGAAACTTAAGTTACGTCCACTCATACTGAAGTCTTAGTTATCACTGTTTTTAAGTGAAATTGTCGTCGTTTTCAAATTGACATTGTGAACAATCTTAATTTCGTGTGATTTGTTGGATCACAGGCCGTGTTTTTAAACACAACAGATACACTGAAGACTATCTCAGCACCCAGTTCAGTTAGGCATGCTTATGCTAATGGAACGGAAAAGGAGGAGGGGTGGGGGGGGGGGTATGGCAAACTAGATATTTTCACATCTCTTCCCTGTGCCCGTTTGTCTCTGGCAGGTTTTCTAACTCTTCTGCCATGTAAGGGGTCTAGTTAAAGACAAAAGGTAGACAGCAGGCAATGAGGTCTTTGGGCAGATACGAAAAAATCAGTAATGTTACCGCACAAATTTGGTTGGTTGGTAGTTGTACCCCACCAGGACATCACACAAGCCATAAACACCCGGTGACACAAAGTGCCACCATGCTGATGATAATCACTTGTGGAGAGATCCCAGAAACCCCTTTCAGCCGTTAGGCCAGATCTATGCCCTGGTTATATTCACCGCAGAAACCATGGTGAGGTTTCAAATGACAAAAAATGTCATCCCACGTTTGGACGACTTCTCAGTACCGAACAAGTCACCCGGCACGGTTGTCGGTCCATTTTAGTTGTGGGTCAAAGGAGACATCATTGAAAGACTCGCCGAAGTAGAAGCAAACAAGGATTGGTAGTAAATCAGTTGTGTAGAAGCAAACAAGGATTGGTAGTAAATCAGTTGTGTAGAAGCAAACAAGGATTGGTAGTAAATCAGTTGTGTAGAAGCAAACAAGGATTGGTAGTAAATCAGTTGTGTAGAAGCAAACAAGGATTGGTAGTAAATCAGCTGTGTAGAAGCAAACAAGGATTGGTAGTAAATCAGTTGTGTAGAAGCAAACAAGGATTGGTAGTAAATCAGTTGTGTAGAAGAAAACAAGGATTGGTAGTAAATCAGTTGTGTAGAAGCAAACAAGGATTGGTAGTAAATCAGTTGTGTAGAAGAAGACGTGGGGCAGATTAAAGAAAGGTGAACAAGATGTGAATAAATGACACATCGGGGGTGTGAGAAGAAGATAAACTTTCTTAACATGCTTGCTTCGAGGTCTTTGATTTATCCCGACAATAGGGCCCCAGGACCCAAATGGGGAATGATCAGTTTGAAGATGGAGATTACATCATTATTGCAAGTTTTCGCGTCAAAGATGCCATCGTCCATCATCTTTCGCACTCAAAATCACTGCTCTGCCGCAGACAATGGAGATATTTCCTCTCCGGGATTGCAAGCTCTCAATTACATCCCCTCCCAGTTAGGCCCCCTTGAACATTAATTATCTCCCTTTAACCTCTGGTCAGGGAAATCGAAGTCACATCGTTAAGTGTGGTCAGTTATTGAACCATTAAATTACTTAGAATCGGTAGTTGTTGTCTCCTCCTCTTCTTGGTTATCCTAAGTGTTTAATTTTCTTCATCTATCGCCACCCCCGACGGTCATATCATTCACCTTCCTCGTTCACCTTTGTTTGTGGCTCCTTTACTTGTTTCTTATAGTTTTGCGCCACCTTATTTTTCTTCTTTTTTTTTTTCAACATTTATTTCACTGTCAATGGCAATTAGTGTATTTTTATTCTTGTCTCCGCCATCATATTTTTGTCTAAACTGTTCAAGGAGAAGTCAAATCCCTTTGCAGACGGCTTCCGCCAGATTTGTCAGAACGCATATGGTGACTGTTTCTCAAGACCGTGGATGCATCCTTGACTTCTAACAGCTGCTTCATTCAGTCAGATCACAACAAATTGGCGACCGGGTGGCCCATTGGCTGTCTAGTAGACGACTTCGTCGTCGGTCAGGACAGTATTTGGGCTTGTCTCCCTTGATCGCATCAACACTGCAAGACTCCTGTTCATAGCTACCTGGTGGCGAGCAGTGCTTAGCAATTCTGTATGGCGCAAAACATTTGAATGACAATTATGTCCAAAAGCCCACCCTCCCCTATCCCCACGCCCTCCGTCCTCCCCCCCCCCCCCACCACCACTTTTCAGGGATGCTGGTTGAACAAGCCGTTTTTTTTTTTCTTTTCAAAAAAGACGACAGAGGGATCACAACGGGCAACTTAATGTGACCAGGGTCAAACATAGACCCTTGCTACAACTACGCAAACAGATAACAAAAGAGATAAGATGTCACCAACAAGCTGCCGGAACAAGTAGAAGAAATTACATTTTAAAACATTTTAGAGTATGATATTAGAAAATGGCAGGAATGAAATAATTCCCACAATTCATTAAGGAGTAACAAGAAACGGTTTAACCATCTGACGAGAATGCCCCGATATCATCTGCGACAGAGAGCCACGGCTAGAAAATACATATAATTGAAAGGGAAGACCAGGCAAAATATGGAACGACAACATCGAGAATAGCCTTAAATATATGAATATCTAATTATTTATGCAAAGCATCAGAAAGAACATATGGAATCTGCATACCCCCCCCCCCCTTTTTTTTTTTCCCATCCCCCAAACCCTCACATTTTGCTGAGGTTAGTGAGGAGGGGGGGGGGGGGCTATTCTGGTAAATGTGACTTCCGGTCCAGTAGGTCGGAGAGGCGGGCGGTCCCTTGAAACCCTGTAGTCAGTTTTGGATCTGGTCACGGTGTGCTCACTGCGTTTCCTTCATATTTGACTTTTGGAGATGGTTTTGTCGTCCAGGATCTGAGATAATTTCACGGGCAAAACTGTCAGCTTTGAATTTCATGAAGAATGCCTTTCATCTGTGCTTGAGGTGTCTTGTGTTTGTAATGGTCTGCTCTGAAAAAGTCCAGAAAACGGTAGTTGTCATTTAGACTACCTGACGCCTTAGGCAGTTAAGCGTGTACCGACTGCTGGTTGCGTAGAGACTGCTGCTCTCTTCGATAGCGACTAGCGGCTGAGGTAGAAAGAGTGTTGGTGTTGACATTTTGGCGGCAGCCTTATGCTGTTCAGTATCAAAACAAACTGCTAGTTTGTCAAAACTGCAGACACATTTATGCAGACATATAGCACTCAAAAAGGTATTTTGGGTGGATTCCGCTACTCGGCTACTGCTTCTTCCGCTTTGGAAGTTTTGAGTACTGTGTTTTCCTTTTTGACTTTTTTTAAACTTTTCTTTATGTCTTCATGTTTGGTAGTATATGCTTTATGTGCGGCCATCTTTCCAAAGTGCTATTTGCAAGGTTTATTTTTATTTATTTTTTTTTTTGCATTTTTCTTTCGTCTATCTTTGACCAAGATTTGTTAGATATTCTTTACTCTCTCAGATGTTTTTTTTTTATCGAGTATTCTTTTAGCTGCGCTGCAATACGCATCTCTAATCTGTGCCCATTCTTCTTCAATATTTTTTTGTCTCTGGTAGGTGGTTAAACATCTCGAAAAGGTTTTATAGTTAGACCCGAAAATCTTCTCTGACTTTTAATATCTTGAGCTGGGCTAAATGAAATAATGGGCTGCAATGTGCTCTGCTAGGGGTTTGATTCAACTCGTCACATTGCTATAATGACATTCTAGGTACACACAGTTGCTAAGAATACACCAGACGTCGAACGTTCAGTTTTTGGCCTTTATTCGCTGTTTTCACAACCAGACTGTCCATGCGCTTCTTGTGTTCTCGTGGTCGCTACGCATGGCTGATTCCTGATGATCTTGCCAACTATCTCTCACGGCAATTTTCTCTGCCATTACCCTACCTGGTACTCATACACAGTTGAAACTTGCAATCAGAAGACATTCATTTCTGCTCTCGAACAAGTACACGTGGTCAGACGTTCTGCATTCTCATCAGTTGTTCTCTTGCATTCGACCGCACACATCCAGGTCCCAACTTCATCTGCCTTTCTATCCTCTCTGAGTTCACATATTCCGTTCCAGTCTCACGCTTTCCTTGTATCCCTCATTCACTCACCACGGGATACTTGTTTATCTCGCTTTTTCTCTTGTTTCACTGGTCCTCTGACCTGGTCCCCCCCCCCCCCCCCCAATCGGGAACTCGCTGGGATCTCCCCGGAAATCCACCACATTACAGGGCTTGCAGTCATTACTTGCTTCGTCGTAATTTAGGCTTCAGTCTTGGTTAGTTGCACATCCTTTACAGGACGTTGCAGAACCAACCCTGGCTGTTGTGTGGTTTTTCTATGCAAATTTACTGGACGGTCGGCTTTTTGGATACCATAGTCGAAAACAAACGCAAGGCGCATGGCCCGCAGCTGGGATCGAACCTGGTATCCCGGCATTACGAAGCGTTCGCATCTACTTAGCCATAGAGCAGACTATCTTCAGTCTACAAATCACTATGCTATGGTTACTCCTGACGTCAGGATTCCTTCTAGCAAAACATCTTGTATCGATGTCCTCCACTTCTTATTGTACAGTATGTGGTCAGTTTGGTTCCTCCTGTTGTCTTTAGGTGACGTCCATGTTTACTTGTGGATATCTTTATGCCTGAAGACTGTTCCACCAATGACTAGACTGTGGTGGAGCCAGAAGTCGATCAGCCTTTCTCCATTGTTGTTCCTCTATCCTAGCCCATGTTTTCCCATGATGGATTGAAGTCCTATGTCATGTTATCCCTTCCTATTTTAACGTTCAAGTCACCCATAACTATAAGTAGGTCATGTTTGGGGACTTTCTTTATTAGTTCATCTAACGGTATAAAACTCATCTTTCTTCTAATCACTTCCACCATTTGTTGGTGCATAACATTGTATGACTGTAAGTTTCGTGAATTTGGACTCAAAGCGCGCAGCTATTAGCCTTTCGTGTATCGCTCTCCATCTAATCAGAGATTTGATTACTTCTTTAGTTAGCATTAGTGCCCCTCCGTGTGGATGTGCCACATCATTTCTTCCCGAGTATTCCACTATTGTGTGTCAATCTTCCTTTACTAGGCCATCTACTTTCACTTATTCTCAAAAGTTCTATCTCACTGTTTGCCATTTCCTTGGCAATTTCTGTAGATCAGCCTGCTTCATACATCTTTCTGACGTCCTAGCAGTCAAGCTGAATCATGTTCCCAGGCGCCAAGAGGCAGGTCGTCGGGGCTGGGTTTTCCCGCAGGCTTTCACTCAGTCCTTCATCATTGACAGTTATCCTGTCACCCACATCTATGACATCTGGATCTCCATGAGTATTTTTTATATTTACATTTGTCTCTGTAACAGATATCATTTTTTTTACAGTGTGAGGTCCCACGTCCAACCCCTCTTAATCGCCTCTTACGACATGCTTAGAGGTTGTAGTGGTCCTATTCTTTATGACACTAAGCACCACACAGTGAACGACATATTCAGAATGCCATAAAAAATGTGAAATAAAATCAATCACTTTTAAAATTCTGTTTTGAAATTAGCATATAAACAGAAATATTTCACCAAATGAACCTCGCGTGTTCTTCTTAATAGTTCAGCCATTTTAAATACAGAGTGACGGGTCCAAAGCCCTCTTGCTTTCAGTTCCCTCTCTTTTTGCCATCTCTAATACCCACTTTTAGACCATCTAAAACAAGAAAAACTTTAGAGAGGCTTGGGAAATAATCGGGTTCGGCTGTAAAAACTGGTTAAAGTTGATTCGGGTTGACAAATTGAAAGAGACAGAATACAGACGAGATTCTGGTTAACAAAGGATTATGGGAGAGGAGGTCATCTACACATTCCTTCCCGCCCCTGAATTCGGGATACTCCGTCAGACTTCGGGTTACTTTGTAAATGTGGATGGGGGGTTGGAGGCAGTTAAACTTTAAGTTTGAACAGAGCTTATTGGCATTCGTACATCGCTTCTGAGGCTCTTGGTGAAGATCAAAGTGTAGCTCCGCTGCATTTGTCAGACCAGAGGGACTGGAACAGTCACTAACCAAGTCACGGGGAAAAACCATACAACAAGAGCCAAAAAAAGAGATTTATCATCGGGCGGCCCGTGGACGACTTGGTAACGGGTCTGGACACTATTTAGGCACGTCACTTTTGATCGCATCAACTCTGCAGGAATCCTTTTCAGGGCTCTTCGTGGTGCACAATGTTAAGCCATTTTATGTGACCCACATAACTTAACCACAATTATAACCTAAAGATCCCCCTTCGGGAATGCTGGTTAAACATGACAATATTTTCACCAGCAAAGCACCGACTTACGGAGCTTACCGGAATTTATACATAGTTTCTCGGCCTCTAGTCACGAACAAATCGGTCTGCCAACATAATTTCTGAACAAACTCCAACTCAACCTGCGAACTATACCTCAGTGTATGAACGCACAAACACGGCTTTGGTGCCATACTTTCGAAACAAAATATAAATACATGCGTTGCTTTTAGCACTAAATTATCACTGATTTTGCGCTAAATTATCAGTGTTTTTGCACTAAATTATCAGTGTTTTTGCACTTAATTATCCCCGATTTTGCACTAAATTATCCCTGATTTTTCACTAAATTATCCCTGACTTTGCACTAAATTATCCCTAATTTTGTAATGAATCATCCCTGATTATGCACTAAATCATCCCTGATTTTGCACTAAATTATCTCCAATTTTGCACTAAATTATCCATAATTTTGCACTAAAAAATCCCTAATTTTGCACTAAATTATCCCTGATTTTGCATTAAATAATCCCGAATTTTGCACTTAATAATCCCAAATTTTGCACTAAATAATTCCTGATTTTGCACTAAATAATTCCTGATTTTGCACTAAATAATTCCTGATTTTGCACTAAATAATCCCTAATTTTGCACTAAATAATCCCAAATTTTGCACTAAATAATTCCTGATTTTGCACTAAATAATTCCTGATTTTACAGGATGGAAGACTGCTGAGTAGAAGGATGGTTGATAACAGACTGACTCAGAGCAGAAGCTTTGAAGTTTTAAACAACGGATGCTTATCATGACACTTACTTAGTCGCTCCTCTTCTACCTTGGGGTGTAGAGGTTTGCCAGAGAGATCGCCAGACGTCTCTGTCAGCAGTTTTCTTTCTGGCTTTGTTCCATTCCAGTCCTCTGTCAGTCAGGGACTGTCGGATGTTGTCTTCCCAGCGCACCCTGGGTCGTCCCGGAGGTCTGGTTCCCTGGTTCTTAGCCTCCCATGCTTGCCATGGTGGTCGATTTTTTTCCCATTCTGCACACATGTCCAAACCATCGTAACTGTGACTGATCCACTCGGGTTAGTAAGGGCTCGGTTTCAAGATCTTGACGTATTGTCTGATTGCGGACTTTGTCCCTTCTTGTCACTTGGACCACCTTTCTCAGGTATCTCATTTCCGAGGCCTGCAGCTGGCTTCTGTGAGCTGTTGTCATTGCCCATGACTCACACCCATAGGTCAGGACTGGTACATAGGTAGAGCGGTAAACAGCCATCTTCGTCCTCTTGTCAATTTCTCTTTTGCTAAGAAACCCTCGGTTTATGGCCTGGAAGAGTCTCCCAGCAGTTGCTTTTCGTGTAGCCAGCTCAGTCTTAATGCCTCCATTTTGGTCTAGTACAACTCCAAGGTATTTGAACTGGTTAACCTGCTCCAACGCATACTGACCCATCATGATCTGGTGTTTCTTCTCCTCTCTTGAGATCACCATGGTTTTAGTTTTGGAGACACTGATGGTCATCCCTTTCTTTTCAAGCTCTTCCTTCCAGACAAGTAAGTTGGACTGAAGGTGTGCCTCTGATTTAGCTATCAGGGCACATCGTCTGCAAAAGCCAGCTCTGGTATACAGATTGGTCTCATCTTCCAGTACCCTACAGAGTACTTCTTTGTCTTCTCCTTACAGGTCTTGACGACATCATCCATCATAAGAATGAAGAGGTAAGGTGAGAGAATATCACCTTGTCTAACACCGCTGGTGGTCTTAAATTCTTCTGACTTTTGGTCTGCTGTTCTTACATAATTTCTGCACTTTTTGTAGAAACTCTGTATTGCACTGATCAGGGGTGCTGGGATGTTTTCCCTGCCAAGCAGTCCCAGAGCTTGGTTCCAGGTTACCTTGTCAAATGCCTTTTCCAGATCCAAAAAACATAAGTGCATCTCACTCTTATATTCCAGGGCTTTTTCACTCATCTGTCTCAGTGTGAAGATAAGGTCTTGAGTACTTCGGTTTGCTCTGAAGCCGCATTGGGCCTCGTCCAGCTCTTATCATGACACACATGAAGTAACCCACATTGCTCCGTTCTTCTTCTAACTCAAGTCCGAAGAAGCTCAGCACAGTGCACATACTCTGTAGCACCGGCAAGGATCCTGAAATACTTTAGGCAGATTTTAAGCTCAAAATTGTGCACGGCCGTTAGGCTGCTCGGTGTGATTACTAACTGCCAAGGGACTTTTTAAGTACCCAGCAATGCACTCGGGCGTCTGATTTCACTACCCAGAGACCAGGGTGAATTACTTGATGTTCTAGTCCACGTGGAAAAATCCCAGCCATTATGGGGGAATTGAACCAGCAACCTCTAGCACACTATGCCTCGAGACAGCGCAGTCCACCTTGACCAATAGCAGAATGCGAGGTGAAAGACTGAATAATTAGAGACAGGTGGATGCAAAACTGGAGTATAGAAAAAAGACGGTAGAGTAACAGCAAAGCGGAATGAAAGACTAGAGAACGGGGAGAAACAATAAGAATGACGAGGAAAGATTGAAGGCAAACATACAGCGAGAGAGAAACTGGGAGAAATGACTAAGCATAGACAGAACGAAAGAAACAAAAAAGAGAAACAATTACCGCTAATAATATTTAGAGAACCAGACAGTCTGTAAGGAGAAGTGGACTGGGAGAAAATGATAACAGACAGACAATGATAATGAACGAATCAGATACTCAGAGTAAAATTAATAGAGAAAGAAAGCTAAGAGCAGATGAACAGAGATTTTTTTTTTTTTTTTTTTTTGAAATCAGCCGTCTGAGAGGAAAACGGGTTAAGTAAGAGACGATAAGAAAGTGATGTTGATAAAAAGTGATAGAATGAGGGAAACAAATTTCACAGAGTGATCCAGTTGACAAAGGAAACCGACTAGGACAGAAAATGAGAAAGACGGGTAATTTCGGGTACATTGTTGTGTCTGGTTTGGGGTAATGTATACACTGGTCTGGGGAAATCAAGAGTTTTAAGGGTACAAAGTACTCGTTGACTGAGATAGATGATGAAAGAAGGGAAGAAGGATATTTTCTGGCTACTGAGAGGAGGTGTTGAGGAAAAGATTACTTCAATATGTTTACTCCTGAGAGAAATAGAGACCGTCGTCATCATCATCATCAGGCTCATCATTATTACAACTATCATCAGCAACAAAATCACCTTTTTCTTTTTCTTCTTCTTCTTCTTCCTCATCTTCTTCATCTTCTTCATCTTCTTCTTCTTCTTCTTCTTCTTCTTCTTCTTCTTCTTCTTCTTCTTCTTCTTCTTCCTTATCTTCTTCTTCTTCTTCTTCTTCTTCTTCTTCTTCTTCTTCTTCTTCTTCTTCTTCTTCTTCTTCTTCTTCTTCTTCTTCTTCTTCTTCTTCTTCTTCCTTATCTTCTTCTTCTTCTTCTTCATCTTCAGCTTCTTCATCTTCTTCTTTTTCTTCTTCTTCTTCTTCTTCTTCTTCCTTATCTTCTTCTTCTTCTTCTTCTTCTCTTCTTCTTCTTCTTCTTCTTCTTCTTCTTCTTCTTTTCCTTATCTTCTTCTTCTTCTTCTTCTTCTTCTTCTTCTTCTTCTTTCCTTTTTTTTTCTTCCCCTTCATCCTCTTCAAGATCTTCTCTGTGTGCTAATTCCCAATCTTGTTCTTCTTCTCTTTTTTTTCATCAATTTCGTCTGTTTGTTCTTCTTCTTGTTATCCTTATTCTTCTTCTTTTTCTGTTTCTTGTTGTTTTTGTTGTTGCTCTTCTTCTTCTTCTTCTTCTTCTTCTTCTTTTTCTTCTTCTTCTTCTTCTTCTTCTTCTTCTTCTTTCCTTCTTTCTTTCTTTGTGGCCGTCGTCATCTCCTTCTTTTTCATATCTTTCTCCTTCACCAGTAATACCTTTGGAGATGCCAGCTAAAACAATTACTAAATGACTAAATTCACAAGAAACCTTTGAAACTACGGCACCAGGATTAGCACATATGTTTTGTACCGATTTGCGCTATACGATGTAGCAGAAAGAAGAAGAAACAAAAAGACTTACCAGACAGTATAGAAATCAAAAACTATACTGTCACAAGACGAGTATAGAAATTAGAAACTATACTGTCACAAGACGGTATAAGACTGAGCCTCGCTGCAGGTACTAGTTTACTGTGACATTGGCCAATTAGACATGCCGAAAGAGGTGGCTACATTGACAGGGTCTATCATTCATGTGTTCCGTTCGTTCGTTCGTTTGAAGACAAGAGTGTTATACTATATTCCAAGGAGGTATGTAATCACAGCCCGTGGCGACCGTGAGGAGAAAAAAAACCAGAACCTGCTAGTAAAATCTGTTGCACAAATTGCGTGAGGTTTCAAAACAAGTGTTGCCGTTACATATATACAAGGTCCGACAATTAAGTAAAGAGACTGATTTTATTAATGCCCAGACAAAAGTGGCATCTATGAAGCAAAGCATGGAATCCAAAGAGGCAACCTTCATCTATAATCTGGAAACTTTGCATCGCCGCCTGTTAAGCAGACGACAAACAAGTCGCCATTTTATTGACCTAGTTAGATGTTCATTGTTATGAAATCAGCGTGGAGCAAAAAGCTAACATTAAATTCTGTTTAAAACTCAGAAAAAGATCCATTGAGACAGTTTGATTCAAGCGAAAAGTTTATGGGGATAATTGTTTATCTGACGCACAAATTTTCAGGTGGTATTCACGATTCAAAAGTAGTTTTAAAATGATTACTAATGCAAGTAGACTGGACGCCCTATTTCTGTTTGTAATTATGAACTCGTTGCAAATGCCACAGAACTGATACAATAATATCGTTGTTTTACTGCCAGGATGTTGGCAGATGAATCTAGTGTTAATAGAATAGAGAGACCTTTCGTAAAATTTTAATGCAAGATTTTGGCAAGAAAAAAAGTTTCTTATAGGTTTGTACCACATTGGTTGTCTGATGACCAAAAACATCAGCGGGTTGAGTACCCACGATACATTACCAGAACAGGAATTTTTGGCCCCAAAACAAGTGTGCGTTCTTAGCCATCCATCCTATTCCCCAGATTGGTCTCCCTGCGATTATTTTCTATTCCTAAAATTTAAGTTACCATTGAAAAGACGCTTCTTTGACAAAATAGATGACATCCAAAGAGCCGTAACATTGACTTTAGAGGCCATAACAACAGACGCACTACAGAGCTCATTCCAGTGTTTGTTAAATCGTGCTACTCACTGTATCAAAGCACAAAGGGCTTACTTTGAATAAATTATAGGTTATATCTTTAACTGTTAATTATTTTAATTGTTATGGAATTAGTTTTATTACTGAATTGTCGGACCTTGTAAGGTATATTTCTTTACAAGCCCTCAAATCTTCGTCTGCTGGAAATCTTTTCTTCTTTTTACCTTTTTGCTTCAATTTTGCTGACTCACATGTTGCAATGGAAAGCATAGCATTTTTCTCCCATAAATCCCCGTCATTTCCTGTATCATTTTTGTCCGAAATCCTGAATCAACAACTTGAGGCTTTCCGATGGGTGGAGTCGTATCCATATACGATGTAGCAGAATACGATTCGCAGAGCAAGCAAGTGATGGGCGGAGTCAGGTTTTCTTCAAGTGGAACTGACTGCATCAATCTGGAGGTGGCAGGTGGTAAGAGTCACACGGATTTGTTTCCCCTAGGCAATTCAGGCGTGCCTGGAAATGAGCAGGCAGATAGGCTGGCTGGACTGACCCCGTTAAGTGGCGTACTGCAACTGCACACGTCAGAGGAGATTCCTTAACTGTAAGGCAAGATAAGGAGAGAAAGGAACATATTGAAAAGCCACACTGAAAGAAAATCAGAAAAGGCAAGACGAGTAGCTAACCAGATGACAACAGGTACCACCAGTATGGAGACTCTACCCTGGCTGTTCATGTTGGAGACGAAGCTAACATCGGCTTGCCCTCAATGTTGTGATGTCGAATCTTGACCCAGATGGACTAACAAGTATGGAACATGAACAGAATCTGCATCTAACATTTATCATCTGGTCCCTGCGCAGAATCATCATCATCATCGCCTATGCTCTTACACGTCACACAGGGCTGACACTGTGAAGGCCCCTATTATATATTATGTAAACCAGTCAGCACCAGGTGGTTGATGTCGCCAACTTCAGGCCAGCCGCCTTTATTTCACAGGACTGTGCCTCTTACCCATTTGAGGCTCAGTCGACCTTGGAGCCATGGCCATTTCTCAAATAAAATTTGGCTCCATCAGGAGCTGAACCCACGACTTTCAGATCTGCAAGCGAGCAGCTAGCTGCTACAGCACAGCGGCTCCCACTCCCATCGTTTGCATTTTTTGTTTTATATCATGGATGGTTTCCTAATTCCTAATCCGTTTAAATCACCATGGATCACTGGCGTCACGAAAGCTAATAGACTAAAATGGTTGGGGCATACTGAGAGAATGTCAGATGACAGAAGGGAAAACTGTATACACAAGGGATATGAATGGTCGTAGACCAAGAGACCGACCAAGACTATGATGGAGAGATGATGTCCAGACAGACCTGCAAGCACTTGGTGTAACCAAGTGGAAAGAGAAACAGCAATGAACCTCAAGGGCTCGAAATGCTGAGGAAGAAGAAGAAGATGGATGGTTTCCAGTACAGCACATAGTTCTCTCATCAAATTTTGTCTTGAAATTCTTTCGGGAGTCATTGACTCTTTAGTCCATTTATTTCACATTTAAGTGCCTGTTTGGTGCAAAAAACTGTGAGATGAAGTATAATACTACTTCTCGTTAGTTCGATAAAGGAATGCGTTTCATTGGCGGATAAAGAGCAGAATAAGAACTAGAAGAAGACGTCACGGCACGCCTTCGACAATAATTACTGGGGAATCCTTAAGAAGTAACTTTGAAACGGAAATCGATAGAGTCGTAGCCATATTGAAGATGTCTGAAGGACTGTCAGAAATGACTGTTCTGATCGAAGCGGACTGGGAATTTTACCACGGCTGACATTATTGTTTGCAGGTAGTATAGATATCAGACATACATCAGGGGTAAATAGGGATAGGCAGACTGAAAGACAGACAGCGGTGTGGGAGTCTGATGGATAGACAATAGTGGAGGGGGTAAAAGGGATCGGCAGACTGAAAGACAGCGGTGTGGAAGAGGGAGATAGGGAATCTGATAGATAGACAACGGTGGGGGTGGTAAACGGGATAGGCAGACTGATAGAGAGGCAGCTGTGGTTAAGCGTGGATAGACAGAATTTTAGTCATTCACGGGGGGGAATATGGTGCACACGCAGTGACGTGAAAGGCAAACTAATAGACAGATAAAGAAGAAATCGAGTAAAACTAAACTGATTAGCAGGTAGCTGAAAACGACACACAAATAGCAAGTTAAGTGGGTGGGATGCCTAACTATGAAGGCTGACAGTCAGATAACAAGAGATGATGGGGGATAAACATACAGTGAGGTACATGACGATTTGCAGACTGATAGACAGAGAACAGGGAAACATAGGATTTAAACAAAGTGATAATAGAACAGCGGCAAAGACTGGGTGATTTTCCAGACAGACAAAGACAGAAAGACTGACCAACTAGTAGGCGGGTGACTGTGATGAACAGTGTTCATTTGATGAAACGATAGTCAGATCATCATCATGTAGCAGGGCGCTCTCATCACGGTCTGCATACGATAAACTTGACCTCTCGCCAGCTTTCCCGCCTTGCCAGCTAGATATTGTGATGGCTCTTTGGGAGTGAGTCAACAGTATATATATATATATATATATATATATATGTGTGTGTGTGTGTGTCTGTGTGTGTCTGTGTGTGTGTGTATGTATGTATGTGTGTGTAAACACTAATTTCACCAAAGTACGGCATGATAAAGACGAATTGTTTGTTGCTACCTTCGAGGGCATTTGACCATCATAATATTAATGCTAAAAAAGAAAAACAAGCAGCAGCCAAAGAAGTAGCAGCAGCACTAGTAACAGAAATAGCAGTAGTAACAGCAGCAGCAATATAATAGGAAGAAGAACAAGAAAAAAAGCACAAGAAGGATAAGAAAAGGAGCAAGAAGAACAGGAGAAGGAAAATAATGAGGATGATGACGAGAAGGAGAAGAAGAGGGAGACTGACGAGAAGGAGAAGGGAAAAGACTTGAGAAGAATACTAATATCAATAAAACATATTTTTATGATGTTTAAGAGGTTTAAGGTTTGAACAACGGATTAACATCCTTTCCCAAAGGGTTGTAACCCATAAGTGCTCCGTTCTTTCTTCTAACTCAAGTCTGAATCCGAAGAGGTTCAGCACAGTGCACAGGCCAGAATCCTGAAATACTTTGGGTAGATTTTTAACTCCAAAGTTTTGCCCGGGCAGAGCCGTTAGGCTACTCTTTTCGATTTCCAACTGCCAAGGGACTTTTTACGTACGCAACAATGCACACGGGCGTCTGACCTCACTAACCAGAGACCAGGAAGAATTACTAGAAGTCCAAGTCCACCTAAAAAAATTCCAGCCCTCATCGAGAATTGAACCCATCGCCCCCCCCCCCACCCCCTCCCATTATGATGAATATTGCAATGGAAACACTCAGCATGTGTACCTGTATCCCTAAGTGTGAGAATCCTCCCAACAGCGGAGTTCTGACATCTAGGGCTCGTGTATTAAACCTTACAGATTCCCCAGTTTGACTGACGGGAAGTCAGACGTAGAAGCAGCCGAGTTCATAAGCTGATTGAACTGTTCTACCTATTTTTGTTACTGCTGTTTCCTTGCATGGCATATTGACCGGTCAGATCTGCTGTGTATATACAAACAATGTGATTTGCACAAAGTACAAGTATGACAGCTTGCTCTCAAAAGCCGCTCTGGGAAAGTCAGTAACCAGACATGCAACTACTTGGCTCGAAAATAAGCACTAGAATTGGCTGTCTGAAGGTTAAAACTAGTGCTCAAAAAACCAAAAGTAGCAGGTGAAATGAAATAAATATTTTTATATTTAGGAGAGCCGCTGTGATCTAGTGGTTAGACGTTTGACTGCGGGTCCGAACGTAGTGGGTTCGAGTCCGAATGCAGTGGTACTTGGCTCCAAGGTCGACCCAGTCTTGAGTGGGTAACATAAAAGACCTATGAAGTAAAGGCGGCATGCATCATGTTGCCCACATCACCCACAGAGTGCCGATGGGTCATAAAATACAGATTTAGCCCTATATGCCCAATATGCACGACAACGTGGACAACGGCCCTTAACTTACTTTACTTATATATATCAGAGATCCTGAGGCAACACGGACTAACAACAACACGTGCAACACACCTGGCCCAGGATAGAAAACTGCGACTCCCCACTACGCTGTGAGGCAATTGTGGACAAGACAAGACAAGACTTATATATGTATAGAAACATATAATAGAAAACAAAAATAATGTCCTCGTGCCAAAACTGACGTCATAAAACAAATGACAGTAAATGATTATTAAAAAACTGAAAATGTCACAGACTTACAATGTGTGGGCTCTGTAATAAACAGCGATGGAGTCTGTCCAAAAGAATTCAAAAAGAGGGTGGCCACAGCCAGATTAAACAGCATCAAAAGTGTATAATAAGCATTGATAAGAAATATAAAAGTGAAAATTGTGAGAGCAAGCATTCTACCTCTAGCCAGCAACACACGGATGTGAGTCGTGGACTATCTCGCAGTCACCAAGGGAAGTAACTAGAGGTTTTTGAGCTGAAATGCTATAGAAAGATTTTCAGAACGCAATAGACTTAGTGGGGGATGGAGGGAAAAGGGAGGGGGGAGGGGGTCCTGACAGCCTAAAATCTGAACATCAAAGAAGGTTTGGTAGTAAACAGCATCTTGTCTCGAAAACTGAAATATTTGGGAAATATTAAGCACCACGGGGGGAATGGAAAAAGAATAAAAGCGTGGTACGAGGAAAGAGGGGCAGGGGCTGACCAGTTCGAAGGTAGGCACAGGATATCAGGGATATCTGGGGGTAGCAAAGTCCACAAGATGAGATAGTTGGCTAGAGACAGCCTTGTTCTTTCAAGTAGACTGTGATGAGAGCAACATACTGCAAAGAACCTGCTACATGATGATGATGATGATGATAATGATTATGTTGAAAGTCGAGAGGATCGACTTCACTGCGCCGGGTTTATCCCTTATGGCTCGGTCCCTTTCCGCACAGCGGCTAGCTGCCTGCATAGAGCATCTCACAAAGCACTTACTCTGTAGCTCCAGCAACTACCTCTAGAGATCTCCGTAAAAACTGCAATCGGAACGGCGCCGCTGTGAAACGAACCCACATCCTTCAGAGCGCGAAGAAAACGGCTGACCTCTCCGCCACAGAGATCTCCCAATAGCTATGTATGTATATCAAATGTCTTGTGTTAACGCCGCATGTTTGGCGGCATATACCCAAACCTGACATCCCATGTTGTGCCAACAACTTCGGACGGTGGAGCATATTGGGGAAGATATTAGCATTATCCTAGGAAGAGGAGATGCAACCTGAAAACTTTCTGTTATGGCAGGGTCGACCAGACCCTCAGCCTTGGCTGGCATCTGGTCTAGGAGGAAAGCTTCGACAGGTGGACAGATCGAGCACTGCTCTTCTGGTCTGGCAACTTCTACAGCTTGCTTTGTTCCAAATGTACTGGTATTATCTTTCCTTTAGAGTAAACAAGGCACATAGAGAGATGGACCACGATGGATGGGCAACATATGGTTTCTACAATACTGCCCAGGCTTTGTGCAATAGAGAGGAGGAACTTCATCTCGGACCGTAATCGGTCTTGGAAACAAATCAAGAGGCAACAGTTACGGGTTATATGTCCTTGTCAATTGGCGTAGACGAGGGCGCCATAGGTTGCTTCTGACAATGGGAGACATTTTAAAATGTCACTGCTGAAAGGATGAGAGTGTGCGTCTGAAAAGAAAACACACGAATGTTGCCAACAACGGTCCTGCAGTCGCATACTATAATTGTCGAAGACTTAATTAACGCAGGCGGGTCTTGCTAGTCACACTCGCCATCGCCATGGGTTGTGAGTTCCATGCCTCCTCATATCGCAACATAACACTATTGTCTGGTAAGACGGAAAAGTGCTAATCTTTTTGCTCTCTACTTATTCTCGTGGCTTTTTTTTTTTTTTTTTTTTTAAATAGTATTCATCTTTATGTGATGTTTAAGGCAACTGTTGTGTAGTTGGTTTATGTGGTCCAGCAGTTGTTTATTTTCACTGTCGAATATGCCTTGAACGTCGGCAAAGAGCAACTCATTGTAGTCCCCCTGTTTATGGACATCTGGCGGTGTTATTTTATTAATATTGTCCATAAATATATTAAAAATTAAAGTTGAAAGAACACACCCTTGCCTTACTCCTGATGTTAATGGGAACCAGTCTGTGAGGCCAGCTCTTGTTGTGACGGCGCTTTCACTTTCTCTATAAATAGTTCTCACACAATCTAGCACTGCCATAGTTTTCAAGGACATCCCATAGTAAATCTCTGTTCACACTCACTAAAGCCTTTTCTTGATCTATAAAAGCGATGTTCATTTGATGTCTTTCTATTGTCTTTTCGCTAATTTTCCTTAGTTCGAAAATAGCGTCAGTAGAGTCTTCCTTTCCTGAATCCGACCTGTGCTGGGCGGGAAACCGATTCTACAAAAGATCTAATTCGTGGTTCCAGAATCTTGGCAACAATTTTACCTAAGTAGCTTAAAAGAGAGATACCTCTATAAGTGTTATAATCTTGCTTATTGCATTTTCTTTTCCATGATTCACTTCAGAATATCAATAAAATATAGCATTTAAAAATTATCTTTCTCGTCCTAATTGACAAAGAAAGATTGCATAATGTATTCTTCACTTTGTACAATGCTGCCTTTGCTTGAGCTGTTCGACATTAATACACGCTTTAATACATTTCCCATTCGATGTTATCAGAGTACCAAAGTACTTAAACATATCAACTTGCTTGCGGTTTGTCCCATTTACTTTGATACTGCATTCTGGAGTGTCAGCTTTCTTTTTACGAGCAATTACCTTCACTTCTGTTTTTTTTTTTTTTTTTTTTCTGTTGTTCAAATTAAGACCCTTGTATTCCCTTGTAGATCTGTATCGACTGCAATAAGACAAAGAATGCCATAAGCTGCCAGGGAAAATATGCCTGATCTCACAAGTTTTACTTTAACTGGCTTGTAAATGCTGTGATCAACTGAAGGATTAAAGTTAAAAACCAATAATCATAGGTCGGGGTGTTCCTGCCAACGTTCTGACTTGTCAACCCAGTTGCAGGCAGTTAGAGACCTTTACTTTAGACCTGTGACGGGTCATTTCTCAGTGGCTTAAAACTGAGACCAGTTTGTTGTCGGGGCGGTTTCGTACCAGTGCTTGCTGTTATATTATATTATGTAATGCTGTTTGTCTATGCTGTTATATTATCAAAGGCTGTTTGTGCGCGCTATTATATTATGTAATGCGGTCTGTGTGCGCTGTTATATAACGTAATGCTGTCTGTGTGCGCTGTTATATTATGTAATGCTGTCTGTGTGCGATGTTATTTTGTGTAATGCGGTCTGTGTGCGCTGTTATATTATGTAATACTGTCTGTGTGCGCTGTTATATTATGTAATACTGTCTGTGTGCGATGTTATTTTATGTAATGCTGTCTGTGTGCGATGTTATATTATGTAATACTGTCTGTGTGCGCTGTTATATTATGTAATACTGTCTGTGTGTGCTGTTATATTATGTAATACTGTCTGTGTGCGCTGTTATGTTATGTAATGCTGTCTGTGCGCGCTGTTATATTATGAAATACTGTCTGTGTGTGCTGTTATATTATGTAATACTGTCTGTGTGTGCTGTTATGTTATGTAATACTGTCTGTGTGCGCTGTTATGTTATGTAATACTGTCTGTGCGAGCTGTTATATTATGTAATACTGTCTGTGTGCGCTGTTATGTTATGTAATACTGTCTGTGTGCGCTGTTATATTATGTAATACTGTCTGTGTGTGCTGTTATATTATGTAATACTGTCTGTGTGCGCTGTTATATTATGTAATACTGTCTGTGCGCGCTGTTATTTTATGTAATGCGGTCTGTGTGCGCTGTTATATTATGTAATACTGTCTGTGTGCGCTGTTATGTTATGTAATGCTGTCTGTGCGCGCTGTTATATTATGTAATGCTGTCTGTGTGCTCTGTTATATTATGTAATACTGTCTGTGTGTGCTATTATATTATGTAATGCTGTCTGTATGCTCTGTTATATTATGTAATGCTGTCTGTGTGTGCAGTTATATTATGTAATACTGTCTGTGTGTGCTCTGTTATGTTATGTAATACTGTCTGTGTGTGCTCTGTTATGCTATGTAATACTGTCTGTGTGTGCTCTGTTATGTTATGTAATACTGTCTGTGTGTGCTCTGTTATGTTATGTAATACTGCATGTTTGCGCTGTTATATCATGTAATGGTGCCAGTGTGCACTGTTATATCATGTAATGGTGCCAGTGTGCACTGTTATATCATGAAATGGTGCCAGTGCGCACTGTTATATCATGTAATGGTGCCAGTGCGCACTGTTATATCATGTAATGGTGCCAGTGCGCACTGTTATATCATGTAATGGTGCCAGTGCGCACTGTTATATCATGTAATGGTGCCAGTGTGCACTGTTATATCATGCAATGGTGCCAGTGCGCACTGCTATATCATGTAATGGTGCCAGTGCGCACTGTTATATCATGTAATGCTGCCAGTGTGCACTCTTATATCATGAAATGGTGCCAGTGCGCACTGTTACATCATGTAATGGTGCCAGTGAGAACTGTTATATCATGTAATGGTGCCAGTGTGCACTGTTATATCATGTAATGGTGCCAGTGTGCACTGTTACATCATGTAATGGTGCCAGTGTGCACTGTTACATCATGTAATGGTGCCAGTGTGCACTGTTATATCATGTAATGGTTCCAGTGTGGTCTGATATATTGTATCTTGCTGTACTGTGCCATGTCCCCCACTGTAATAAATCATACAAAGCTTTAGTGATAGTGTCAAGATGACATAGACCAAGAAGAATCCAAGATGAGATAAGAAAAAACGAATAAAAGGACAGCAGATAAGTCAGAAGAGATCAGTAAACAGAGGAAACTGGAATCATATCTAAGAGATAAAGATTTAGTGTCCGTCCCTTGCAATATTTTATTGTAATACACGTATATTGCACTACTTGTAACAAATCTTGCAATCATAAATATTTTCTCTATCACCGACATTTATTTGTTATCCATTTCTATATTTACCACAGTTCAATTGTTTCCTTATCTTTTTTTATCCCATTCTTATCCTTCTCTTTGTGACGGACACTTGCCAGAAAGGATGATTAAAATAACTACCTGGATGCCATGGTAACACTGCATTTAATTCCTTGCCAGTTTTATCGCATCTCCGTTTCAAAGGAGTCTAGTTAAATACAATGGAAAGTTTCCAATTAAATATCTTGTTTTGCAACAGGGCGGTGTGGAATTGTCCCAATGTTTGTTCTGACGAATACAGCGTCTGTTCTTCAATCGATGGCGATTCCTAAGTTGGAGAATTCGTCTCTTAAGTTCTGTTGAACGACTTGGCAACTGGTATGGTTTTCGTTCTTTCTTTCTAGTGAATCTAGTATTTGCCAGCTGATGAATACTTCTGTGTTGTGCCAACACTTAACCATTGTTTAGTCATCGAGCTCTGTGATGCGTGTGTTAACCTACTGGGTTGAACAGACTGGAGTAGGCGATCATGCTGCAGAATTTCAAGAAGCTGAGACATCAGAAAGTCATAGTGACTAAAATACCGCGACATAAAGACAAAAAGGAAACAGAGGGGTAACACATACAAATACACAAATAATAATAATAATAATAATAATAATAATAATTTTACACTTGGAGTTACCTGGGAAGAGAAGTTCTGTCACAGAAATAAATGAAGAAAGCAGGTGACGTCTGCAGTAGTGAACCTAAAGGGTGCTGAATGCTAATTATTATTAATAACATTAATATAAACGAAAACCTTACAAGTGTGAAACAAATTACAGTATAAATGTTGTTGTTGTTTAACCTGTCAATATTGATGTTGAGCGTGTCTGGTGTGTTAAGCATGTGACATCACAGGGGCGACGAACATTATGACTACATAATGACGGTATAAAGATGGCCGTCGCACTTTTTGTATGCATCAAAGAGGAGCAGCGTTCTGTTATTCGTTTTTTTTTTTTTTTTTTTTTTTGGTGGGGGGGGGGGGGGGGTTCTAAAGGAGTAAAACCAGTATAGATTTATCGAAGGATCAAGGCCCATTAAAGTGAAGCATGCCTGACGGTCAAGGAAGTGAATGAGTGGGGAAGGAAGTCTCAATACGGTGTGAATTATGTGACCGATTGTTCGCCACAAGATTTGTCACACACCAAGTAGTGACTTTAAAGTCGATTGCATCCGCTGAATGTCTCGTACAAAAAACTCGTGTCTACACTATAGTACAGCATAGTGTCGCAAGGGTGCCATTACTCCAGAATTAAAACAACGACGCCCTGATCCTTGTCACGAACTTTGACGGTGCTTTGCAGCTGAAGAAGGTGATGGTTTTTCATCATTAATGATTGCTGGAGATGAAACTTGGTTTCACTGCCACAAGCTGAAAACGAAAAGAGCGAGCAAAGAAGTGCCCCTAACCGTCCTCACCGAAACCAAAGACGTTTCGCACGCAGCCATTTGCAGGTGAGGTTACGCAAACTTTCTCTTGGGATGAATAAAGCGATATTGTAGAGCACTACATGTTAACAGGGAGAACTGTCACCGATGATACGTATACAGATCTTCTCAACTCAAAGAGACTGGGAGGAAAGACTTTGTGGCTTAGAGGAAAGACTTTGTGGCTCGGAGGAAAGACTTTGTGGCTCGGAGGAAAGACTTTGTGGCTTGGGGGAAAGACTTTGTGGCTTGGAGGAAAGACTTTGTGGCTTGGAGGAAAGACTTTGTGGCTTGCCTTTGTGGCTTGGAGGAAAGACTTTGTGGCTTGGAGGAAAGACTTTGTGGCTCGGACGAAAGACTTTGTGGCTTGGAGGAAAGACTTTGTGGCTCGGAGGAAAGACTTTGTGGCTCGGACGAAAGACTTTGTGACTCGGACGAAAGACTTTGTGGCTCGGACGAAAGACTTTGTGGCTCGGACGAAAGACTTTGTGGCTCGGACGAAAGACTTTGTGGCTCGGACGAAAGACTTTGTGGCTCGGACGAAAGCCTTTGTGGCTTACAGGAAAGACTTTGTGGCTTGGAGGAAAGACTTTGTGGCTTGGAGGAAAGACTTTGTGGCTTGGAGGAAAGACTTTGTGGCTTGGAGGAAAAACTTTGTGGCTTGGAGGAAAGACTTTTTTAATGGGAGGAAAGACTTTTTTACTGGGAAGAAAGACTTTTTCACTAGGAGGAATGACTTTGTCGCTTGGAGGAAAGATTTTTTCACTGGGAGGAAAGATTTTTTCACTGGTAGGAAAGACTTTTTCACTGGGAGAAACAACTTTTTACTGGGAGGAAAGACTTTTTCACTGGGAGAAACAACTTTTTACTGGGAGGAAAGACTTTTTCACTGGAAGGAACAAACTTTTCACTGGGAGTAAAGACTTTTTCATGGGGAGGAAAAACTTTGACGCTAGCAATGAAGACTTTGTCGCTGGGTGGAAAGACTTTTTTCACTGGGAGGGAAGACTTTATCACTGGGAGGAAAAACTTTGTTGCTGGGAAGAAAGACTTTTTCACTGGGAGGAAAGACTTTCTGGTCCCATGAAGAGGTATGGCTTGTAGTGCGACTAACATACATTTTGTTCTAAGTGAATCCAACTTTGTGCCGGCACTTGATGAAGCACTTTGAACACAATGATGCGTGCATAAAAAAAGTATTTGTTATTTAATTTTTAATTGAAGGTTTTGAAGCCGCCTTGTGTTAGAGGCACTTGCTGATCGTTGCTGCATATGAGGATAAAGCCAGCCTGGAAATGCCCAGAGTGACGCCGTCTGTGACGACGTAACGCAACATACAGACATAACTATATGTCAGTAACCCAACGTTTGGGAGTCTAGAATCACGAATAAATCCGTTAAATAACCCTAGAGCAAACTGCAGCGACGCCTATTATCTATTTACTCCAATAACACCATGTAAGAGACTGAGCAGCAAAAAATATCCCCTGAGTATAATGCTTCTATGTCTTTGTAACAAATACACACAAAACAAAACACAGTTACTCTGTAACTTGCAATCACACACAGATTTGTGTCTCCGACTACATCGTTCAGACAACCGACTTTAAACTCCATCCTCAAGGGAAACAACCACATTCTAGCTGTAATCGGTCGCGAATGGATTTTTGTGGAATCGTTGGGAAAAGGTAAGCTATGTGAGTTAAAACATGAAAAACAAAATATGCATGTCATCGCCCAGCCATCCATCCATCAATTTTTGAAGAACAAAACAACAAATAGGCCACATTTAACCTGCTGAAAACAGCGCCGTTATAATGATGGTCTAGTTTCTTTGTGCACATTTTGTTGGCTAATAAATGTTAACTGAGCCAAAACTAGCTGCACTCTAGTTTTTGGTGAGGGTTGTTAAGTTATATATATATATATATATATATATATATATATATATATATATATATATATATATATATATATATATATAGAGAGAGAGAGAGAGAGAGAGAGAGAGAGAGAGAGATACACACATATATATATATATATGACCATCAGTCGTAAAGTTTCTCTAGAATTTTCTCACTTTCTCAGTCTATTTGTTTCCGATTTCAGTACCTATTTTATCACACTGTGTACGCTTAGTCTCCAATGAGCCTAGCTGCAGTCAGCGCTTTTTCATATATTGCTCTGAATTGTTCGCTATTCTAAAATTGTTTCCTTAGCCAAAGAGGGCACACATAGAAAACCAAACATCTATCCCATTTCAAAGCGCGAGGTCAAGACTAAGGAAAAGCACAGGAAACTCCTGGAGGTGGTGCAAGCATTCAGACAGATTAAAGAATGTTAAATTAAGAATCGACATCACAGCACTCGGGACACTCCCATAAGAGCTCCGTTCCCATCTTCAGCAGGAAGCGAAAAGTTCCAACTCCGATGGCACCAGTAATCGCCTGACTGTATATCCGTTTCATCGCTTCCCTGAGGGTTGAGCCTCAGTCACATCCCCTGGTAACTCCTCGCAGCGCTATTCTCCTCAGACCGTAATGATCTATCTGCGCCTCCAACACTGTTCACTTGTTCCAAAAGGACCCTCACAATATCTGGCTTGTCATTCATCAATTCACTACCAGATTAAAGAGAAGGCAGTATACCATAATTGTATGACTGAGATCACGCTATTGCGGATTTAACACACACACACACACCGAATCAAGGTTGTACAATCCACCCAGTGTCCCTGCTAAACAGCACTCCAAATATCTTATAAATAAACAGAGGGGGAACCTTTAAGGCCGTTAAATATTATGAATTAATCAAGTAACAGAAAGTGTATTGATCGGCACTCATAGAAAGAAGTAGAAAGATAGAAGAACACACTAGACAACATAAAAATCGAAAGCTATAGTTACCGTGCCGGGAATTGAACCTGTCACCTCCAGACGGCGTCTGCGCCTCGCCATGAATACAAGTGCACTAATTTCACGTTGTACGATAGACATGGCCAAAAAGACACCTTTTTTGGGGGTGCCTAGTTGACCATGTTTCTTAGTTCCCCCTCTGTTTATTTATAAGAATGACGTATACACACCGGAACTACCAATCAAATACCTTTCTTAAATGTTTGTGTATTCTAGACAAAGCAATAAGGTCTACTGTGTTCGTAAATTGTTGCTGTGATTGTTTTTCGACATATGCTTCGTTAATATAAATTTATGTAACCTATGGCGCCATTTTCAATGGGTAGAAATGAATTCTGTCCGTATTCCATAGTTGTGGATTTCAAGCTGTACTATAGACATGGCCAATGAGACACCTTTTTTTGGGGGGGGGGGTGCCTAGTTGACCATGTTCTTAGTGCACTTGTATTCATGGCGAGGCGCAGACGCCGCCTGGAGGTGACAGGTTCAATTCCCGGCACGGTAACTATAGCTTTCGATTTTTATGTTGTCTAGTGTGTTCTTCTATCTTTCTACTTCTTTCTATGAGTGAAGATCAATACACTTTCTGTTTCTTGATTAACTCCAAATATCTTAGTGCTAACCGATCAACTGGCCCTACAGTAAAACCTGTGGGAAAAAAAACACCAAACAAGATATAAGAGGCATCCATGTCACAATGTAAGGTACCCTTGCTGCTGAACTGTCGGTTTATGGAGGCAACACAACTGATAACCTAATGTTTAGTGTTTAATTAAGAATCGACATCACAGCACTCGGGACATTCCCATAGGCGCTTCGTCCCCATCTACAGCAGCTAGGGCAGAGTTCCGATTCCGATGGGACCAGTAACAGACTGACTGTATATCCATCTCACCTTTCATTTGAGTGCTGATCGTCGACCAGATCCCCTGGTCAATCCTAGCAGTACCGTTCTCACCAGACCACGTTGATCCATCTGTTCCCCTTCACTGTTCACTCGCCCCCCAGAGGGTCCAAGCAACATCTAGCTTGACATGCATCAGTTCACCACCAATTGTGCAGAACCAGTCGTTCTATCTGCCTTTTGATTTCCTAATATACCCGCATGACGTGGGGAAAATATTATAAGGACACAATCTACCTAGGACCTCTAAAGCGATGCTTGCCACCCTTCATGGAGCATACTGGTCTCTGCCTTTCTCAACATGCTATGTAAGTCGGTTACAATTACGACATGTGTGAACCGCTGAGTCTCAAGTCAGAAGAAGGCTGCGGTGAGTGCCTCCACCACCAGTCTCAAAGTCCCACTAGAAATTGTGGTGTCATAAGCCAGGCTTTGTTGAACTAAGCCATGTCCCTTCTGGTAACTTGAGCGCAGGAAACCGGTCGCAAAGAAGAAGAATTGCAGCATCAACTGTACGTCAATTCGCTAGGCGTGCCATTGAGAACTGTTCCATGTGCCTCTCTTGGCATGCGGACTATAGGTTGCTGACGCCGGATGTACTTATAATTAGGGCTGTACCGAATATTCGCTTCGTATTCGCTTCGGGGCCGAATAGTGGACATAATAACTATTCGGTATTCGGCCGAATAGTTGCGGTCGGGCCGAATACGAATAGTGGTTACAACCGTTTCTGGACAGGTGGAAAAAAAAACATCAAGATTTCCCACCTTGGTTTATACTGTCAAGCGTTATCTTTGTGCACCACCTACGAGCGTACCAAGTTCCCCTTTATTTCCATCTTGTATGTGTTGCGAGTATAGTGTTTTTAGGTGTGTTGCTGTAGAAACAAAATGCAACACTTAAAGATGTAAGAAGGGCAGAAAAGCAAGCGTTCTAGTGTTGTCGGCTTGATTTCTTTGAATGAAGAGTCCTCTTCGTTGATTGTTTGAAGTAACGGGAGTTCGTCATCATTTATGGGTGTCGTAACTCTTCTTTCGTCGTCTGGTGGAAACAGCAGCGGCTGAATGTTTTGATCGACGTTCGGTTTCTTCGTTGTCTTTGTTGTTTGATTTTCTGGCGTTGGCCGCTTGGCGTCTGGATTTTTCGTCTGCAATGATTTTTTCGTTATTTGATCTTCAGGTGTTGGCTGCTCGGCGTTGTCCGTCTCCATGGCAGCGGTGGTCTTTGATGTCGCGATCTTGTTTCCGTTGAATCCTTGAGCTCGCGGGGGGGGGGGGAGGGGCTGGGCGACTTGTGAGGACGGCATTGTTTTCTTCGTCGGCGTTATTTTTGTTTTTGATGTTTCGCCTTGCGGGTTTTTATCTTGACTCTCTGTATTTGTCGTATTTTCCTGTTTAGTACAGCTGGAAATATCTTTAGTGAGAAAAAAAAGCTGCCCTAATCCTGACAACATGGAACGAAGGTTTTTTATGGAGGTGTGTCTGCACACGAACTAATACGTGCTGCAGGAGATCGCAGATCGTGGCGAGGCATAATCGCCCATGCCAGCCGGCAAAGCACATGATGATGATGATTCACTAATCGTATTCGTATTCGGCCGAATAGTTGGTCCAGCTATTCGTATTCGGCCGAATAGTGAAAATCCATATTCGGTACAGCCCTACTTATAATTAACATTTATCAGATAGATTGAGCACCCAGCATTCATGGGAATTCCCGGAATTCTTGCATGTAGATTTTTCGCATGCTTAAAAGAACTAGTAACTTATTCCATTTCTTAAATGTAGAAAGCAAATTAAAGGACTTTTTTCCCCTTCACTATTAGCGCATCGGGCGGGCATGTTGTGTTTTAGTTTCTAGCAGGTTAAACTGTTTCAAATTCGACTTGATTATCGGCTGTTTTGTTTCTAACATCTGCACGTTACCGGCCCTTCCGCCAATGTCGCTCACACTACAAAACCAATGGCTTACCGAGCATTTACCAGTAATGGTGTAACCTTGTAGGGTGTGTTTTTTTCCTTCAAACGTGGCGTGCAGTGCTTGGCATACAGGCCAACGGGTGGGGCATGAAATCTGCAGGTCTGTTGTGAATTAGATGTGAGTATTGTGACGATATTGATCTCATGAATGGTTCTAAAGCAGAGTTCCAAGAACTTACTACAATATTAGAGAGTCTGTGGGAAAATGTCGGCTCTGTGGCTAAGTCGATGCGAAAGCTTCGAAATGCCGGGATGCCGGGTTCGATCCCAGCTGCGGGCCCGGCGCCTTGCGATGGTTTCGACAGTGGTATCAAGAAAGCCGACCGTCCAGAAAGCAATGGCAAACTACTGGACATAAATTTGCCTTGAAAAACCACACAACAGCCAAGGGCTGTTGGGGTTGGTTCTGCAACGTCCTGTAAAGGATACGCAACTAACCTAACCTGTGGAAAATATGGCATTTAAATAACGCCGAGAAAAGTAAGATTCTGGTAAATAGCCACAATAATCAAGTACCTGTAAACATATAGATAAAAGGAAAAAAAAACTAGAAGAAGTTGAAACCTTTAAATATCTTGGCTCCCATACACGTAACGACGGCAAATGTACCAAAGAGATCAAGACAAGACTTAACATGGCAACAGCTGATGTCCCACCTAAATGCGATGTGGAAGAGTAAAATCAGCATCGCGGTCAAGGTCAATATATGCAAATCGCTGGTATTGTCTATTTTCCTAAACAGGTGTGAGAGTTCGACTCTAAATTATGAAATTGCAAGGACGATTCAGACTTTCGAATGTAAATGACATAAACGCGTTTTACAAATTAGTTATTTAGAAGACACAACTAATAAATTTGTTAGAGACAAAATAAACAAATTTGTAGGACATCAAGAGCCTCTCTAGACAGTGGTGAAAACTTCGCAAGCTAGCTTGGTTAGGGCATGTGGTGAGAGATTTTTCACTTGCATAGACTGTACTTCAAGAAACGTTTGGATGGGGTAGGAATAGTCGAAGAATAGGAGGGCAAAGAAAAACCTGGAATGACAACATCAAGAAATGAACAGGAATAAGTTCTCGTACACTTTTTCATCAAGCGGAAGACAGAGAAAGATGGCTGGTTTCGAGTGCTGATGCTTCCATCAATACACCTCCACGACTTTAATAGTTCAAAGGTTATGTTATATTATGTTGTGTAATGTCGTGTTCTACAGACCAAGAAAGACCTGGTTACAGAACCTGACTGACTGGACAGGTCTCAGGCATGCGACCATGAAGTCCATCACAACTGACCGCCAAAGGTGGAGAGAGCTGATCAAACAGTCAACAGAAACAGGTCACCCAACTACACGTAGTGTTACGAGATGATGATGAAGATAATGATGATGTTATGTTATATTATGTTTTATGAGGATCCATCCACGGTCAAGCATAATGTGTAAAGTAAGTAAGTAAAGGACTCTTGCTTCTGTTCCGTTTCGGTAGAAAACATGCTGAGAGAACTACAGAAAAGGATCAAACAGAACGTCATAAGAACAGGGGTTAGCATATGCGGTGTTCATATATCGAAAGACGGAATACTGGTATTCCAGGTCACTTTAAATAAAGAAAGACAACACTGTGGAAGAACTTTAACTGGCTTGAAAGTACACTTGAAATATACTGAGCTTGAAACTGATTCATAAGCTACGCAATATTGAACAACCAGACATAATTGACGGAACAAATATTTAATTTTGAAAAGATCAACTGACAAACAATGCACCAAAGCATTGGAGAGGGTGGGGGAGAGGGGAGAGAGAAGCATGGAAAGAACAGATATCGTCAACGCTGTACGGACTGGGTTAGGGAATAAGACCAATCTCTCACATTAACACGTTTGCGTGATATGGAAGTAAAGAGCGTCTATGTCAGCTTCGAGGCGAAGAAAGGACACATTTAACCAGCTCCCCACGGTAATAGTCAGTAGAGGTACCTTGGAGTGGCTGGTGCATAGCAGGACTGAGGACGGATGGACATGACAAGGAAAAAATAGCACTCCTTGGAACAGGTGCCTAGGGGACGCAATCTATTGTAAGTTAACACTACTGTAAGTACCGATCCTAGGGGGACGCAATCAATTGTAAGTTAGGATTACTGTAACTCCCGACCCTAATCGATGAAATCTATTGTAAGTTAACATTACTGTAAGTGATTGCTGTAAATGCCCACCCTAGGGGACCTCATCTACTGTAAGTTTATGTTTATTGGACGGATCAACATCATGGCACAGGGTGTAACCCATAGGTATTATAATTTAACATTACTGTAAGTGCCGACAATAGTGGACGCAATCTATTGTTCGTTAACATTACTATAAGTGCTGCTCCTATGGAAGGCAATCTACTGTAAGTTAACATTGTTGTAAGTGTTGACCCTAGGAGACGTAATCCATTGTTTGTGTCAGTGCACATAATAATCGTATTCTTTCATATTTAATAATGTTTGAGATTAGGGTCAGGTCTAGAGTTAGACCCGGTAGGCCTAACAAAACGGGAATTTCCGTAGACTTTTTCGGCCTTACTTCTGGAGCTCGACGTGAGCTAACCCTAGTTTGCTACGCGTAGCCCCAATATGGGAAGCAATTTTTCTTTACTTTAAAACCACTCTCCTGTTGTTGTCGGGGCTTTAATATACATAATTTTAAGTAGTCCCATTGTGGGACAAAAGTTTTCGTTATTTGAAGCCCCACTATGGCTTTCGACGGGGGCCCTGAATATAGCTGGGCCACAAATGTGGCCTTAACGGCTGAGGCGGTTTTCTGGGACCTCTTTACTGATGACTCTCATCCGCATAGTGGTACTTTGTGTCACTGTGTGTTAATTGCTCTGTGAGATGTCCTGGTGGTGTATAACAAGCAAGCAAGCCCTAATATAACTTCGTGAATGAACGGGCTTTCTGGGACGTAGCAGGGTGATGCTCATCCTAATTGTGCCACTTTCTATCACTGGGTGTTAATCGCTCGTTTTGCGGTCCTGATAGGGTTGAATTTCACTGACTCAATCCTAACCCTAATGTGAAGCAATATTAAATATTACAGAATATTATTATGTGAACGCACAAAAAACATTATGTCTCTTATGTTCACCATAAACAAAGAATAGATTCTGTTAATAGGGTGGCCATTGCAAGGACCGCCGAAAGAATTCAATACATCTCAATCATAACCGGAATGGGTTGAATACGATACTGTAGTTTAAATTACAACTATGACCTTGATATGCGAGTGGCGTATCGCTCAGTGGATCATCAACTAGTTCTCCCCATAACGCTTGACAGCAGTAGAAACATTTCAGGCTGCTTTACATAACACACGTGAAGTACTCACCAAATATATCAGCTGGGTTTGAATCAAAGGTGAACCTTCGTCAGAACTGTGTTGACTGCCTAAATCCCAGATCTTAAAGTGTTCGCGTTTACTTCCCAAAACTGGAAACTTCAACCGTGAGAATTCTCAAATAGAACGTCCGTTTTTTGTTAAACACAATTGTGGCGGGAATGGCGATATGATCAGTATTTACTTGATGTTCTATTTGCAAATATATAAATATATATATATTAAACAACACTAACATACGCCTTTTCCTCGACTTACGACACATGCGACTTACGACTACCCGCACTTACGACCAACAGCAGAGTATGTATATAGTAAACAACACTAACATACGCCTTTTCCTCGACTTACGACATATGCGACTTACGACTACCCGCACTTACGACCAACAGAAGTATGTATATAGTAAACAACACTAACAGTAACATACGCCTTTTCCTCGAATTACGATATATGCGACTTACGACTACCCGCACTTACGACCAACAGCAGTATGTATATAGTAAACAACACTAACTTACGCCTTCTCCTCGACTTACGACATATGCGACTTACGACTACCCGCACTTACGACCAACAGCAACACATAGTAAATACAAACAGCTACACCGGTTGAGTCAAAACGTTTCCCTAACTGATGCAACAGAGTAAACATTATGTATTTTCACATGTAGTATAATAACTATACGTACATAAATTAAATTGTTTTGTTTTAAGTACATTTTTAATAACCCGTTAAAATGAAAACAGTGTTGAAGAATATAAATCTGACTTAGGACCAGTTTCGACTTACGACGTGTTAGTCCGAAGGGCACTCAGTCGTAAGACAAGACGACACTACTATCTGTTGCTACCTGAATTCGATCTAACCTGAAAAACAGTATCTAGACGAAATCTGTTATAGAGTGTGTACATTTTAGGGACTACTTTATTTCCAGCAACGTATGGTTAAACCTGATATCAGCTAGTAACTGGCTAGTAAATGATAACATAATAATGAATACGATGTAGTGATAACAAGTAATTTTCTAAAATGATATAACATACGCTAAATACCACGGCTGCGATGCACAAACGAACGAACGAACGAACGAACGAACGAACACAATTTATTTTCCAAGAGTTACAACTACACAGAAAAGAGGCTATATGGAAACGTACTCAACATCTTACACAGGATATCACGGTAAATTGAAATGCATTTTCTCACTAGTCTTAAAATATATATATATATATATTTACATGTAGTAGTAGTAGTAGTAGTAGTAGTAGTAGTAGTAGTAGTAGTAGTAGTAGTAGTAGTAGTAGTAGTAGTAGTAGTAGTAGGTTTTTACCCCACCAGGACATCACACAAGCGATAAACACCCGATGACACAAAGTGCCACCATGTGGATGAGGATCACCATGGAGAGGTCCCAGAAACCGCGTTCAGCCATTAGGCCATATTTATGGTCGGGCCATAATGCGGCCCCTGGAAAGTAAAGAGCCTGAGTAGGGCTTCAAATAACGAAAAATTGCATCTCATAAGTCAGTTAGTAGTAACATATAATATTTTGTACTTTGTCGAAAAAGGCGAGTAATATACACGTAATTAGCATCCGTAATGCTAATTGATTTGTTCCGTTAAAATTCGATCCGCCTTATGAATTTTTAATAACCTATGGCCCAGAAATTCGTAATTTGGCTAATTCGCCACAAATGATTGACATCATGAGGGTTAACAGAATGTAATCGTTGAGTCAGAGAGAGAGAGAGAGAGAGAGAGAGATAGAGATAGAGAGAGGGGAGAGACAATGGCAGGATAACAGAGAGACAAAAACTGTTTTCACAAAAGAGTTGAATGGGATTCGATTGCGAGGCAGACCAAGAAGATCGTATAGAGATAACATAAGGCTCACCTACAAACACTTGGGGTTACCAGCTGGAAGGAAAACGCGATACACAGAAATGAATTAAAGCGGGTAATATCTGCAACAGTAAGCTTCTAAATACGGAAGAAGAAGAAAATGATGACCAAATTTACAGATATTTTAAAACATGAGAATTGATCTACATCCAAGAAGTAGAACAAAAAATGTAGAGAATGGAAAACACTAATAATTTAAGTAATGAACTTTTTTCCGCACTAGAAAATTTCGTAGCAGATGCCAATGAAGAAATATCCATGATTAAAATTCCGCAATGCATTACTTTCATAGTGACTCCTTAAATATGAAGTTTCTTTCAGCAGACTGTGATGGCGGCGACGTTCTGCAAGGAACCAGCTACATGATGATGATATTGTAACAATCCTGTGCTACGTGATGATATTGTAACAATCCTGTGCTATATGATGATGATATTGTAACAATCCTGTGCTATATGATGATGATATTGTAACAATCATGTGCTACATGATGATGATATTGTAACAATCCTGTGCTACATCATGATGATATTGTAACAATCCTGTGCTACATCATGATGATACTGTAACAATCCTGTGCTACATGATGATATTGTAACGATCCTGTGCTACATGATGATGATATTGTAACAATCCTGTGCTACATGATGATGATATTGTAACAATCCTGTGCTACATGATGATGATATTGTAACAATCCTGTGCTACATGATGATGATATTGTAACAATCCTGTGCTACATGATGATGATATTGTAACAATCCTGTGCTATAGGATGATGATATTGTAACAATCCTGTGCTACATGATGATGATATTGTAACAATCCTGTGCTACATGATGATGATATTGTTACAATCCTGTGCTACATGATGATGATATTGTAACAATCCTGTGCTACATGATGATGATATTGTAACAATCCTGTGCTACATGATGATGATATTGTAACAATCCTGTGCTACATGATGATGATATTGTAACAATCCTGTGCTACATGATGATGATATTGTAACAATCCTGTGCTACATGATGATGATATTGTAACAATCCTGTGCTACATGATGATGATATTGTAACAATCCTGTGCTACATGATGATGATATTGTAACAATCCTGTGCTACATGATGATGATATTGTAACAATCCTGTGCTATAGGATGATGATATTGTAACAATCATGTGCTACCTGATGATAATATTCTAACAAATGTGTGCTACATGATGATGATATTGTAACAATCCTGTGCTTTAGGATGATGATATTGTAACAATCCTGTGCTACATGATGATAATATTCTAACAAATGTGTGCTACATGATGATGATATTGTAACAATCATGTGCTACATGATGATGATATTGTAACAATCCTGTGCTACATGATGATGATATTGTAACAATCCTGTGATACATGATGATGATATTGTAACAATCATGTGCTACCTGATGATGATATTGTAACAATCCTGTGCTACATGATGATGATATTGTAACAATCCTGTGCTACATGATGATGATAGTGTAACAATCATGTGCTACATGATGATGATATTGTAACAATCCCGTGCTTTAGGATGATGATATTGTTACAATCCTGTGCTAATTGCTGATGATATTGTAACAATCCTGTGCTACATGATGATGATATTGTAACAATCCTGTGCTACATGATGATGATATTGTAACAATCCTGTGCTACATGATGATGATATTGTAACAATCCTGTGCTACATGATGATGATATTGTAACAATCCTGTGCTACATGATGATGATATTTTAACAATCCTGTACTACATGATGATGATATTGTAACGATCCTGTGCTACATGATGATGATATTGTAACAATCTTGTGCTACATGATGATGATATTGTAACGATCCTGTGCTACATGATGATGATATTGTAACAATCTTGTGCTACATGATGATGATATTGTAACAATCCTGTGCTACATGATGATGATATTGAAACAATCCTGTGCTACATGATGATGATATTGTAACAATCCTGGAATTGGACAATGGTCAATCAGTTATTTATAGAACATGTACATGGAAGCTGCAGCGATATCGGTTTACAGTTCAAAGGTGAGAGCAACGGGGGCAGGTACACATCTGTCATGAAGACGTCTTGAAAGACATTCACTCACAAAGATACCTAACTACCCGTTCCAGGAGATAAACTAGTGGATGGATTATTAAATGAGTGAACGAATGAATGAATGAATGAATGAATGAATGAATGAATGAATGAATGAATGAATGAATGAATGAATGAATGAATGAATGAATGAATGAATGAATGAGTGAGTGAGTGAGTGAGTGAATGAATGAATGAATGAATGAATGAATGAATGAATGAATGAATGAGTGAATGAATGAATGAATGAATCGACATCACTGAACTCGGGACATTCCCGTACATGCCCCGTGCCTTTCCTCAGCAGCAAAAGAAGAGTTTTTTTCACTAGACAGTCTCCTGAAGAAGGAACTATAGTTGTTTCCAAAAGTCGTGTGCCACTCTAAAAATCTGTAACTCAGTAACTATTCGGTCTAAACTGTTGACATTTGGCGTGAAACACATTAATGATCATTTTCTTGTAAGAATTTCTTTTTTAATGTAAACAAACATCTAGTTTTCATTTTGCCTTATTTGCGGGGCGATTAGAAAAAAAAACACAGACAGTGATACAAAGCAAACAATAAGCGTGCTTTCAGTTATGTCACAAGAACTTTCAAAACATCAAAGTGCACGCTTTTCATAGGCTCTTATGTGGTCATCTAAATCTTTACTCTCCCGTGAGTTGTGGATTTCTCACAGTATCAGGGACTGGCTACCAAAACATTGACCAAGCAGCGCTGTATGTGTGAACTGATTTCCGAACTTTCTCCACGCGTGTGTTAATTACCGCATATTCTATCTTTCAGGGACACACACATATTTAGCCAACAAAGATTTTTTTAAATACGTGTTGATCCGTACGCGAACTTTCGAGATATTTGTTAAAATATGAGGACACGACTTTTCAAACGCACTATAATAACCGTATATTCAGTGGGCTTATGTCATGACTGCAGCAAATTTGGAGGGGAAGGAAGACAAAGGAGGTCAAGGGGAAAAAAGAGAATGAACAGTGTCTTCTTCTTTTGCCTTTTAATGGTTCGTTCGATAAGGTCAAGACCCTTTGGGAACAAGCAAAGGAATCTGTAGAGAAACAAGATTATAATAACCTGGAGAGAATGAGGCTCCAGGGTGTAACAAGAGGGTCTGGTCAGCTCACTACCCTTAGAGGAAAGGCAAAACGGACATATAACCAGAGTGTGACCGGCACCATCAGTATTGGTACCCTGTGCTGGCTGCTGAAGATGAGGACGGAGCACGCATCGGAATGCCCAGAGTGCTGTGACGTGAATTCTTGACTCAACTCAACTCAACTCGACACACAGGGTTCGATTCGGCTAGGGATGATTTGGCCGCAGACCAGTTTAAATTCATTTTGACAAAGGTATGAACGTCGACCGTCTGGGGGGGGGGGGGAGAGGAAAAAAAGGGGGGGGGGAGCGGAATCCAGACTATTGACAGTCAACCAACAGCCGACAAATATGGCTTGGGTTGGGGTTTAAACCCCCACCCCCCCCCCCACCCCACCCCCCAGTAAACGATATGCAACTAGCATTCTGAAATAAAAGTTGTCCATTTTGTTCTATCGGGAAGCTTTAACAAAATTTTAACAATTGTAGTAATAAATCATCAATAAATAAAGCAACTTTTTTTTTTTACAGAACGTCACTCTCTTTACAGCACGCCTGAAAGTATCCCTTTCCTTAGCCAGCTCTCCTGCATCCATCTTCGCGGTGGTCGACCCCTGCCTCGCTTTCCACAAACGGCACCATCCATCCCCGACTTTCCCAAGCCGCCATGACGCTTGATGTGGCCAAAAAACTTCGGGACAGGATGCTGTTTATGAGCCAGTTCTCCCTGATGTTCAAATTGTTCAGAATGTTGATGTTTTTCCTCTTCTTGATCCATGGTATTCTAAGAATGTTTCTATAACATTTCAATTCAAAAGTTCACATTTTTGTCCTCAATGACAGAGTGAGAGTCCAGGACTCAAAACCGTAAGTTGCCACAAGAAAAGTGCATGATCTGAAGATTTTTACTTAAACTAATTTTCTAGTGCTTTGCCATAGATTCTTCGTGCTATTTAATATCTGCATTGCTACTGCATGTCTTCTTCTGACGTCTTTCGAGCAGTCATCATTGTTGTTCACTACAGAGCCCAATTATATCGAAATCTGCTACATTTTCTATTTCTTCATTTTCGATTGTGATCTGTGGTTGGTGTGATGAATTTACCGAGGACATTATTTTTAATTTTTTTTTTTTTTTTTTTTTTCAATTTTCATAAAAAGATTCACTTCTTCGGTGTGTTTTTTGACGGCAAAGAATTAATTTTTCCAAACCTTGTACACTATTGTATCAAGAAAGCCGACCGTCCAGGAAGCAATGGCAAAACTATTGGCCTAGAAAAACCTCACAACAGCCAGGGGCTGTTGGGGTTGGTTCTGCAACGTCCTGTAAGGGCTACGCAACTAAGATGTACACTGTTGGAAAGGAGAACTGTGTCGTCTGCATATCTGACTTTTGGGATAGGATTACCTCCAATTTTTAGTGGATCAAAGCTCCCACATGCCTCATCGCGTTTCTCATAACACTTTCAGCATACATGTTAGAGAAGGAGGGTGAAAGAATGCAGCCCCGTCTCACTCCTTTCTGCACTTAAAACCATTCTGATGTTTCACCAGCTACTCTGACCGCTGCTTGTTGTTCATGGTAAAGATATTCCATTAAGTGCACCAGATTTTTTTGGAAATCCCATGCCACTCATTATATGCCACAGTTTATGGTGATGCACACAGTCAAATGCTTTGCTGGAGTCTATGAAACATGTATAAAGATCTATCTTGTATTTGTTACACATCTCTAGGATGATTCTCATATTGAAAATATGGTCTCTTGTTCTCCTGCCACGTCTAAAACCCGCTTGTGTTTCTTGTAGTTCGTATTCCAGTTTATTCTTAATCCTCCCCAGAATGATATGCAGAAGGATTTTGCTGGCGTGACTAATTATGAATAAAAATAACAAAAATAATAATAAAGGCAATGTAGCTAATATTTTTTTTACAATTGATTTTGGTCTTGTAAATTGTTAAGCTTTATTTTAACATATCATAATGAAATATAATAATAATAGAAGAACATTATGTTTAAGCAATTTATTTAAAGATACCGGTTAATATATTTTAAAAATATACTACCTAATGCAAGTTGCGTGTACAGACGTGAGCACGAAAATGAACGCCAAGCACGATTTCCCTGCACGAATAAAATTTGATTTCTCCTTCAAACGTCGCCGTGTTTTTAAACAAAAATAAAATCGGTTACTTTAAAGTTCACTTTGAGCCGGCAATAAACCTGGTATTGGCAGACCACGTGACAGGTAAGTGTTGCAAGCACGCGGAGACGAGTGAGTTGTGGGGAGACACGACACCAGGCTCGAGGTGCGGACATTCAGCATTCGGCACATCACAGATAGAGAGCTGGCGGTTTATTTCAGAGTATTAGGGTTTACGACTACGGTGTACCATTTCCACATTTTGTGTGTTAACCTTTACCCAGCATAGAAAGTTGCATGATTATAACAAGATCACTAGCAGGTTTTCTGCCATATCCATTTTCCGATGTTCTGCTGCATCCAATGTCATTAGTTCGTGGCGCCCATTAAGGTGGGATTCTCTGTAATCTAAGCTCTAACTTTCAGGACCGTGCTGGTATTTCCGTACGCCTCCTGTCCAATAAATATCTCACCTTCATTGAATGTCCAGTGCAGCGGTGGCCTTTCCGCTTGTTACTTGGTTCTTTCCAGCCTATCTTATTACCTTTGGCTACACACAGGCGAGTTTTGCTATATGAGCGAACTGGGAATGAACTTTTACCCTGATCAAATTACTTGCTCTGTTCCTATTCCGGTTCCCTTGTACCTTCGTATGTACAGATTCCTGACAAACACTTCCAACTGACACATTTGGCACAAATGGTTTTTGAAGAATATACAGAAACTTTGATTGATTTAATTTTTGTTCTCTTCAATAACTACATTTCACTTTTTTGGCAACGATCGGCGGGCCACTTGCTAGGCCTCGGCGGGCCAGATTTGGCCCGCGGGCCGCCAGTTAAATAGCCCTGTCCTGAAGCTTTCAGTGTAAAAAGTACTATATGATACACGCGGTGTACCATACAAATATGCGACACTAGCTTCCAAAAACATATTGCCGTGTTGACAATGAAAACGCACAGGCCGTAAGTGTCCTCACTGGCAAATGATACTATTTTTCCGTTCACAGTGGGGGAGGGTGGAGTTGGGAATTAAATGAATGTGCAACAAGAAAAAAGTGCTGCTTACCTTGAAAGTTATTAAACTGATCCATAGCTTCTCATCTTTCTTTCTTTCTTTCTTTTTACTGTTTCCCTCATCATGCTCTCTCTTTCTCTTTCGCTCTCTCCCAGTGTTGCCACTTTGGATCTTTTATATCCATATTTAGATCTTTTTCATTGCATTTAGATACTGTTTTTGACGTTTAGATCGTAAATATTTTTCTAGATCCTTTTCATATGGAGTTAGATAATTTATACATTTTTTTTTTTCTTTCATTGTCAATTTAATAATTACTGTGTAAAATATTTACTACAATATTTTTTTTTTTTTTTGGTCTGGCACGTACATTGTGACAACTGCCATGACTTGAACTTTGAACTCTCACTGGGGTCAACGCACAAATATCTGGCAGCCCCGGTACTGATTAATAAAAACGCGCGTAATCTTACTAACTTTGTTTCAACCATATCCTCACTGTGCTGACTTTGCGTTTCTTTTTCATGTGATTTAAAAAAATAATTGCTCACCTTTTTATGTGGCTTTCACTTTGAAAAAAACCTTTCACCATGCCAAAAGTAAAGTATGAGCAAAAAATTTGGAAAGAGTGGTTGCATGATGACAAAATTAAAAACTGGGGATATGACCAATGATTGTTGTAAGTACTGCAAGTGTGAAATTAAAGCGAAAATACAAACCTCAAAAAGTCATGCAGAGACTAAAAAAGCATTAAACTGCAGTTTCATTTAAAGATATTACACCGCTGACATCTGATTTCATAACTATACTGATAAATGAATCATCAAAAGTTGAAGTATCAGTCGCAATGTTTTTAATTTATCACTGCGCAATTTCAAACTGGGACCATTTGATCGATTTGTAAAAAAGTCTTGGACTAGTTCAATTTGAAAAGTGTGATGTAGAAAGTATAGTTTAGGAACTGAAGGACCTTTTAATCAGCAAACAGTTAGGCTTGAAGAATTTGGCTGTAATTGGTACTGATAATGCCTCAGTGGTGGTTGGTATAAACAATGGCGTTTATGCCAACTTAAAGGAAGCTAACCCATCGGTAATACTTATAAAATGTATGCCTCATTCATTGCAGCTAGCATTATCACATGCTTCATCTAAATATTTACCAAGGAATTTGGAAAACCTTATTGCTGAAACACTTTACTGGTTTTCCAAATCATTTGTCAGACAACAGCAATACAATACATTATATACAGCCTTGAATGATGGTTCCACACCACCGAAAATTCTGTCAGATTGCAAAACTAGATGGTTATCAATTTAACCAGCTGTTGAAAGAATTATGAAGCAATGGCTGAAGTTGAAGACACACTTTGAAATAACAAGACAAAGTGAAAAGTGCTACACAGCTGAAATACTATATGGAATGTACAGTGATGAAAAAAAAATGTGTCATTCATTCTCTTTTTATAACCTATTCTAATGGAAGTGCAAAAAGTTAATAAACTGTTCGAATCTAAACTTGTTGATAATGTTAAATTACTTGATGATCTCACCTTGCTATTTCACTCAGCTGGTAAAAGACTGGTGTTGCCAACTTCTAAAGCTGATTTGCTCACTTGCACTATAGAGAGCTAGTTGGCTCCTAAGCCACACCTTAGATATTTAATCGAATCAAAAATTGATGATTTAAAAACAAAAGGACTGTTAACAGAGTATGAAGAGAACAACTTAAGAAAACGCTGGCAAGATTTCCTTATCTCATTATTGAAGCAATGAAGCAGAGACTTACTGATGTAAATCTAGATGTTTTGAAAAATATTTCATTTATTTCTTTGAGCAAGATACTTCAGCCAATAAAGGACCTATCTAAATATTATAAAGTTAAGAACTTTTTAGGGGCTACTGATAATAGTGCAGAATATCAGTTAACCAAAATAAAGTTAGCGAAATGGACAAACAAAACAGAAACTGAAGCGTTTTGGAGTGAAGTGAGACAATTTAAAGATGCCTCATCAAACAGTCCATTCTGTAAGCTCTTTAAAGTGCCATGTCTGCCATGATACTACCCCACTCAAATGCTGACGTAGAAAGAGTTTTCAGTGCTAGGAATTATATCAAATCTAACCTAAAAAACAGGATGAAATTTGACCTCTTAAATGCTATCGTGCCATTAAAATTCGGCCTGATGAGACTAGAGAAATAAGCCTACTGTTCCACTTATAAAGAAATTTGAACAGCTAAAGCTTACCAGGGTCATTTTGGATCTGAAGCTTCAACTTCATCACCCAAGCTAAGTTTATTCTGTGGATCTTGTGAGGCAGACATCAGTGAAGGTGAGGACATGATTATGTAGGGTAAGTCATAACAAAAGCTATGTAATTTTTGACTTTTTCAACGGATGTTTTTTCTAGATCTTTTCCACGCAGATTTAGATCTTTTCATCACCAACAACAACATTATAATCGGCTCCATTATCTTCATCAGTATCGTCTCCAACAACAACATCATAATCGGCTCCATTATCTTCATCAGCATCGTCACCAACAACAACAATATCATAATTGGCTCCATTATCTTCATGGTTTCAGATAGAAAATATACCGACAAAAATAATCTCTATAGCCATCTAAGACTTCTGCCACTGAGTAAACGTTTAATTTTTAACAAAGCTAAATTTATTCATAAAAAAAAAAAAATACTCCAAACTACCTTTTCCAGTTGATTAAATCTAATCCTACGAACAGCAAGAGGCTAAACTTATTACATTTACCTAAACCTAGAATAGATTTATTTAAAACTAGCTGTACCCGGCCACGCGTTGCTGTGGCATAGTTTGGCTAAATGAAAATGAAAGAAAATAGAAATCGCACGTGTCTAATACAATCATTGTCTGCTCAGATATAGAGATAGTCTTTGAGCCCCTCCCCGCCCCACCCCCCCCCACCCCCCACCACCACCACCACCACAACTAAATCCACCTACTACTCTCTCCCTCATCAAAGGTTTTTGGAAAAGAAAGACAATGGAAATCGCACGTGTCTAATATAGTTAATGTCGCAATCATTTTCTGCACAGATATAGAAATAGTCTGATTTTCCAACTTTAGAACACGCACCTTATAATTGTGTCTTTATATTAGTGGTTGTTTAAATGGTGTTATTAGCACAGTAACAAAAATGGTTATTTGGTTATCACATGCTAAAGCTGTTTGTATTTTTATGGGGGACGGAAGTAAAGCTACAACTGTACTTGTGAATAACAAAGTAAGTCGTAAAAAATAGAAAAGCGGAGGTAGCGTTAGTAAAATATAAACAAATTAGGTAATGAGAACTTGAAAATCACGTGTAAAGCTCTTTAAGTTCTCTTAAATTTAAGTCATTACCCCCTCCCCTCCCCTCTTCCACCGACTACTGCTCTCTCCCTCTCCGAAGGATTCGAAAATCATAACCTGGCGATATTTTGTTGTTGCTGTAACTGACATTGACATCCCTGTCCATCCGGACTAAAATGGAAAGCAGGAATTGTAATAGGTAGTGAATGGGGCTAGTGTAATATTTACCACATCATCATTCACGTACCAATACAACTACTACCACGATCACCACCACAGTAGCTAAAATAATGTCACTGCTATCTGTGTTACCATCGGAGTAGACAGAGAGTCGTGAGCCAGAAGATTTGTTTCCGCGTGGCTAGTGCTGTCGCCACAGACTGGTCAGGTTAGGATGAATAATTTCACTTGCCGACAGAAGAACGCCATAACCTTACCGGCGGTCTTCACATGAGAGCACTATGGTGTAACAGCCCAACCACAACTATTACTGCTGCTGCTACTTTAAGTGGGTAAAGCAGTTACTGTGACTTAAAGCTCTCTCAGTTAATAGTTTGCACCCCCCCCCCTTTTCCCCTAAAATTCACCGACAACTCTTTCCCTCATTGAAGTAGTTGGGAGGGGGAAAAACACTTGAAAAGCAAATGAACACAGGGGAAAAAAAAAACCATAATTAAGAAATGAACGCTATGGTAAACAGCACAGCTTAAAATTCCAACGCAGATGAAATAATTAAATTTAAACGAAAAAAAAATGTAAGGAAAGCTATGAAATGTCAGCGTAACCATGCAATCGGAAAGTTTAAAAATGCAATCATAAGTATGCGAAATGGTCAAATTTAATTATCAAATGGTTTACCCATTTACTTGTCTTTTTTTTTTTTTTTTTTTTTTTTTTTTTTTTTTTTTTTTTTTTAGTATTAAGGGCAACATTGCTAGTGCTGTCACCACGACAGAGCAGATAAGGATATTATTTTAGTCCAGGGTAAAAAAAAAATTTAACTACTGCGGATTCGAACCCTGGTCTCCCGCACGGGAACCCAGTGTTCTAATCATTCTACCAAGCAGCCACTTAATCGGAGCACCGAAAAGAGAACTAAACTATTAGAGATGTGTGTCCCTACTACTGTGTCCCGATTATAACACAACTCAAAACCGCAGGCAATTGTTTTCTCGTAGACAGATACTCCAGATATAATAATGAAACGGCACAACAATAGAAATCGCACGTGTCTAACACGGTTAATGAAGTTAATGTCGCAGTCAATGTCTGCGCCGACGTCGAGATAGTCCTTGATGCCTCCCCCCCCCCCCCCCCCGCCCCCTTTCCTCCATAGAAAGTTGTTTGAAAAAAAAAAACAGAAAATTGAAATCGTGTTTAATATGGTTATTGTGGCAAATATAGAGATAGTCTTGTTTGCTGTACCACGACCTACTCTGTGTATTAGAGAAGGCGTTGGCTGCACGTAACTCGTTGGCGAATGGTGAAAGCCTTGCGTTCTGACTACGGCGCATGCGCAATTACTAACGTGGCTATAATTAGAAATCACTAAAATTATAAATATTAGTTTCGAATATTGTGGCAGAAATTGTCGCAAACTATCTCCAACAATGACAGGTGGAATTTCAGGCCATGATGGTTCAACATCCGGTATCAAAACAAACATATCCTGAAAATTTCAGCTAAATCGGTTCAGTAGTTTCCGAAAAGGTGTATACAATATGTATGTATGTGCGGCATGTAAATGTGTGGTATGTATATGTGTATGTGTAGGCATGTTTGTGTATGTATGAGTGTGTGTATCGCTAATTGTATAAGTTGTTTAGGGAATGTGTGTATATCTACATGTGCGTGTGACTGTGGGTGTGTCTGTGGGATTATGTGTGATTATGTCTCTGTGTAGGCGTGTCTGTGTTTACGTGTCTGTGTGTGTACGCGTGTGTTTGTTTGTATGTGCGTGCGCTTCGTTATGTTTGCGTGTGTGACTATGTGTGTGTGAGTGTCTGCATGTGTATGTGCCTGTGTGTATATGTCTGTGAGCGATTGTCTGTGCTTGTGTGTACGTATGCAAAGTGTGTCTACGTGTGCATGACTGTCTGTGCGTTTGCGTGTGTGTCTCTGTGTATGTGTCTGTGTGTGTTTGTTTGTGTGTATCTTTGTGTCTGCGTGTGTTAGTATTTGGTGTCTGTGGGTGTGTATCTGTGTATATATGTTTGTGCGTGTGTGTGTGCGTGTATGACTGTGTGTATGTGTCTACATGTGTGTCTGTGTGTGTGTCTGCATGTGTGTCTGTGTGTGTGTGTCTGTGTGTGTGTCTGCATGTGTGTCTGTGTGTGTGTGTCTGTGTGTGTGTGTGCATGTGCCTGTGAATGTGTTTGCGTGTCTGTGTTTTCTATGTGTATGTGGCTGTGTGTGTGTCTTCGTTGTGTTTGTGTGTGTGGGTGTGTGTTGGTATGTGCCTGCGTATATGTGTGTTGGGATGAATACCTGTGTATACGTCTCTGTGGGTAAGGATATATGTATTGTGTGTCTATGGGTGTGTATCTATGTATGTGTGTCTGTGTGTGTTTGTTTGTGTGTATGTGTGTGTTTGCGCGTTTAGGACTGTGTGTATGTGTATCTGTGTCTACATGTGTCTGTGTGTGTGTTTGCTTGTATGTGTGTTCCACATGTATTTAGCTGTGTTTGCCTGCGTGTGTGTTTGTATGTGTGTGTCATTGTTGTGTTTGTGTGTGTGTCTTTATATGTGCCAGTGTGTGTATGTATCTCTGCGTGAATGCCTGAGTATATGCGCGTCTCTATGTTTATATATCTGTGTATGTCTCTATGTGTATCTGGGTGTGTTTGTGTGTATCTCTGTGTGTAGTGCCTCTGAATGTGTCAACATGTATGTGTATGTGTATTTGCGTGTGTGCCTGTGTATATGAATGTCTGCGTATGCTTCTGCGAGTGTGTGTCTGTAGTTGTGTGTGTGTGTCTGCGTGAGCATCAGCGCGTGTGTGTGTGTCTGCGTGAGCATCAGCGCGTGTGTGTGTGTGTGTCTGCGATTGTGTGTGTGTTTGTGTGTCTCCGAGTGTATCTGTGTGTGTTTGTGTTTGCGTGTGTTTGTGCATAAGTGTCTGTGTGTGTGTGTACGCCGGTTTGTGTGTGTGTGTCGCATGTATGTGTCTGCGTGTGTGATTGGGTATGTGGGTGTATGTTTCTATGGGTGTGTCTCTGTGTTTATATCTGTATGTTTGTATGTGTGTGGAATGTGCGTGTCTGTGTGGGTATGTAGCTATGTATGTGGGTGAATGGGGTGTGTTTATGTGTGTGAAGGTATATGGGTGTGTTTAAGTGAGTGGATGGGTGTGTGTGTGTGTGTGTGTGTGTGTGTGCATGCATTTTACCACCCATGCTTTTGTGCTTTTTTTTAGTCTTTTTTTTATATTTATAATATGCATATTATCATATAAATATAACACGCTTTTTGATAAAATACATCTGCAGTGTGAAAGACGGGTGTTGGAAGGGCCGAATGTAAGAATGCGTGCCCAATTTGTGACCCTTTGAAAATAAAGTTCGTTCGTTCGTTCGTTCGTTCATCAGTATCGTCACCAACAACAACAACATCATAATCGGCTCCATTATCTTCATCAGTATCGTCACCAACAACAACAACATCATAATCGGCTCCATTATCTTCATCAGTATCGTCACCAACAACAACATCATAATCGGCTCCATTATTTTCATCAGCATCGTCACCAACAACATCATAATCGGCTCCATTATCTTCATCAGCAACGACTCCAACAACAACATCATAATCGGCTCCATTATCTTCATCAGCATCGTCACCAACAACAACATCATAATCGGCTCCATTATCTTCATCAGTATCGTCACCAACAACAACAATATCATAATCGGCTCCATTATCTTCATCAGCATCGTCACCAACAACAACAACATCATAATCGGCTCCATTATCTTCATCAGCATCGTCACCAACAACAACATCATAATCGGCTCCATTATCTTCATCAGTATCGTCACCAACAACAACAATATCATAATCGGCTCCATTATCTTCATCAGCATCGTCACCAACAACAACAATATCATAATCGGCTCCTTTATCTTCATCAGTATCGTCAACAACAACAACATCATAATCGGCTCCATTATCTTCATCAGTATCGTCAACAACAACATCATAATCGGCTCCTTTATCTTCATCAGTATCGTCACCAACAGTATCGTCCAAACATTTGTCCTGCCTGCATTTACAGCCCTCTAGAATAGAGTCAGAATAGAGGGAGAGTTAGTAACTGAAGCCCCGCAAGAAAGGGCTCCTTGTCTGGTGCCATCGCCACGTACTATGCAGGTTGTGATCTTTTTTCCCTCCGGCAGCAAATAATTTTCAGTCATCTTAACGAGAATTCGAACTCAGGCTTTCCGGAATGGGGGCCTATTCTTACAACGGAGCCAGCCTCTAGTCACATTATTAGGTTTTCCTAAAACTATTCCTAATTAACGCGTTAAAGGTTAAAGGTTAAAGGTGAGGGTATCGACTTTATTGCACTCATATCATCCCATATGGCTCTGTCTCTCGCTATAGAACGGTTAGCCGCCTGCAGAGAACGTTACACAAAGCACTAGCTTCGTAGCTCAGGAGAAGATCCCCAGTGGTCTCCATACAAAAATGCACCATGAACCTAACGATGTCGCCATAAAACGAAAAAAAGACGTTAAGTGAGCGAGGCAAACCGTTTGACCACTTCGCTGCAGAATGCGTAAACAGAGACACGGTATCATATTGTTTAGTACAATTCTTCTTCTTTCTAGACCCCACTGGAGCATAGGACCTCATCCAACTCATGCAAGTCGCTCTATTTTTCTCTATCGCTCACAGTTCTCTTTCTTTTTTTCTTTTTTTTTTTCTGTGACCCTGTGGGTCCCTGTACAAAGACAATCTAGTACAATTACCTACAAAGATACCAGTTAGCGTTTTATCCTTTTGAAGGATATGGTTATTGATTCCACTAGTAGGAATCACTCTAAGGTCCACATTTACAAGACTGACTTTATTCCGAGAACCTGCAGCTCACACTCTGGTACTAAATCCTTCAGCTGTCTGCGTATAGTGGCATTATTTATAGTCAGTGCGTTCCTAACTCAACAAGGACCAATGCTAAATAGTCGCTCAGCTTATAAGCCAGAAATGTGCCTCCTTCCCTCCTTCAAACTTTTTTTATACTGTTTCCTTTTTAATTTTTTAATTTTTTTTTTTATTTTATCATGATGATTACCTAATTTCAGGATTGTTTTATGCTTTTTAAATGGTGAGATTTATGTTGTTTTGTTCCATTTTAAAGAATGGACGAAACGTTCTCGTGTTATCTTGTCTTTAGGCTTGTTGTCTAGATACATTTTATATTAATTTAGTTTTCCACATCGTGGAAGTGTTGATGTTTTGTTCACGAAGTTTGAGTACCCGAGAGCTGACACTGTTCAGTGACGTTTTTCACCAGTTTCGAACCCCTGGTGTCCGCTGGGCGGATGAAGATCTGGGTAAAGACGGCTTTGTAGCGGGAACTCATGTTGAAATAAACAAAAATGTTGACCGTAGAGTTCACACTTTCCATGACGTAAACCACAGACCAGATGACGTAGAACATATTGTAGTTGATGCCGGATGGATGGATTTGGGGGTTAAAGGCCATGGCGATCACGTTGACCACAGAAGGCAACTCACAAACGATGAAAATAACAGCGATGAAACTGATCATTTTGATAACTCGTTTATCTTTACCGGAACTAGCTGCATCGCCTCTTGTCGACTGCTGTCGCCATTGTGCCTTCCTGTTCAGCTGGATAATAAGAACCACTGTGCAAATAACTACAGACACGAAAGCTACACACTGAAGAACTATGTTGTTCATAACCAAAGTTACGCTCTCGAATTTCTCACGGCCGTCAATGAAGTGAATACCAAGCATGGTACGATTTCTTTCCGGGTAGAATTTCCAGCCCAGTTGTGTAACGTAAAATTCCGGAGCAGAAGTGGCGGCGACAAAAAAGAAGAGAAAACCCATGACAACTTTAGTTCTTTTCGGTGTGATGATACTTTTGATTTTCAGAGGAACCGTTATACACAAACATCTCTCTAGAGTGATGAAAGCTGTGGCGTAGCTGGTAACTCTTACGAAACAAACATGTGGCCAACATCCAGTTACATACTCGATTTCGGAAAAGACTATGGGAGTCCCCAGGTCTTCCATTTTAGTGTTGAAACAAATACTTTCCCAGAGGGAGCAGACAAGGGAGAGTAAGTCCCCTATGGCCAGGCTGAAGAGGCTGACATTGACCGCATCGTGGAGTCCCATGTTAAGGAAAACTGTAATGTTGATTGTGTTGGTGATAATGCCTGCGAAGGCACAGATTCCGGTGAAGGCGACCTGGAGAATGGCCACGATGATGTCTGCTACTTTATCGCTAATGATCTGACCCAGTAAGTCTGCCTCGCAGAAGCCAGTGGGTGGATTCCCAGGGTTAGATGTTCCATTGAGTCTCGTGTTAGTGGTGCAATGGTTGTTGTCAAATAACCGCTTCATTGTTACCTGTTAGAAGAATAACAACCATCACGCGGTTGCTCTGTCATGGTAGAATGAAAACAGAGACAAGTATTTTGGCCATATCAAGCACTACGGTGGATTGGAAAGAGTGAAAGCGTAACGCATGGTACCAGGAAAAAGGGGCACGGGCCGACCCACTCGAAGATATGCACAGGATATAAGCGACGCTTTGGGTAGGAAAGTACACAAGGCGGAAGAGCTGGGGAGAGACCGAGTTTTTTTCAGTCAGACTGTCATGGGAGCGACGTTCTGCCAAGGAAAAGCTACATAATGACGATGATGTTGTGGAAAACCTGCTACATAATGAGTGTAGTAACTTCTTCCTGTCCTTACCCGCATAAGAACGCGGTCCTAAACATGGCTGGTGCAGCCGTTAGGGTGTCCTAATCATAGCTTCTTTGGAGATTGAACAGGATATCTGGGATCTACCTTCTTGAGATTCTCTAATCTAAGGACTGTATGGCAAACCTGCATGTGGCAGCCCAGAGAGCACAGACCTTTACTATCTATAACTACAAATCGTCCTATTGCAGGACAAAAATGACATGGGTTTCCATGTCGACCCAGCTTTTAGTCGGTACCAGTCAAAAATCATGGGAAATAAAGGCGGTCGACATGATGCTGACCACATCACCCACCAAGTGCCGATTGGACTGTAAAATATAGGTCTAGCCCTACATGCCTAACAGGCCTGAAGGCGTGCGAAATGTGCTTTATACATGAGATATTATTTCAACTTTATCGTATTTCTTCGACTCAGCACATTGTTAACCATTAATTATTATTGGAAACTCGGACACGCATCGGAAACTTCGCTGAGATAGAAGGTGGAAAAAAAGAAAAAGAAGAAGGAGAAGTTAACTATTAAATCTCCAGAGCTTCTCTCCAGGTGTAATGCTGTTACGTCACCGGGGCGAACACAAAGCAGAAGCAGGTAGTGATAATTTTAAAACTGGGCTCTTTATATGTAACAGTGTCTGAAATGTTATAGTGGAGGCAACAGTCTGTCAAGCGGTAATTCAAGATTTCACAAATAGCTGTAAAATTCTTAAAATTTGGTTGAAGTTTATGTACTTTTATGAACTCTTAGTACTTTAACAGGGAACTCGAAGTGCTGTGGTTAAAATAAAGTGCTGTAGTTAAAATAAAGTGCTGTAGTTAAAATAAAGTGCTGTAGTTAAAATACTATAATGAACTCTTGCCAAAAGAAGAGACTGACAAAGATGCACGAGGTACGCCAAGAACATGATGCACAGAGAACAATGCATTTCCACAACAGCATGATGTGTATATGGTCGAGGCAACCAGAAGAGCAAGAAGCGGAATGTTATACCTCACTCGAAATCTGAAGTTAGTTAGTCGAAAAAGTATCCTCATCAAGCCATTCAGTCCATAAGTGCTAAAATCCCCCCCTCAGTAGATCCCTCCTCGTGTAACGGCGGACGACACTATATATTTCTTATTCTTCATTGGCTTCCTGCCTACTGCTCTTGTCTGACCCCTTTTAACATGCTGCTTCTGCAGCCTGGTCAGGGTTGTAGATTCACAGTCAACACTTGGTTCTCGCAAACCTCTTATCTCTCGTGGAGAATACATTTAAGGACGGTCCATACCCCGTCCGCCCTCCACACTAGCTTTACCTGCAAGCCCATCAGCTCGCTCATTTCCTCGCACTCCAGTGTGCCCTGAGACGAATATAAAACTAATATGTGTGAGCCTCACCCGCCTAAGAGACTCCATCCACTGACTACTATATTTTTCTGGGCATACTCATTGATATATAGCAGAAAGTAAATAAAGTAATAAATGTAATGAAAATACAAAATGGTCTTTTGCTATTGTTGTTGAATTGCCGAAAGTTCAAAATAGTAACGTGACTTATTATGGTAATTTCAAATGGACAGTTACACAAACAGCGGAATTTAAGTATTTGGGAGCAATTTTCACATCCGACGGAAAACTGGACAGAGAAATCAGCTCCAGATGTGCCAAAGCTAATCAAGTAATGCAAAAGAGCAAAGTTGGAAACTTTTGTGAATGATATGGAGGCGATAAAACATTGGGGAAATTCTGGAAACTGCAAAGGCAGATGCAAAGAAAAGATCGGCCTATGACAGTCGGAACCATTTGTAGAGACGATGGTGTGCGTGTGACAACAGACAAGGAGAAAAGGGGGGGGGGGGGCTTTTCTCCATAGGTTTATAGCTCAGTGTCACGATACGATCTCAGTGATTCCAGAAGTTAGTACTTGTAATAAGTTCTTCTGGTTCTAAAGAGACAGGATTATACGTACTCTGCCCTTTACCCTAATATTACTTAAACCAAAATTGATTTAAATGTTTCCAGTCCTTAGTCCAGACAAAGCCACTGCGCTTTGTTTAAAATTACCTAACACTACGTAATACAGCCCGCTGGTTCAGACTAGGGATGTGAGGTTGGATTCTCACGCCAGTGTCAGAATGTTATCTCCTGACCAGACTGTAGAGATTGAGCGGGGCCCTTTTGAACAGGGAAATTGAGTAGACGCTAGACATTGTGGAGCCGGGAGGTCGGAGTTTAACACGTCAGTGTAATTCTGGAGAGAACAGGTGTTTGGCAATTAGGAATGTTTTATCTTGATCTTGATCACGTAGGAAACACAATGGCTTCACTGACCGTCTTTCACACCGGCCAGTTAGATTCGGTGTAAACTAGACTGGGGCACTTAAGAATGTTTGCTCTAGGGATGTCAGTCCAGAAGTGACTGACAGGCCACTTGTTAGCCAAGTTGATCTGTTGGGTACTCCGGAGGCGTGGCTTAAGTCATCGTCTTGAGGGTTGGGCAGAACCCAGTAAAGGGAGGAGATTAATTTGGACAATAGATTGATACTTATACTTCGAGCCTGTGGAATTCCCGTCATTAATCGCAGCCTGCCGGCAAACAACACAGATCGACGTGAAGGTAATTTTACGGTCGCATTCTGTTTTGGCGATTAATGGGAAGTTCCCAGGTAAGAGAAAATATTAATTTTAATCTTGTATACATAGGTTAGGGAGTTAAGCCTAGTCTATACTACCTTTTCCTAATTTGTCTGCACATTCTGCTTGAAATAGTTCTTTGTGAGAATTCAGTATCTCAGTTAGGGAACTGCTAAACTATTCCTATTTCTTGTATGTTTGTGTCACATGTTTTTCAGTGTATGTTTTCATGTGTAGAAAATAAGATGTGAACAATGACATTTGATATAATGAAATGCAATTATATTGTTTCCATGATGCCCATATGTGCAGGGATGCTGTTACGTTTTGTGTGCCCACCATGTGCTCACTTAAGGTGTTCACCTAAACAGGGGATTTATAACCCCAGGGGGAGAATGATGGGTGTACAGTATTTACTGTCACTGAAAGATAATATTCAGGACAGAGTGCACATATAAATTGTTTGAGTTTTCAGCACATAACCTGCTCCACGTGGTCATGTAATATCTATGTCAGCCAACTCGAAGTCTGAGTGAAGACGGACAACAGACTTAGAAAGTCAACTATCATGACATAGCATTTGAGGGAAGGCAGGATATGTGACGCCCATGTAAGACAAAAGACCTTCAGACTAGACTGGAGAGGATGTGGAATATGAGGAGGAGTGATGGGCTATATCTTATTACTATATCCTATTATTATATGTTGTATTAATTGATACATGTATTCTTAGTGTAAGTCAAGATACTACACGTATGTGTTTTGTTTCCATGATTACAGCGCCCATGTGACGATCAGTCCATGAAGTAGCCTACATTGTGTTAGACTCGGCCAGCTGGGAACGAGGTGGAGAACGAGGTGGGGGCGAGGGGGAGAAACAAGCAGGGAAGAAGCTGGAAGAGGAGGAAGAGCTTGACAGTGCTCACGGCTGTCAGAGGTTCTATGAAACTTGAGTTATGTTCATAAACTGTTCATACTTTATCACCTTCATCACACCACTCTAATCCCAGGTGCTGTTCTCGCGCTGAAACAACCCATTACTATCATAACTTTAGCTAGTCACTGTTTGTGTAAACACAACAAACTGGGTATGTCAATTAACTGATTGTTAGAAAATAAAGCTGTATGTCCTACTCAACAACATAAACATTTAAACCACGCGTCACGTCACACTCAGACAGATCATAATGATGTAGACATCGTGGATGCAGTTATGAAGGAGTTAGCTGGCACCTTGAAGAATATGCATTATGAAGACATGATACACGTGGAAGACATCAAACAACTTTTGAAAAAAAGCAAAAGACACTGCACCAGGGCCTGATGGTGTCATGTATGGTCACATGAAGGCTTTGAGCGATGTAGACCTGGCAGAGATGGCCGACTGTTTTAACCAGAGTATTAAGACAGCATCAGTACCGCAAGACTGGGTGCACAGCTATCTAATCCCACTACCAAAACCTTTTAAAGATTATTCTAAGCTTAGTGTGTTGGGAAATGAACAGGCGGACAGACTGGCTGGCTCTGCACAACTTGGTGGAATACTGCTACATGATAGGGCAGACGTGGTTAGTGCCTTGTGGGAGAGCGTGTACAATGCGGAGGAGCAGATGGATCACCACAGTTTGGTGAGATTGATGCAGTTGGGGGTGACGAGATGTTCTGGCAGAAGCTCAAGGCTCAGAGGAAGGAAAGACAGACGTTTAATCAGAAAGCTACTGGCACCATTAGTATCGGAACTCTTCGCTGGCTGCTGAAGATGGGGACGGAGCGCTTATGGAAATGCCCCGAGTGCTGTGATGTCGGTTCTTGAATCAAATCAGATCAAATCAAATCAAGATGGCGTGATGGCATTAAGAACAGCCTTACAGAAATGAACGCCAGTCTTAACAGTGCTTTGAACAGAGCTCATTAACGAATATTACATCCCCCCCCCCCCCCCCCCCCCCACCTCCCACCCCCCCCCCTTCCCGACACTTCGATGAGGTACAAGGTGGAAGAGACGAAGAAGAAGTTACACAAACATTGCAAAGCTGAGTGAACCCACAAGGGTTTCAAATGGACACAAAGGAAATAACCTAACTTTTTTTGGGGATGTCATCCGCTTGAATCCGGACATGCAGTTGACATGTGATTTACCGTACACCTAACAGATGCATTTTTAGATTGTCCGAGGCTTTTTTTTTTTTTTTTTTTTTCAAATATAAATGTGTAGCCCTTTTTTATGTAGGAAAAGAGACTTAACTGTCAATCTGAAGTTAGCCCTGGTATATCACGTGACTATCCCAAACTTCCGGCGACTTGACAACAATGTATCGCAAGAGACCATATTGTATTTCGTTAGCGTTTATTTATGTGTATGCTTTATTATGGATTGGTATAACTGCAGTAACGCACCTGACGGGATGCGGTGAAATATAACCGGCGATAAATTATTGATATATTTTTTATATATTAAATTCGTTACAGGAAAACATTGTTTTGAACATTCTTAATGAGTCACTGAGACAACACGCGCCTGTAAGGATCTGGGTTATTGCCTTGGACACCGCCATAACCTCACCATTCAAACTACATATAGTTTGCATCATGTGGTTAGCATCGCAGGGCTATTCTCAGGTGTGTGGGCTGAGTGATTCCATGAGTATGATCCGGCGGGTCGAGGCGGGCTTTGTACGCAGACAGTGGATCGAGTCATTGCAAAACTCCTCTGTACGTAGAGTTACCTTCGTCTTTGTCCCAGGGTATGCTGGTGTTGTTGGCAATGAAAGAGCCGACACATTAGCCGGCTCTGCTTTAGTTACAGAGGACCGGCCCATGGATCATGCCGATTTTGTTAACGTTATTAGAGAAATAATACGTTTGGAGTTTTTTAAGAGCAGCACATCCACGTCTTTACTAGGAGTGCAAGAATTAGGAGTAAAGATCGGCACAACCAGGCACGAGAAGTACACCGGACGCACGATTTGTTTTGTCAACCAACATAGAACTAGAACCATCAACCACGGAACGCTGATAAATATGTTGAAATGGGATTCTAAGCACCTAATGGACGTGTCTGGAGTGCCGTGAAGATAACCCCAAATCACAACTTATAACTACATGTGGTCAAAGCAAAAGCACCGGAATCTTTCTTCACAGTTCTAACTTCAACCTGAGCCGTTTAAACAAAAGTCCACGAGCTTCTCGCATAGCAAACTACAGACCTATCTGTGTAAATGACAATGTTCATTGTTATACCTTTGAACATTACCTGCCTCTAAGTTTATCGACTTTACATCCAACACCTGTTCAGTCAGTTGTGTTACTTTACAGAAGAAAAAAAAAAACTTAAAAACCTAAAATATTTACACGTTATTCTCCGAATCAACGCTGCAAGATCAAGCTTTCAAATACACAATTATGAATAAATTATTTATCGATGTGTTTTTCTTTTACGAAACAATTAATGCTTATAAAAATTACAAGTGAGAGTTGTAATACGAGGGCATGTAGGATTGTTATATCAAACATGTAATTATTTCGTGCATGCAGGCAGGAAGCAAGAATCCAGGTTTTAAAACGTAATGGGATGTAATGTCAGGGTATGGAAAAATGTGTCGTTTCTGAGGAGCAATTTGAGATCAATTTGAAATGTTGAGCGATAGAAAAGACACCAATTACCAACTGTCATGGTAACCCAGGGACAATGTACTGATCGCCATTTAGTAATTTTGTTACAACTTATTGCGTAATTTTAGTGATGGCAATGCCCGTTGTGACCTATGCGTGTTGTTTTGCTATATGTTCTGTCTGTAGTAGGGTAACCAGAATGTCTTCAGCTGAAAATTTGACATTCCAAGCTAAATTCTATGTGAAGCCAACAAGTAAGTCACAAGTGGTTATAGGATGGCAGGAAGATGTAGCTTGTAGTTTCTAAAGGTGTCACTAGGTGACAGCAGCATTGAACTTTATGTCTCCGTTCGTTAGGTAACGCTAGGTATTGCATGCGCATTCGCAACTCAGAAACAAAATGGCGACCGTTATTACAGAGGGGACCCTAAAAAAACAATGTGCTATTGTGCGTTTTATTTTTTGGGAGGGGAGGGGGAAGAGTTGGCTGCAAATGATATTCATTAGGTAATGCTTCTTGTTTATGCTGACAAATGTTTATCCCATACAGCAGTGCACTGAAAACCCACCCTGGCGGGAGACATTTCGCGAAAGAAGTTGAATGTGAAGTAAAAATATGGTTTAGAATATAGAGCACGCAGCTCTGTGCAGCAGAATTTGGAGGACATAAAACGATGGGACAAGTGTATCAATGATGGTGGAAATTATGTTGAGAAATGAAGGGACAGTGTGTGTGTGTGTGTGTGTGTGTAAAAATAAACGGCTTTTAAGTTATCGTCTACAGTTTTTCATTTTTTTTCAACAAACTTGTGTGACTTACTTATCTACTTTCCCTCGTAGTTTAACTATTGCCCCCCTTTCCCCCTCCTCTCCCCCCCCCCAACACCACCCCCTGCGACCCAGGTGAAATTGTTAATTACTCGATATACAACGGCTCTATTAAAACCCAAACCATTGTTGACAAGAATGCAAAGAAACATTTTGCTTTTTAACTAAATTTGGAGGGAAAACCAAAGCTAAAGTTAAAATTGCCATTAACACATTTCCGGCGTTAACAGTATCTAAAACTGCTACATCTACAATTAACAGTATCTAAAACTGCTACATCTAACAATTAACAGTATCTAAAACTGCTACATCTAACAATTAACAGTATCTAAAACTGCTACATCTAACAATTAACAGTATCTAAAACTGCTACATCTAACAATTAACCGTATCTAAAACTGCTACAGCTAACAAGTTGCTCGGATATAAATATAAGTTTACCTTGTATTCTCGAGTTTTTTTTTTTTTTTAGTCTCCACCGTCTTCTTGGCCTACATCGTAGCCTACTCGCATTCAGCTCTTTCGTGTGAGCAGTTTCCGCTTTTCTGTAATCTACTATTCTTTCTCGATGTCATTAAATCACTGAAAACTACTGGCCCTCGTGCCGCTAGTACTTACTGGTGATTTCAACATAATATAAAGTTCCTGCATTCTTTAGTACTCCTCTTTGGTCGGCTCTGTGGCTAAGTCGATGTGAACGCTTCGTAATGCCGGAGTACCGGGTTCGATCCCAGCTGCGGGCCATGCGCCTTGCGTAGGTTTCGACAGTGGTATCAGTGGGCCGACCGTCCATAAACAATGGCAAACTACTGGACATAAATTTGCCTAGAGAAACCACACAACAGCCAGGGGCTGCTGGGGTTTGGTTCTGCGACATCCTGTAAAGGATACGCAACAAACCTAGCTCCTCTATAAGGTGTTTAAAGTCGAGAAAAGGTTTTGCCAGGTCCACAGTGTTTGCCTTCTTTAGGTAATGTTCCAGCAAGTATATTGTTACACAACCAATGCGACCTTCATCAACATTATCGTGTTGCGTGCAGATAAGCTAAGACTGTCGTGTTTCGCCATCCCACACGATCACAAGATTCGCGGATCTTACTAATATAGTAGGGGTTTGATGCCCTCACAGTCAGCAGACATTAGCTGCAAAGATTGGAAAAAGTGTAGAATGAAACCATGAGACTGATCATCGCGTGTTCAAGAGACACTTCCTGTCACGCTATGTGATATATCCTCGCTTGTACAAGAGACATTTCCTGTCACGCAATGTAATATATCCTCGCGTGTACAAGAGACATTTCCGGTCACGCTTTGTGATATATCCTCGCGTGTACAAGAGACATTTCCGGTCACGCTGTGTGATATATCCTCAGATGTACAAGAGAACTTCCTGTCACGCTATATGTGTGGTCTTTGGGGGTTGAATATAACCTAATCATAGTAATGGTAGTAGTAGTAGTAGTAGTAGTAGTAGTAGTAGTAGTAGTAGTAGTAGTAGTAGTAGTAGTAGTAGTAGTAGTAGAAGTAGTAGTAGTAGTAGTAGTAGTAGTAGTAGTAGTAGTAGTAGTAGTAGTAGTAGTAGTAGTAGTAGTAGTAGTAGTAGTAGTAGTAGTAGTAGTAGTAGTAGTAGTAGTAGTAGTAGTAGTAGTAGTAGTAGTAGTAGTAGTAGTAGTAGTAGTAGTAGTAGTATTAGTAGTAGAAGTAGTAGTAGTAGTATTAATAGTAGTAGTAGTAGTAGTAATAATAATAGTAGTAGTAGTAGTAGTAGTAGTAGTAGTAGTAGTAGTAGTAGTAGAGGAAGTAGTTGTTGTTGTTATTGTAGTAGTTGTTGTTGTTGTTATTGTAGTAGTAGATGTTGTTGTTGTTGCTGTTGTTGTTTTTTGTTATTGTAGGAGGAGGAGGAACAGGAGGAGAAGATGTAACTGAGGAACACCCACAGTTTAAAATATTTGAAAGACTACGTTTTAGGACCACAAGAAATTACAATAGGCCCAAAGTGTACTAGATAACTACGATGTACGCTCATATCTACGTTTCTTCCTCTTCGCTTTCAATGGCTGTAAACTTGGGGGAGAATTTGTGGTTGCTCGTCCACTTCTGGACTCGGGTCGATGAAGGCTAAACAGAAGACAAGCACACATTTTGATTGTCATGTTTTTGTCTGTTTATGTTAGTTGAGGTCGTTTCGATGGGGAAACTGAAGAAGTGAGTTCACCACCACCAGGACCTCATAACGAGTCATGAACTCCCAGTGACACAAAGTGCCGCCATACGGATGAGAGGTCCCAGAAACCTCTTTCAACCCTTAAGTTTTTTAGGGCCCTTGACAACAGTCAGGGTTGGACTTCAAGCTAACCAAGAATTGCGCCTCATAATGGGATTGAGTCAAATTGAACAGACTGACTGACGTTCGTCCAGTTAGGGCAGCAAAATGAGCGATAAACTCCCGGTAACGTAAAGTGCCACCATTCGGATGAGAATCACCCGGGTACAAGTCCCAGAAACCCTGTTCAACCGTTAGGTTAAGTTAGGGCTCCCTGAAAACACCCGAATTGGGGCGTTAAAATAAAGAAAAAATGCTTTTCATATTACGACGAGGTTAATGAGTCCCTATACAACCTGGACACTACACCAAGCGATGAACACCCGGTGACACAAAGTACCAACATTCGGGTGAGGATTACCCGGAGACAGGTCACAGGAACCCCGTTCAACCCATAGGTTGACTTTTTATTTTTTAGAAGAGATGTTAATACATCGTGCAACTAAATACGTGACTTGACTTGACTTTATACACCACTAGGACATCACACAAATGATAAACACCAGATGACACACAGTGCCACCATGTGGATGAGGATCACGGTGGAGAGGTTCCAGAAACCGCGTTCAGACAATTGGCCACATTGATGGCCTGCCTATATTGCGGCCTCTGGCAAAAGCCAGAGTGGGGCTTCAAATAACAAAAAATTACGTCCTTAGAAGGACATAAGGAATATATTAACAGAATACGTTCCTACCAGCTCTAATAAGGTTCAAACGCTTATAGGTTATTTGGTTATTTTCTCTCATCTTATATAGCAGGAAAAACATGCGACCACTAAAATACACATAAAACGAAAAAGTGAAACATTTTTAAAAAAAATACATCATAAAAAAGAAAGAAATAGAAACACTAGGACAATATTATGCGTGACTACCCAGACTTCACCATCGAATTTCCCTCAGGAAGAAGTAATATACATTTGTCACATTATCTCCCTTTGAAATACCAGGAATTCTGGCCCCTGAATTTCCATAAAATCATTACCAACACTGGAGTGCCTCATAAGCTCTTGGGTAAAAGAATTTCCATAAGTCTGCTCTTCCTCGATGAAGTTTTGATGTGCGCTCGTTCCCTGTTTCTTGCAACCACGGTCGCTTCAATAAAATGGGATTCTAGAGTCTCCTAACTTAGTCCATTTAGAAAAATTGTTCTCTTTTTTCCGTTCCGAATTTTTCTCCCGGTTGATTTCTATATTTTTGGGAATTCTCTTGAAAACTGTGGGCCAACGTGGCAACTGTAACGTTATTTCCATTTTTCCCCTTGTGAATGTGGCCGTTCTTGGCTTTTCTTATTCTTTATGCTGTTGTTTTTCTTGTCCCTATTCTTCTTGTTATTTTCGTGACTAGAAATGAGCAAAAATTAGTTATTGAAGGTTATATAAGAGAAATATACATGTGTTATGTTTCGGCCACATTAAAAGATATAAGATTCCATAACAATTGTACGGATGGGACGAGTTAAGGCAATAGAACAAGAGGCAGATAGTGATACAAGTAAAAGGATAAAATTAGGAGATCGTCGAAAAGAGTATGAGAGATCAAAAGGAAATGACATAGAACGTAGGATATTCATTGTCGCCACCCTGCATCTTGAAAGGGTACGTGATTGACTGATTTACTGGACTTGTAGCCCTTGCAGTCGTAGATCGTGAAGTTGCTTGGTGCGTCACTGTGCGCTGTGAATGTCACAAGGAATGCTTTCTGAACGTGTACCTGGAGATTTGTTTTGTAAATTAAACATTCAGAAAATAGCTAGTGGCTGATTGGCATATAACTGGCGGTATACCTTGTGCAGCAATGTTTTATACCTGTTTATTTGTCGATACTGCCACCTTCATAAGTGACCTGTGATTCTGGTGACAGACAGTAAGCATTGGCACCTCTGACTGGTGTTTTGTGCATTTAATGCACGTACCAGTTGTATTTTGCGGGACATATGTCTGTATGACTTTTCATTGGGAAAGGGGGGGGGGTGGGTGGGGGGGGGGCAGTGATAACAATCTTGTATAGTTGTACAGCTTTAGGACCAAACTATGATTCTTCAGTTCTAACATTTTTTCAGTTCAAACATATGCAAGTGAGAGTTCAACTATTGAAGATATGAAATGAAAGTTAAATGTATTTGAAAATCAATGTCTCAGAAAAATCATGAGCATAAAATGGAATTAATTTTTTTTTAAATGGGTAGATGAGAGAAGTGGCTGGACAAGACACATGATTCTTGACGCTGGAGATCAGAGAAGTGGCTGGACAAGAGACATGATCCTTGGCGCTGGAGGTCAGAGAAGTGGCTGGACAAGAGACATGATTCTTGACGATGGAGATCAGAGAAGTGGCTGGACAAGAGACATGATCCTTGGCGCTGGAGGTCAGAGAAGTGGCTGGACAAGAGACATGATCTTTGACGCTAGAGATCAGAGAAGTGGCTGGACAAGAGACATGATCCTTGACGCTGGAGATGAGAGAAGTGGCTGGACAAAAGACATGATCCTTGACGCTGGAGATAAGAGAAGTGGTTGGACAAGAGACATGATCCTTGACTCTGGAGATGAGAGAAGTGTCTGGACAAGAGACATGATCCTTGGCGCTGGAAGTCAGAGAAGTGGCTGGACAAAAGACATGATCCTTGGCGCTGGAGATGAGAGAAGTGGCTGGACAAGAGACATGATTCTTGACGCTGGAGATGAGAAAAGTAGCTGGACAAGAGACATGATCCTTGACGCTGGAGATCAGAGAAGTGGCTGGACAAGAGACATGATCCTTGACGCTGGAGATGAGAAAAGTAGCTGGACAAGAGACATGATCCTTGACGCTGGAGATCAGAGAAGTGGCTGGACAAAAGACATGATCCTTGACGCTGGAGATGAGAAAAGTAGCTGGACAAGAGACATGATCCTTGACGCTGGAGATCAGAGAAGTGGCTGGACAAGAGACATGATCCTTGACGCTGGAGATGAGAAAATTAGCTGGACAAGAGACATGATCCTTGACGCTGGAGATCAGAGAAGTGGCTGGACAAAAGACATGATCCTTGACGCTGGAGATGAGAAAAGTAGCTGGACAAGAGACATGATCCTTGACGCTGGAGATGAGAAAAGAAGCTGGACAAGAGACATGATCCTTGACGCTGGAGATCAGAGAAGTGGCTGGACAAGAGACATGATCCTTGACGCTGGAGATCAGAGAAGTGGCTGGACAAGAGACATGATTCTTGACGCTAGAGATCAGAGAAGTGGCCTACCAGAGACATGATTCTAGACGCTGGAGATCCGAGAAGTGGCTGGATAAAAGACACGATCCTTGACGCTGGAGATCGCGTGGAATATCCAACCATGACAGTATGCTCTGATCGGCCGTGCGCACGATGCAATGATGACGATGTTGATGATAAGGAAGAGGAGAATGGTGAAGACGAAAATAAAGGTAATGAAATGAAGGAGCGGAGGGGGGGGGGGGGAGCATTGCACACTGCGGATCATTGCACTCTTTGACACAGACATCCGCACACATTCGCATGTCTAGTAAACTCACCCACATAACACTGATTTGAGGCGAATGGGTGGGTCTTAGAAAATGTCGAGTTTACAGTTAGAATGTAGGCACAGGAAGGCTACGTTTTTCACATGAACTCGCCTTCTGTCACCGCTGATGAAATTTAGGTTTTCTTTTGAAATATTATAAAATGGTTTTAATGTTTCAATGGTTTGGTAACTCAAGTTTCTTGTCAGTCTGAGACGCTTAGGTAAGATGGTTTATATTTAATTGTATTGAGTCAACTAGAAAACCCCTTTTATGTCATTGGCTCCTCGGAAATATGGGTCTTGGTTCAATATTGTACAATATTATTGCCACTTGATGGTTGACGTTGTCTGAACTGCCTTAACAAGAATGGATGTCATCAAAATCAGACTTTGTGGATCTGTAACTAATGTTATCTATATTATAAATCATAAACCCTTTCTGTACTTAGTGTAAAAATGTAAAAGTAAAATCAGCAGATGTGAACCAGCGTCATTGGACACGGTTCTAAACCATAAGTGCTCTGTCACCAGTACAGTCAGCTGATAAGAAACTGTCCGCCTGTGTCGCCGTCCGCACGCAACTCTGTAGCTACAACGAAGTTTCACCATTTACACCAGAGTGTTAGTCCTATGTACCCATTTCCTAGATGCTGGGTGTACCCCGGAAACCAGCCAGTTTCTGACACCTCCCGTGGGCTACAGTGAGACGCAGCTAGATGTGAAAGCGAGTATCCTAACGACTGCGCTAACGCGGCCCCCGTACTTCGTGTTTCTCAAAAATGAAGTGCTGACTCCTCCCAAACCGTGACCAATACATGGCTGACATTCTTATATGTAATTATGACTATAATGTTTAATTAAACAGTCACATAGGCTTTCTTTATTAATTGCGACGTTCATTAAACGTATACTTTCGCTGGAATTATGTCCCTTTGATTATTTGTCCTTATTGCTTCCCTTTACAAAGTGAATTTTTTTTATTTTTAAATGTTCGCTGTTATCTTCATTGAACCCACATAGCTTCATGTGTCTTAAATAATACATTTGTCTGTCTCCCAAATGTTAAATACCCATGTTATTACAGGGGACTGACTGACTGACTTTCTACCCCACTAGGACAATACACAAGCGATAAACACCCGATGACACAAAGTGCCACCATGTGGATGAGGATCGCCGTGGAGAGGTCCCAGAAACCGCTTTCAGACATTTGGCCATATTTATGGCCTGTCTATATTGCGGACCCTGGCAAAAGCCAGGGTGGGGCTTCAAATAACATAAAAATGTCATCCTAAAAAGGACGAAACGATAGACACATATACTACAGGGAACGGCTCAGGTACACTTCGGGTCAATGACTAAAGATACGGCAGTGGTGGAGACAAAGATTAAATATAAGACGGTTTATTAAATATAGGGCTTTATTTAGACCCGTAATAACACTAGGCTTGTCCACAGGGCAACGGTTGAGACTAAGATGAGGTAGAGGACGGAAGAATAAGACTTTCTTTAACTATCCCGGGCGAAGCCGGGCAATTAAATCTAGTTTTTTTTTTTTTTTTAATTAAGCCAATTTCGGCTTGGTGGGATTTCGAAACCCAAGCATATATCCCCTGGACTATTTTTTTCTTCTTCTGCGCTTTCTCTTTGAGCACAAGTCAGACGTCACTGCGAGCTCATGCAATCGTATTAGCTGGTATGGTAAACCAGACCTGGTCATATTCTCTTAGACACGAAGAAATACTGGACAAAAGACACAGTAGAAGAAGGGACCCTATCTCTGGGAATATTTATTTTAGTTATTTCATCGCCATCAAGTTTATTGTCACTAGTCATCATCATCATCATCATCACTATCATCATCATCATCCATACTAGTTACAGCTCAGCCTCTTTACGTCACAGATTGTATTAACAACTGCAGTATTATTTCAGCAACTGCAGCACTGCAACCAAGATGGTGACGACGATCGTGACGTCAAAGATGACCTGTGTTGTCGTCACGTTCGTCACATTTGCCTTTCTCGTTCAAGGTGAGAGTTCTCTACGCTTGTCACACTACCAGCCGAATGAGGTGGCTCAAAGTTGCAGCTACACGTTTAGAGTCACGCTTATGTTTTATTTAATAATATGATATGTAGTATTAGTAGTAGCAGCAGCAACAGCAGTTGTTGTTGCGGTGATAGTATAAAGTACCATACAGTGAGAAAGAGGGCGAAAGAGAAAAATAAAGAGAGCAGGCAAGCTAGAGAGAGAGAGCGAATGAGAGAGCGAAAGAGAGCGAGAGAGAGATAAAAGAGATAGATCTAAGGAGAAAAAGAGCCAGAAAGCACGCATTGTCTAGAAAGAGCGAACAAGTGAACAAGAGTCAACAAAAGAAAAGAGGAAGAGAGAGTTCGGAAAGACACAGCTCCAAAAGGAAAAATCCCTAGCAGGTCAACACAAAGGTTGACAAGGGTCAAGGGGCAATATTTGGCATGGAAGAGCGCGCGGACAGCCAACCCGCCTGTAACCAACATTTGCCTTAGAGGACGTGAGACATAGAAACACGCGGGGACAGCTAGCCCGCTTGTAACCAACATTTGCTGTGGGGAACCTGAGACATGGAAACACTCGGGGACAGCTAGCCCGCTTGTAACCAACATTTGCTGTGGGGGACCTGAGACATGGAAACACTCGGGGACAGCTAACCCGCCTGCAACCAACATTTGCTGTGAGGGACCTGAGACATGGAAACACTCGGGGACAGCTAGCCCGCTTGTAACCAACATTTGCTGTGGGGAACCTGAGACATGGAAACACGCGGGGACAGCTAACCCGCTTGTAACCAACATTTGACATGGGGACCTGAGACATGGAAACACTCGGGGACAGCTAACCCGCTTGTAACCAACATTTGCTGTGGGGAACCTGAGACATGGAAACACGCGGGGACAGCTAACCCGCTTGTAACCAACATTTGACATGGGGAACCTGAGACATGGAAACACGTAGAGACAGCCCGCCCACTTGTAACGAACATTTGTTGTGGGGGACCTGAGACTTGGAAACACTCGTTGACAGACACACCAGTTTGTCGTGGAAATACAAGATGACGGCAAACATTCTTAACGCTTTTTAGGCTTAAAGTTAAGTGGTTGATTTTGTATCCTCTTGGTTTTATTGCCATAGTTCGAAACTTCATCGAGAAGGATTTTTTCTGTCTTTCAGAATTGACCTTTGTTCCCAGTTTGACGAAGCCAACAATTGTTGCTAGGTAAAGTCATCAAATGTTACGGTGACCTTCGTGATTTTGAACACATCACACACTGCGCGCCGATTGGTCTATAAAAATGTGTTTAATGTCGCATGCCCGATCGAACATAGAGCTTGGGGAAGAATGGGTAGGTGTAACAGCAAGGTAGGTGAGCCAGGAAATCTATGCGGGAGCCACATGTCATCAGCCATAACAGAATGGGAGTTGTTAGCCTAAAAACACTTGGAGACATACCCAGGAGGAGATCGGAGCAATTATGGTCATTTTCTATGTGCGATGAAGATGATCTGTAACATGAACTATCAGCGATTTACTAGAGAGAGGAAAAACTTCATCCCAAATCGTAACAGCAGTGTCATGCGTCCTTTGAAGTATGCATCAAGCTGAAAACAGAATGCAGACAACAAAACCAAGCAGTTGTGGAAGCAGAGGTGCAGTCCGTGATATGTGAGAAATCTTCTGAGGGCGATGAGATCATCTATCTACACAGCTGTCATTCGAAATGTCAGGAGCTCGAGGACATTTACAGTTCAGGTCAGAGGGAGAACTGTCAAACAAAACTGCAATGCCTTCGCCTTGACGACAAGCAGTTTGACTGTGGGGGTCATGGCGGCAACTAAAGATCGGGTTGCCTTGTTTACTCAAAAGGAAAGACAACACTAATACGTTTGGAATAAATCACGCTTCAGAAGCTGCTGGATCAGAAAAACCTGTCTGAGCTTAGCTCTTAGACCAGCTACCAGTGACATAGAATATGCAGTGATTTAACAAAGCACATTCTGACAAGTGAATCTGCTTGGGGCTATCCTACAAATGATTTTATTGTAATCCAGCAGTTTTCGCAGCATGCTTTGTTCTCAACTGTTTGTTGCTACCTTTCTTTGGAGTTAACCAGTCATGCAGAGAGCGAAATCATGCAGCAAAGGCGACACATGGTCTCTAACATACTATGTGCTCTTTGTGTTATAGAGATATGTAGATATAGAGACAGGAGAGACTTCATCAATACCATACGAGAGACTAAACGCTGTGAGGGTTTCTGTTTCGTGGAAAATGATTTTTACTGAGTAGACTGCATACCCAGGGTATACTAACTGGAGCTGTGAGACAGGAAATCTATGCGGGAGCCACATGTCATCAGCCATAACAGAATGGGAGTTGTTAGCCTAAAAACACTTGGACACATACCCAGGAGGAGATCGGAGCAATTATGGTCATTTTCTGTGTGCGATGAAGATGATCTGTAACATGAACTATCAGCGATTTACTAGAGAGAGGAAAAACTTCATCCCAAATCGTTGCTAGTTTCACTGAAGCAGTGACTGCTAAAATAAGATCAAATAATACAGGGGATGATGAGATTAAAGGAACACATGGACTTGAAGTAAAGAATGAAAATGGAGAATTGTTTACCAATTTAGGTGCAGGAAACCAGTATGTTAAAGCTGGAAACAGGTCAAGTGAATTATGAATTAATCGTGTGTAGAAGTTCTTGGTAAACAAGAACGGAAACAAAAGACGTTGATGACTCCTGGAACTCTTAAAATGACATAAGAAAGGGAAAGCACAAAGGCAGACTTCAACACTAGCAAATTAATGTTGATGTCTCATAAAACTAAACATAGCTAGTATTGTATACATGTTTTACTTATTATTAAACTTTTTTTGTCTACATTTCTGGCAGTATCTGAAGAACCGTCCGTGTGTACCCAGCCTCAACCTTTGCTCAGAAAAATAACTGAAAGGGATGGAGCAGGTAACAGGGAGAAATAAGTTTCATTTTCTTTCTGTATAACTGTTCTGTTGAAAACATCGACATCCTTCAAGATCTAAGTATCGAGGCCAACTGGCTCATAAACAGCAGTCTATTTTGGAGGTTAGGGTATTTTGGCCACGCTAAACGTCGTGATGACCCGAAAAGGACACTGGTGGAGGGTACAGTCGCGGCAAAATGAGGCAGACCTCTGCTACTGTTGATGAAGATACACAGGCTACGAAAGCACACGGGGCAGGAGAGTTGGCTGAAGTGAGACTTTCAGGCTTGCAGTGAAGAGAGCGACGTTCTGTGAAGAACCAGCTGGTTGATGATGATGATTGCAATAACTCTCTGGCATCTAATCATGCAGCCTGCTTAGGTATAATAACAAATACTTGAATACAGCAAGCTTGAACATGAACAAACTTCGAGAAAATAAAGCCGTTGACAAATGTACGTTCATTGCTGTACCCCTTGATCAATGCCCCAGAGGTTTGTTGTCTACGGTAATAGCTGTTGCCAAGTACATTCTACTTATCGTTGTTAGGTCAGGGTATTTTTCATGTTCAGCACATCTCATGATTGCACTTCAGCATCACCCCCCCCCCCCCCCCTTAAAGCAAATATAAACCACACAGCTCAGTAAACAATCGTTCCTCCATTCCATGTTGTGGATTCATTACCCAGGTTTTCGGGTCTGGGGTGGGCGGCTTGATCACGTTCACTCGCTGTCCAGAAACATTCAATTCAGGTATTCCAAGCGCCACAAGAGCAGGCTCTCAATGGATCGAAAACAAGACTAAGCTTTCTAGTTCGCTCAAAGCTCAAATAACCTTTTTATCTTTTCGTGCACTCAACAGATCTAGACACACTTTCATGCTTTCTTCACATGGCATGCTTTAGCTAAACTGCATGTTTGCTCGAGCTGGTATTATATACTTGATTTGTTTAAGCATGCATTATAATTAGTAATTGATGCTGTCCATCCGGATTCTCATACATAATTTATGTTTAGTAGCTGTCTTCATTTCTTTAAAAAAAATTGAGAGAATTTACAAACAATGAGGAAATGGATCGTTACAATAATGATAACTGTTCCATTGAATGCTGCGAGAATGGCAGTGTGTTAGACAGATAGGTAGACAAGCTGACATATACAAAGTACAGGGAGCGGAAACATGGCTAATGATAAGGGAAAAAAAAATATTAATAAAAGAACTGACACAACTGTACTCGGGCATTCTCACACTAGCTCTCTCCCTTCCTCAGTAGTCAACGCAGAGTTCCTATATTAAAGGCGGTAGTCGCCAGTGCGTCTCTAATGTCTTTCCTCCGCATCGCGGTGGTTGACCTCTGCCTCACTTTCCAGAATCTGCACTCCCATCACCGTTCTCTCCAGACTTTTGGGAATGAAAGAGTTAACATTGCCTAGTTATTTTACTCTCTGAGAAGCTTTTTCGCAGATCTATTTCTCATGCATATTCTGATGTTAAACTATATGCCGTTTAGGTACAAATATCTTCATCAGCCAAAGTATCGTGGGCGCATCATACCGATTTGTCTTTGATGCACAAAGCGGCCAAACTGGAGACTATTTTAAAGGGTATTTTCGGTATATTCTCAAGGACGATATCTGGGCCTTGCAGCTCACTAACCATCTGGACCTGGCGCTCATAGCTGTGAGTGGTATGCGTGTGCCATCTTGCTGTGTCAGTGTGCTGTTTCGTGGTGCTGTGTCATTTTGCTGTGCATACGTTGCTGTGTCAGTGTGCTGTTTCGTGGTGCTGTGTCATTTTGCTGTGCATACGTTGCTATGTCAGTGTGCTGTTTCGTGGTGCTGTGTCATTTTGCTGTGCATACGTTGCTGTGTCAGTGTGCTGTTTCATGGTGCTGTGTCATTTTTCTGTGCATATGTTGCTGTGTCAGTGTGCTGTTTCATGGTGCTGTGTCATTTTGCTGTGCATACGTTGCTGTGTCAGTGTGCTGTTTCATGGTGCTGTGTCATTTTTCTGTGCATACGATGCTGTGTCAGTGTGCTGTTTCATGGTGCTGTGTCAGTTTTCTTTGCCACGTTGCTGTGTTAGTGTGATGTGTCATTTTGATGTCTTATATAGCGTGTGCTGAGCCAGGGTTATATGTTATAGTTCTATGTCAATGTGCTGTGTCATTGTGCTGTGTCATAGTGCGTGTGACATGTTGCAGTGTCAGTGCTTTGCTATAGTGTTGTGTTGACTGTCTGATTAGCTCCTCCCACCTCTAGGAGTCACATAACACCACTTGTCACTGGGTCACTACTGTTGACTGTCTGGTTAGCTCCTTTCACCTCTAGGAGTCACATAACACCACTTGTCACTGAGTCACTATCTACTGTTGACTGTCTGCTTAGCTCCACCCACCTCTAGGAGTCACATAACACAACTTGTCACTGAGTCACTATCTACTGTTGACTGTCTGGTTAGCTCCACCCACCTCTAGGAGTCACATCCAATGGCCTTGATGTTCACTTGTTTGAGGCTTGTCATTCATCCACAAAGTATCAGTAAAGAACCCTTTTCCATGCCTTTAGGCGTATGGGGCACATAGGGCTAGACCTATATTTAATACACCAATCGGCACTTGGTGGGTGATATGTTCAGCATCATGCCCGCTACCTTTACTTCCTAGGACTTCATCTGGTACCCACTCAAGGCTAGGTCGACCTTTGAGCCGAGGTCATTTGAAGAAACAAAAGGCCGGATCCGTCAGCAGCCGAATCCACGACCTCCCGATCCACAGGCGAGCATCTAGCCGCCACACAACAGCGGCTCCCGTCATCTTCCACATTCTGCCACAAATAGTTGTCTGTGTCGCAGTGCATTGCAAGTGGACTACCATAACAGTGTGCACATTTCACAGTGTAATGTCGTCGGAAAACCATATATGGTGCACATATCCCAGTGCCATGTCATCAGACAACCATAACATTGTGCACATGTGACAGTACCATGTCATCAGACAGCTATAACATGGTGCACATGTCACAGTACTATGTCATCAGACAGCTATAACAGTGTGTACATGTCACAGTGTAATGTCATCGGACAACCATATATGGTGCACATGTCACGGTACCATGTCATAAGACAACCATATATGGTGCACGTGTCATGGTGCCATGTCATCAGACAACCATACCACTGTGCACATGTGGCACATGTCACGGTGCTATGTCATCAGACAACCCTATCATTGTGCACACGTCACATGTGTTTTCTCAATGACCCTCAACGTTTGTACAACCAAGTTCACATTATTTACCACTGTCAGCTGGGAAACTCTCAAGGCCTACTGTTGAGTGTTAACATCTACTGTACACAAGCAAACGTCAATAACAATCAACCACTGGTATGTACAATTGATTTTGCAGTCATTTTTATTAGTTATCGTTGTCATCATCATCATTATTATCGCCGTTATCACCATACTATCATCATTATCACCATCATCCTTATCATACTATCATTATTACCATCACCCGTGTCGAGTTGATTGGCAAACTCCGTCTTTCCAGACAATAGTGTTATATTACGCTATGAGAAGGCATGGGACTCACAGCCAATGGCGATGCACTGCCCAGACTAGCAAGACCTGCCTGTGTCAAGAAAAGTCTTCCACAATGATAGCATGACATATTAGGACTATTGATGTCAACATTTCTGTTTTATACATTTATTCTCAGATCCGCAGCTCTCATGTTTTCTTTAATCATTTCTTCCTTCACTCTCATTCCTTTCCCGATATGCCCTCTCCACACTACACGGTCCATGACATTTTGTTTCTATGAGTCTTTAGCATACGATCATTATCACCATCATCCTTCTCATACGATCATTATCACCAACACCCTCATCATACGATCGTTATCACCATCACCCTTATCATACCATCATTATCACCATCACCCTTATCATACGACCAATATCCCTATCATTCTTTTCATATGGTCATTATCACCATCACCCTTATCATAGAATCATTATCACCAACACTTACATCATACGATCGTTATTACCATCAACCTTATCATACCATCATTATCATAATCACCATTATCATTATCATCATCATCCTTATCATACGATCAATACCACCATTATTCTTATCAAACGATCATTATCACCATCATCCTTATCACACGATCATTATCACCATTACCCTTATCACACGGTTATTATCATCATCACCCTTATCATATAATTATTATCACCAACACCCTTATCATATGATCATTATCACCATCACCCTTATCATACGATCATTATCACCATCACCATTATCATACGATCATTATCACCATCACCCTTATCATACGATTATTATCACCAACACCCTCATCAAACGATCATTATCACCATCCCCCTTATCATACGATCATTATCACCATCATCCTTATCATGCGATCATTCTCACTATTACCCTTATCATACGACCATTATCACCATTGTCCTTATCATGGGTCATTATCACCATCACTCTTATCATACGACCATGATCACCATCATCCTTTTTATACGGTCATTATCACCATCACCCTTATCATACGATCATTATCACCATCACCCTTATCATACGATCATAATCACCATCACCCTTATCATACGATCATTATCACCATCACTCCTATCATACGATCATTATCACCATTACCCTTATCTTACGACCATTATTACCATCATCCTTATCATACGGTCATTATCACCATCACCCTTATCATACGACCATGATCACCATCATCCTTATCAGACGGTCATTATCACCATTACCCTTATCATACGATCATTATCACCTTTATCCTTGTCATACGATCATTATCATCATTAAAGTAAACTTTAGTATAGTAAAGCAAAAAAATTAAACAGTAAGTGGGTGATCTTGACCAGAAATTTAGTCTCGCTCTCAAAATTTCACAGGTAGGGGGGGGGTGAGGGGGTCTCCGTGGCGAAGTGGTCAAGCCATTTGCCTTGTGCTCTTGAGGTCGTGGGTTCGTTCCACGGCTGCGTTGTTCAATTCACGAGTGCGACTTTTACAGAGATTCTGGGGATCGTCGTCGGAACTACGGAGGTGCGACGCTCTCTGTAGGCGGCTAGCCGTTATACGGGGAGAGAACGAGCGATATGGGATAAAACCTGACGCAATAAAGTGGATCCTCTCGACTGTAACCTTTAACCTTTAACCTTTAACCACAGCTGCCATTCGCCCGTCTGATTCACGTGAGACGCGCTGATGAGCTTGACCCAGTGTTCACTAACGAGAAGTTTTGCGCAGTCCGGGAGGTATGATGACTGTTGGCTTCTTGTGTCTTGTCTGTTGTCTTGTCTTGTCTTGTTTTGTTTTTCGCTAGCCCGTAAGCGAGGTGTACTGCAACTGCACAAGGCAGAGGTGACCTCTTATCTGTGGCGGGAGATGACAAGTAAAACAAATTTAAAAATAAATATTTTAAAGACCTAAATATAGAGAAAATTCGTCCTAAAAATGAAGACAGGATTCAGGTATAACCACTAGGCCCATTTAACATACTGCCCTTTTATAGTCCGTACCAAAGGTGAAGTAAGCCCTAAGACTTGACCAATTTCTCGAAAACCCCAGTACGGAAAACAAAAACAGTTTTTATATGTGGTCTTAGATTTCTCATGTCCTTGTTATTTCATAATTTACAACTGCACAGCAGGGTTGCCAGATAAAAAACTTCATTTTATGCCAAACCATCACCGAAAATATGCCAGAAAATGCCAAATAAAGTGTAACATAAAGTACCACATCAAAAGCTCTAGATTGAATTCTTCACTGTCATCCTCACTGGAACAAGTGGAAGATGCAGCATAAACCTTTTCGGATGTAAAATCTTTAAGCATTTTCTCAGATGGAATGAAATCTTTGCAACATGTCTTTGATATCAATAGTTCTGCTCTAATTCTGACAACTGCATCAAGAAAATCCAGTTGTATTTTGTTTCTTGCTTTTGATTTAGTTGAAGTAACAAGAGAGAATATTCTCTCAACTACAGCATTGCTAACGGGCATTATTAAGCAAGTAAGGGCGAAAAAGCCTGGTGTCGAAGTACGCCTAGCCAAAAATCTTCCCTGTGTGTAGGTAGTCCATCCTTCTTAAATGTAGCTTCTTCTTTCCAGTTGACAACATTCAGTTTTCTGTACTGTTCTTCCAAAATACTGATGTTGTTTTCTGCCAGGTGTAAAAATGGGAGCTCTGAAAACTGTGTTCTTGATGCCAAAGGGCTCAATTTGGACAGATTTTGAAATATATTCTCCGTGGGAAGTCTACACGAAATTTGATTGAGAGCTTCCTCTATCACAAACATGCATCTTTCTTTAACATTGTTTATTTATATCTGAACTTCAGTCCTGTTATTCTTCTGTAGGAACGCATTACATTCCGTTAGAAATTTAATACCAAAGTCAACGTGATGAATATTTTTTTTTTCTGCTCATTGACGTCATACAGTCTATTCTTAAGACTTTTCGGGTGCATGGACATTTCTTGGTGCATGGACATTTCTTGGTGTAGTTCATGAGGATCAGCTTTTGTTTGTTGAAAAAGACTGTTCAGTCTTTCAAATTCTTGTACAGTTGATGTCGCAAACACAAAGAACAAATAATTTTTCATGATTTGAAATGCTACTAATTCTTGGTGCAACAGTGCACTGACATAGTTTACAATATGCTACTTCTGATCCGTCTGAAGATCTTTTGAGCCATGAGTATGTTTTCTCCCAATTACTATTATACTTGCGATTGTTGTCATAAGATGCTTTCCATTTTTTGGATGACGTGGCCATTGGTAAAAGTAATAAAATCTACCACAGATAGAACTAGGTCTATATCCTAACTGTTTTCTGTCCTCAAGTAGTTTCTGAACAGTCTGAATCACTTGGTATCAGTGGTGGGTTTTGGTTTTATATCCCGCATTTATTCTAGTAAATTAACCTAAATTACAGAGGTTTAAAGCAGTCACGATCTGTTTAGGAAAACAACAAATACAATCAGAAATGGCGCGAATCTCCGTTAGTACGTACCAGGACATCACAACAAAGTCAAACTGAAAAAAAGATTGTAACTGCAGGTCTACATTGCTTTTAGTAAATCTGCGTGTTTCTAACGGAGGAACCATGAAGAAAATGTAAGCACATCATGATAAGAAATGCCAGGAAAAACCCAAATATGACAGAATATGCCAGTTCATTATCTTATGCCAGTTCAATTTCAAATATGCCAGATTTGTGGAATCTGGCATAAAAAATGCCAATATGGCAACCCTGCTGCACAGCTGCTATCGTTTTCTTTTATCTTTGTCGCACTAATAATTTGTGTACCACTAAAAAAAAAAAAAAAAATAGAATGTACAGTAACTAAACAAATCGTTTGTGTTAAACCAAGGGCGTGGAGATTTTTTGGGGAGATCAATTTACAAAAACCAGTGAAATTCATAACAGAGGTAACATTTGAGATATAAACCTATTTCTAGCGAACGAAGGGAGGAGAAGTTTAAACCAGAAGTCAATCTATCTATCTTCTTTTACCCCACCAGACCATAACACAAGCGATAAACACCCGATGTCACAAAGTGCCACCATGTGGATAAGTATCACCCGTGGAGAAATTCTAGGAACCGCATTCAGCCATTAGACTATATTTATTTTTTTTTTTTTTTTTTTCTGTCATTGGATGCTCTTTATTGTTTAAGTTTCTGGTGAAGTATAGTTGGCAGTTGAATTCAGAAAAAAAGAAAACAAAGTTTGATGGAAACGCTTGGTTGCGTGTATTAGAATAAAACTATGTACACATACTGCGATATTCACTTTTTTAAAAAATCCTGTGCCACCAGTGACATCATTTGCTTTACACTTGACCCATTCATGATATTAATTTTAAAAAGAGAGATGGTCTAGAAGAGAAATGGATGCAGCTATGAATTGGATTGGCTTTTTACCCCACCAGGACATCACACAAGTGATAAACACCCGATGACACAAAGTGCCACCATGCGGATGAGGATCACCGTGGAGAGGTCCCAGAAACCGCGTTCAGACATTTGGCCATATGTATGACCTGCCTATATTGCGGCCCCTGGCAATAGCCAGAGTGGGGCTTCAAATAACAAAAACATTACGTCCTAAGATGGACGCAAGGAATAATCAATCTGTGTGTATAGGTGTGCGTGTACGTGTGCCTGTGTGTGTGTACCAAACACTTTCTGTGCTTGTTATTAAAAAAAAGCGTTTACTCCTCCCAAATCTTGATCAATACAGGGATTACATTTTTTTTTGCCGTTATGACTGCAATATTTAATTAAACAATCACATTGACGGACTAGGCTTTTGTTCATTTCTTTATTTATTGCGACAATCAGTAAAGGTAATTCCCTTTGAATTTTTTTTCGTATTACTTTCGTTGAAAAGATCAGTGTTTTAAATTATTTTTCGCTGTTATCTTCCTAATAACTACATATCTATATGTACACAGTACATTTATCTGTCTCCCAAACTGGAGTGTAAGTATCACAAGGGATGCCAGGGGAGCATTTAGGGTCAATGACTAAAGATTCGACACCGGTGGAGACCAAGATGACTTAGAGGATGGAAAAATACGTTTTATATATATATATATATATATATATATATATATATATATATATATATATATATATATATATATATATATATATATATATATATATATAACGTATTTTTCCGTTTTCCGTGTTATTTAGTGTGTGTGTGTGTGAGAGAGAGAGAGAGAGAGAGAGAGAGAGAGAGAGAGAGAGAGAGAGAGAGAGTTGTGAATCCTTCACAGGACGTTACAGAGCCATGGCTGGTACCATGTAAAGTCATGGGAAGTAAAGGCAGCCGGCATAATTTTGACGGCATTATCGATCATGTGCCGACTGGTATGGTGAATTACTGATTGCTAGAAAATATCGAGGTATGCCTCTACAACGATATAAAGATGTGTGCAAGCGGCACTGGAATGATACGGGTATTGGGGTAGATTTATGGGAACAAAATGCCACGGACCGAGCTATGTGGACGGGCAAATCAGGAAGGGAATAAGAATGAAGAAAAATTATTGCCGAAATGATGAAAGTGAGTGTCTGAGAAGAAACACACATTTCACATATGATGGTGACACGGGTCCTGAAATTACATGCTCTAATTGCTTGTGACTATAATTATTATAATTGATTATAAGTGACTACTTGAGTATGGAAGTACATGAGGCAGGAGAGCTGGCGAGAGACCGAGTTTCTTTCAGGCAGACCGTGATGAGAGCGACGTTCTGCAAAGGACCCGCTACGTGATGATGATGAATTGCTAGTTACACTCGCCATCGGCATTCACTGTGAGTCTAACAGCTTCCTCTGTCTCGATTTCCACCGATCGTTCTAGTGGTCACAACATATTCCATTGTCCCCCTTCTACATCATGACCAAAAAATGACCACTGTCTCTTTCTGTAGTTTCTGATAAGTTGTCTTCGAGTCTTCGCCTCTTTCAAAACACCTGGCTTGCTCTTTCTAGCTGTCCAATGAATTATACGGATCATTTTGTATATCCACATCACAGAGGCCTCGAGAAATTGCCTGGCCTGTTTATTAACTATTTTACATTATTTTATATTTAAATATAACGAACACTATACATATAATGTGTGTGTGTGAATGTCGCCATGTTTTTATTTTTTGCCTCCCATCGTTTGATTGTCTGCTACACTGTCTGTCTGTTTAACCATCCACACAACCAGTCATAACATTAGCACACACCCAACTACTCATTAATCCAGTCCTGAATCCACAACCCCGATCCTCCACCAGCTCAGACAATGAGACAGTCATCAATCATTCCTTTCACCAGTTCCACCTCCTATGCTTTCCCCTTAGCAATCATTTGCATTCATTTGACCAGGACGCTCGTGTGAACTCCCTTGTGGCTAGACTAGAAAGATTGTTCACGGACAGTGATTTCAATGGCAAGCCAACGATTGTCGATTACTTTCTTCCCACGATCTACGAAGGAAAGCTGGTCAGTTTAACAATTCTGTTTTTTAAGAACACACAAACAATTGATTGCATAATTTATTGCCTGGCATATTGCGTCTGTCAGTGTCTGTGGCTTCGACGTTACGAACGCGCTTCGTAATGCCGGGGTACCGGGTTCGAATCCAACTGCAGGCCTTGCGTTGGTTTCGACAGAGGTATCGAGAAGCCGACCGTCCAGGAAGCAAACTACTGGATGTAAACTTGCCTGGAAAAACCCCAGCAGCAACAAAAAGATGTTGGAGTTGGTTCTGTAACGTCCTGTAAAAAGATATTTCACCTTCTCTCGTCAGGGGAATACTACAGTAACAATTCGTTACAACTAAGTGCAGAAAAGAATCCTCCTAGCTGAAACACAAATCACAACGAAGCCTCCCTAGAAATAAACAGCACAGTCTATTTTTTCTGTGTTCTTTGTTCAAATTCACAAGGGCGGAAATTGTTTTGAAGTTCGCTTTCTTCCTTGTGGGAGTGTTTACATTTTTTTGTATTTAGTTAGTAAAGTCAAGAACACTTTTGCACGCCTTCGGGTGTATTGGTCATGAATGGCTAGACCTATACTTTATGGACCAATCGGCATTTCGTAGGTAATGTAGTTAGCATAACGCCGGCCACCTTTACTTCCTACGACTGCACCAGGTACCCACTGAAGGCTTGGTCGGCCTAAGATCTAAGGTCATTTTTGAACAAAACTGGTTCAGTCAGGACCTGAAGCCGCCAACTACCAATCCGGCCGCTACACCACCGTTCTCCATTTAGTAAGTAAAAGTCTTTGGAGCAAGATATATAAAGGTATAGACCTAACAGCACCTGATGGGTGTTGTGATCAAGATCACGCCGACCGCCTTTTGCTTTCCAAGACATCACTTGATATTGATTTGAGGCTGAGTCGACTTGACAGCCAGAGCCAATTTTGAAAAACAAAATTTGACTGAATTTGGATTCGATCCTATGATCTTCAGGCCAGGCGGCTAGCTTCTATAGTCCGTTTAGAAATCCATGCCGGCTTTTAAAAAAAAATTTCTTAGCTGTAGGGTCAGATTAGTTGATGCAATTATATATTATTATTTACTTCACTCTCAATGTTATGTCAGATATTTTCCCCCGCATAACAAATAATTAAATGTATTTTGCTTTTTTGAAGTGTATAAATATACGATCCTTGCTGAATTACCTTTTAAGAGTTATAAAGCACAAAGTTTAAATGTAACCAAACGACCTTTAGCAAAAAACACAAGAATCTAGTGACTTACCTAAATTCTAAATAAGACCCTAACTGTTGCGCTCAAAGAGTCGACAAGCTCTGTAAAATCCGTGCGCTTATAAGTTTCGTCACAAGTTGCAAAGGCGTCACTTGTGGAGTTCGTTCTTATCAGAATATCGATGAAAGTTAAATTCTTTCCACTTAAAAAATATATCATTGCAATTATATAAATATCTCTGATTTTAGGCCAAACGCTATTGTCTGTTTCATTCTAGTAAAAACATAGAGAAAATAAAAAAATTGCCCTGGGTATTACAGATCGAACTTTCTCAAGATGGAACGATTTATGTTTCTAGAAAATGTTCTAGGATTTGTTTGGGGAGGGAAGGTGATATCTGGTAATGCATAATTTGTAGCTTCACTTTTCTCACAAGGTGGATGGCAGGCACGTCTTCGAAGTGAAACGGGATGGAGATGTGATTCTGAAGCAGCCATTGGACTTCGAAACGGGAGACAAGGCGTTTGGATTGGGAGTAGTGGCACATGTAGGTTTATCTCCCTTTGCTGGTTTGATCAATGAAATCCATTATCATCAGTTCTCGTTATGCCTAGTGGCACATGGGGCTTCTGAGAGGACTTTCCATGCTTTCCTGTCCTGTGCAATCTTCAATGCAGTTTTCCATGTCAAAGATGCCACACTCAGGTCGTTTCCATCGTTCGTCTCCATGTTGTTTTTGGGCGCCCCCTTTTTTTTTCTCTTTTCCTCTGGTATCCATGTGAGAGCTGTTTTGGCAGGTATATCAGGATTCATTCTATTAACGTGGCCAAACCATTTCCTTCTCTTGGTTATCATACTGTCTAGAGTTTCTTGGTTTGTGACTTGAAGTAGTTTAGTATTTGAGATTGTATATGGCCAGAAAATGTTGATAATTCTGCGTAGATATGTGTGGTGGAAGGTGAAAGAAGAACTGGAAAAATGATGCTCTTGTAGAGTCGGAGTTTTGTTCCTCTGCAGTAACTGTTGGATTTCCAGATTTGCCTCATCCTTCCAAAAGCAGCTCTAGCTTTGTTCAGACGTGACTGTATGTCTTCTTTTGTGCCTCCCAGTAGGGACACCACACTGCCAAGATATGTGAAATGTTCTACGTTTTTTAAGTGATTGGTTACTTATGGTCACTGGTTGTTGGTTTGGACTGTTTGTCATGATCGTAGTTTTCTTTTATTTATTCTCAGTCCCACCATTTCTGCTGTGCTGTGTAGTCTGTTACTTTTCTCTTGTATATGTTCATGTTTATTTGATAGCAGTGCTGTATGATCTGCAAAATCAAGGTCCTCAAGCATGGTGAATGGAGTCCACTGTATGCCTTTCAATGTCTTGTCTACTGTGTTTTTTAGTATCCAATCAATCACAAGGTTGAAGAGGAGAGATGACATGACACATCCTTGTCTTACACCCGTCTTTACTGGGAAAGATGTATTGTAATTTTTTATACTGCAGGAAAAGTCTTTATAGAAGAGAGCAATTATGTCGACTATTTTTTCTGGAATTCCATAATGTCGTAAAATTTTCCAGAGACTGTCTCTAGGGACGCTGTCAAAAGCTTTCTCAAAGTCAACAAAATTAATATATATACTTCTCTGCCATTCATTGCATTGTTCTAAAATGTTACGTAGGGTGAAGATGTGTTCAGTTGTTCCTCTGCCCTTTCTGAATCCTGCTTGTTCCACTCGTAGGCATTTATCTACTCCTTTTTCAAGCCGCATTATGATGATTTTACAAAATATTTTGCTTGGTACTAAGAGTAGAGTAATTCCCCTCCAATTATTGCAGTCTGTTAAATCTCCTTTTTGGGGGATTTTGACTATTGTTCCTTCAGTCCAGTCATCAGGCAACACTTATTTTTCCCAAATATCCTTGAACAATGGTTCGAGAATGCTAGCAGTTGTGTTAAGATCTACTTTGAGAATTTCTGCTGACAATTCATCTCTGCCTGGTGCTTTGTTGTTCTTTAAAGTGTGGATAGCTTTAGGGATTTCTTGTTTGCTTGGTGGTTTAGTAATAATGTCAAGGTCCTGAGAGGCTGGCTGAATATCTGGGGGATGTTCAGGATCAGATTGAAATCCATGGATCCCTTTATTTATCCATAATCCAGTTATCCATTTATCCATACATATTTCTATTTATCTATCTTTTTATCTGTCTATTTACCTACGTATGTACCTACCTACCTGACTGTCTACTGTCCGGCTATCAATCTATCTATCTATCTATCTATCTATCTATCTATCTATCTATCTATCTATCTATCTATCTATCTATCTATCTATCTATCTATCTATCTATCTATCTATCTATCTATCTATCTATCTATCTATCTATCTATCTATCTATCTATCTATCTATCTATCTATCTATCTATCTATCTATCTATCTATCTATCTATCTATCTATCTATCTATCTATCTATCTATCTATCTATCTATCTATCTATCTATCTATCTATCTATCTATCTATCTATCTATCTATCTATCTATCTATCTATCTATCTATCTATCTATCTATCTATCTATCTATCTATCTATCTATCTATCTATCTATCTATCTATCTATCTATCTATCTATCTATCTATCTATCTATCTATCTATCTATCTATCTATCTATCTATCTATCTATCTATCTATCTATCTATCTATCTATCTATCTATCTATCTATCTATCTATCTATCTATCTATCTATCTATCTATCTATCTATCTATCTATCTATCTATCTATCTATCTATCTATCTATCTATCTATCTATCTATCTATCTATCTATCTATCTATCTATCTATCTATCTATCTATCTATCTATCTATCTATCTATCTATCTATCTATCTATCTATCTATCTATCTATCTATCTATCTATCTATCTATCTATCTATCTATCTATCTATCTATCTATCTATCTATCTATCTATCTATCTATCTATCTATCTATCTATCTATCTATCTATCTATCTATCTATCTATCTATCTATCTATCTATCTATCTATCTATCTATCTATCTATCTATCTATCTATCTATCTATCTATCTATCTATCTATCTATCTATCTATCTATCTATCTATCTATCTATCTATCTATCTATCTATCTATCTATCTATCTATCTATCTATCTATCTATCTATCTATCTATCTATCTATCTATCTATCTATCTATCTATCTATCTATCTATCTATCTATCTATCTATCTATCTATCTATCTGATTTTATGTCTGTCTGGCTGTCTACCTGTCTAAGCGAACCATGGCTAGAGACAATTAACTTTTCAGAGTCTCAGTGGTCAGATCTTATTTGCTATTTTATTTTGGAGGTCTGTATCCTTGCTTTTCAACTTTCAATTGTCTGTCCTTGTACAACATCACGGTCCGCTGGTGTGTGTATTCGTTATTAGGCCTATCCTTGTTTAGGTATAAATGTCTGTAGCATATGGCACTATTTCAAAGGTTTGAAATTAATTCTGTCCCTGTTCCATAACTGTGGATTCAAGCTGTATGATATATCTGGCTTTGGAAACTCTCCTGTGTATGCAGTTACCTTTTTATTCGTCCCAGGTAATGCAGACGTTGTTGTTAATGAAAGAGCTGATAGACTGGCAGGTGCTGCATAATTAAAGATGGCCGGCCGATGGATTACGTAGACATTGTCATTGCCCTTAAAGAGATAGGACGTTCTGAAGATTTTGAAAGCAACATGTCCACATCACTGCGAAGAATAAGAGAATTGAGAGTAAAGATCGGCACAGACAAGCATAAGAAGCACACCGGACGCATACAAAGTCTTGTTAACCAACATAGGACTGGCACTATTAGCCGCGCAGCGCTGATGAATATGTTGAGAGTGGAATCTGAGCGGCTATGGATGCGTCTGGATGCTGTGAAGATAATCTAACTCAGAATTCAATTTATATCTGGCTTACGGTGGTACATTTTAGGATTTCGGGTGGCCATTCATGTTAGTACACTTGTTTTTGCGGCGAGGCGCTTTCGTCACTTGGAAATGGCAGGTCCGATTCCAAGCATGGTAACTAGATAATTTTCGATTTGTGTATTCTCCGTCTTGTGTGTTCTCTTATCTCTCTAATTCCTTCTATGAGCGACAATCAGTTCTACTATATGTGTTTATTACGTCTGTTCTGGTACATGAGGCGTGTTGTGAGACTGAGTGATCCGTGAAAATGGTATTTTTGTCCTGCGGAAAGTCCTTAAATCTAGTTTATTTATAAAATAATTTGCGCAATCTATGGTTTACCAGTTTGTTAATTAATCAACCTATTAATTAATACATTAATTTGTTAATCGGTGCTTTTTTTTTTGCTTGTATATTTTTCTGAATTCATTTTTTAATTAAGTCATTCATTTGTCATTCCTTCCTTAATTCCTATAGCCAGTTATTAGGTCATGTGTTTATTCAGTTAGTATGTTGTTTAATTCTCACTCATTCCTTCATTCCTTTATTCCTCCACCAATTTATTCCTCCACCAATTTATTCCTCCACCAATTTATTCCTCCTATTACGCGTGGCACCACAAAGGATTTCAAAAGGCAAACCGCCAAGGTCTTTGTGGAAATGCGAGTGATCAACGTCAACGATCACCCGCCCGTGTTCGCCAACACTGGCTGTCTCACCAAGTGCAATTCCAGCTATTACTCTGCTACTGTAGACACGCCGTATGTGGTAAGTTTATGTCCTGCTACTGTAGACACACCGTATGTGGTAAGTTTATGTCCTGCTACTGTAGACACACCGTATGTGGTAAGTTTATGTCCTGCCACTGTAGACATGCCGTATGTGGTAAGTTTATGTCCTGCCACTGTAGACATGCCTATGTGGTAAGTTTATGTCCTGCTACCGTAGACACACCGTATGTGGTAAGTTTATGTCCTGCTACTGTAGACACGCCGTATGTGGTAAGTTTATGTCCTGCCACTGTAGACACGCCGTATGTGGTAAGTTTATATCCTGCCACTGTAGACACGCCGTATGCTGTAAGTTTATGTCCTGCCACTGTAGACATGCCGTATGTGGTAAGTTTATGTCCTGCTACCGTAGACACACCGTATGTGGTAAGTTTATGTCCTGCTACTGTAGACACACCGTATGTGGTAAGTTTATGTCCTGCTACCGTAGACACACCGTATGTGGTAAGTTTATGTCCTGCTACTGTAGACACACCGTATGTGGTAAGTTTATGTCCTGCTACTGTAGACACGCCGTATGTGGTAAGTTTATGTCCTGCCACTGTAGACACGCCGTATGTGGTAAGTTTATGTCCTGCCACTGTAGACACGCCGTATGTGGTAAGTTTATGTCCTGCTACTGTAGACACGCCGTATGTGGTAAGTTTATGTCCTGCTACTGTAGACACGCCGTATGTGGTAAGTTTATGTCCTGCCACTGTAGACATGCCGTATGTGGTAAGTTTATGTCCAATCATCATCGTGTCCGATATCACTGAGTGTCCTTAGGTCACCACATGATGTTGACTGATCAGTATCACCTATCTCATCTCTGCCAGATGTATCTGAATAGATTGTTTGCGTGTTTGAGATCTGTTCAATCAGCCCAGTCCGGTTACCTGATAGACAATAAGACCCATTCCAAATTTTACAACCACCTCCAGCCCCTCCCCCCCCCTCCCCTCCCCTCATCCCCAACACCCCGACCTTCAATACCTTCTAAATCCTCTATAAATTGGAGGAGGGAGGATCCAAGAAGGCAGAAACTCCATGTTGAGGCGCCTGTGAATATAATCTTGCCCACAAATATACAGTTAGGAATAGTATTATTTTTATATGTTGACCAATTCTGTCAAGAAAATTGTTCTTCGTAAAGTCTCTGCCGTGTGACTATTCAGTCTTCTGTTTCGTGTACTTTTACAGTCACTTCTGACACAGATGATTTCTCCATGCCATGTTGTCAGACTGTCCAGCGTCTTCTCTCTAAGTCTACCTATGCTTCTTGTCCCCTCCAGCTTTCCCACTGTCGCTCTGTACGCCAGTTTTCTCCTTCTTATGACGTGACCAAAGAATATGGCTTGACACCTTCTGATGTGGGTAATCGATTCTCTTCGTGGGTCAGTTTCTTTTAAAAGATCTGCATTACCCTTGTTTATCCGTCCTGGGAAATTCGTCTACAAAACCACATCTTCCCCAGGTCCAAATCATGTTTCGCTAATCTGCTAACTGTTCGTGGCTGATTTCCGTATATTAGGAAAGGAAGTATATAGCTCTTGAGAATTCTTTTTCCCTTCTCAATTGACGCAGCAAGTTTACATAGAATATTTTTATTTTATAAAATTCTGCCTTTCAAATTAACATTAATATATAAATTTTTAAGCAGTACGTATTTATTCATGTGTGTGTATATAAATAATGAAGTTAGTTTTTTACGTTAGTCTACCCAGACAAAGTAGGTCACATTCTATTCATAACCTTGTTGGGCTGGTCTACCTTCCTGCAGGTTACAAGTGTACCGCTTTGTTGGTTGCTTTCTGGGTTGTCTTGCATTAACGTTTTTATTCCGAGAAAGAGAATGCCTGTGACATAGGTTTCCTCACTTTCTAAAGGGGTTAAGTTTGAGACCCAGTTTGCCGATATTTTTAAAGTGTTAAAAGCGCTGGCGTGCTGAAATATACAACACGCGAAATCAACGGCATTGCGAGAAACCCCCGTAACCTTGTGGCAAGGTAATGTGGCTCAAGGTCGACGTATCAGAAGTGAGCTAGGCTGAAGGTCAACCAATCAGAAGTGAGCTAGTGTGTAGAACTGTGTAAATGGGGAGACTAACGTTAGTTTTACCAATAATGATCACAGACCACAACAATGATTGCATTGCACTGTGCTGTATGTTTTGTGACCAGTCTTCACTAGAAGGTTAACCCTACACCCCCCCCCCCACCCCCATAAAAAACCGCCCCAACCCCCACCCCCACGGACACATACTTCTAGCCAATTACGAATCGTTGTAACACCTGGGAAGATTTAGAAAAAGAAATCAGAGACATGCAGCCAGAACATATTCTTGATAGCCTTGTGCTATGGCATGGAAAGGTGGCAGCTCCTTAGCTGAAACATGCTGGCGGAGACTGTTGGTTACGGAGAGGCATGGTCGCCCGAGTCACTCAGCAAGGCACCTGAGATGCATATGTGTGTGCATGTCTGTATGTCCGAATGCTTGCAGGTATGTATGTATGTATGTATGTATGTATGTATGTATGTATGTATGTATGTATGTATGTATGTATGTATGTATGTATGTATGTATGTATGTATGTATGTCTGTCTGTCTGTCTGTCTGTCTGTCTGTCTGTCTGTCTGTCTGTCTGTCTGTCTGTCTGTCTGTCTGTCTGTCTGTCTGTCTGTCTGTCTGTCTGTCTGTCTGTCTGTCTGTCTGTCTGTCTGTCTGTCTGTCTGTCTGTCTGTCTGTCTGTATGTATGTATGTGTGTGTGTGTGCGTCTGTGTTGTCAGATACTAGTAGCACTTCTGGCAAGGTGACCGTCATGTCCTTCTTAGGACATTTCACCACCACTTGGCTAGATCTGGCACTCAGCTCTCTCCTGTGGCTCCCAGCAACTGTCAGCATGCGACAGCGGCCACCCCTCGGGCAACAGCTTTGACGGGCTGACTAAACCAGGAGAGGGCAGCCGACCTGGTTGTAAATTGCTCAGTGATTGGGATATGCCTACCCTACATGCAAAGACTGGACTCGGCGGATGGTGGGATGAAACCTCTTATGGATCAACGGACAAGAAGTCGATTACCAGCAGTTCTGTGGAGAGCTTCGAGCAAGGCTGAGCACTTAACACGCCTTGGTCATCCACTGCACCTAGGTCTGTTTCCATTCGTCTCGACATTGTCCTGTCATTGGATCAGATGGAGACTGGCGAGAGAGTGAGGTCGACGAATTGCCCAACTCTTTCTCACTGAAATCCAAGTCCTTGCGCAAGTCACTTCAATCCAATCACTTTCGGGTCTCATATTTGACTAATCAGCCCCATTCGTACTCATAATCATTGATCATTGCAACTTTGGATGAAAAGTGGTCTTCGTCACACGTGATGGACGAACAGCATGTATTTATATGTATTTATGTATGTATCTGTGCATTTTCAGGGTCCATTGACTTCTTATGCATTTGGCCCAATACTAGCTGTCGACGGCGATGGGGATGCTATAGAGTATTCATTTATAAGAGGTAATTATTGCGTGGAGAAGTGTTCATTCTACTTTGCTGTCAATACAGTTATAATTATTCAGTCTGTAAAGCAAAGTACTGTAGTTTAAATGTAAATAGAATAATGTAAAGTACAGTGGAACCTCGCTTAAAGAGCATAATTCGTTCCAGAATCATACTCGTTAAGCGAAACACTCGTTATGCGAAACAATTTTTCTCATATAAATTAATGTAACATACAATAATGCGTTCCATGTCAAAAAAAAAATACAAAATGCTATGCATAACGTTTATTCAAAGAAAATTATATCCATATTGTTAACGAGAGTGAATCATCTTCATCTTTTCTTTAAACGTGGAACGAACCCACGTGGAATGCGAATTCGACTTGCAGAAAAAAAAATTGAAATAATTATGATACATAGTTAATTTTTTTTTTTTTTTTTAATTACTAGAAAGATGACCAGAGACGTTTGTTTTTGCCGACGCTTCAAAATTTGGCGAAAATGCTACACAATATTGTCATTAAATAAATATGCAACTCGCATAGCCACTTTATTATTAGGGTGATGCTTCTCAATGTAAGATGCAACAGTTTCCCATGCTTTCAGCTTTTCTCTTATTTCTCCAGAAGATTTTTGCGTTTCTGTTACCTCCTCCTTTTCCTCTAACAAACTTTCCCCCAAAACTTCTTGCTGTGAAACACAATGCAACTCCATAAGCTCTTGGGTGGCCAGCTCTTGACTGTGCTCTTCCAAAAGCTCTTCGATATCCCTGTTATCCACCTCCAACCCCATGAAAGTGGCCAAAGACACAATCTCGTTGACTACAGGTTCCACAGGTACTGTCTCGAACCCCTCTAAGTCATAAATCGACAATGTTCTCCGGCCAAAGCTTCTTCCAAACAGAAGTTAGGGTTCTCTTGGTAACCCCTTCCCCTCCTTGTCGATCATCTTTAGGCAGGCAACGATGTGGAAGTGGCTTTTCCAAAACTCTTTGAGGGTGAGGCTGGTTCCTTCAGTCACCTGAAAAGAATGCTCGAAGAGTGCCTTAGTGTAGAGCTTCTTAAAGTTAGAAATAACTTGCTGGTCATAGACTGGAGTAACGGAGTGGTGTTGGGAGGCAGAAACTGGATCTCAATAAACCATATTCTTCAGAAAGGTCATCTTGTAGGCCTGGGGGATTCATGTACATATATCACAATATAACACAAGTTTGAGAAAATGTGTGATCACAAGCGACACTACGATGCTACTGGAACGAGTGCTAAACACAGACTGATGTAACATGCGCACAATCCGGGACTTTCCCTCTCCTCACGTTATGCGAAACATCGCTCGTTAAGCAAGTCATTTTGTTTACAATTTGTTTTGCTCGTTATGCGAATTACTCGTTATGAGAGGTGGTCATTAAGCGAGGTTCTACTGTAAATCGCCCGCAGAGCGCATATTTCTGGATTGTGCCAGGACTTGGGGTCTTTTCTGGTCAGTAGCGCATTCGGTATACATCAGTAAACTCATCTGTATTGAGACCAGTCAGTATTGGATATGTGGTCAACATCAAGCTGGCCGTCTTTATTTTCCAATAAATTTCCTGACAACAACGATAGAAGAGCCAGTGTTGCTATTGTTTATTGAGCGGTACCACTTAGATGTTGACTGAACATTGTACAGGAATGACATGATAGTTTGAACAACGGATCAACATCATGGCACATGGGTAGTAACCCATAAGTGCTTAGTTCTACTTTTAACACAAGCCTGAGTTTAAAGAATCTAAGCGCAGTGCACGAACTACGTAGCACCAGCGAGGATCCTTAAATATTTTAAGTAGATATAAAACTTTGATTTTGTCCGAGCAGCGCGTTAGGCTTCAATTAACCAGGTGTCGCTTTGCGGTCTGAGTCTTTTGCAATACATCTAAGACACCTTCTGTCTCTTAAATTCGCTGTTACCACCCCCCCCCCCCCCCCCCCCACACTATGTATAACACTGTTAGTATCTTCATCTTATTACATGACTAAGCCACTCGATTTCGACAGGCGAACAATGCTTCGGTCCACGAACGCACATACACGGCTTTGCGCCATGTTTTTCGGCTTCGCGCTGTGAATAAACATTGTTTGTCGTCGTGTTTTATATCTATTCTTTTTTTTTTTTATTATTAGGGTGTTTGTCGTCGTGTTTTATATCTATTATTTTTAAGGGTCTTTATCTTCTTCTGTTTGCATTAAATTAACTCTCATTTTGGTTCAAAGGAAAGTGAAAAGCATTAGTGACAGTGTTGTAAAGAAGCCTCCAATAACTAAATATGAGAATTGCGTTCGTGTTTCTGTTCTCGCCAAGCAGAATAAGTTAAGGCCCCTTTTCCACGCCTTCAAGGGTGTTGGGCATATAGGGCTAGACCTATATTATTTAGATCAATCGGCACTTGGTGGGTGATGTCACCATCACGCCGGCCACCTTTACTTCCCAGGACTGCTCCTGGTACCCACTCAAGGCTAGGTCGACCTGGGAGCTAAGGTGATTTTTGAAAAAAGTTCGGCCCTGTCAGGATCCGAACCCACGACCTTCCGATTCGCAGATAGGCGTCTAGCCGCCATATCACGGTGACGTACGACATGGCTAAATCTACGATGTGTAATATCTTAAAGAACTAAGTTGCGCTGGACACAGATGGTAGGGTTCATGCAGAATTGGACTGAGTCAAGAACTGACATCGCAGCGCTCAAGGCATTCCCATGCGTGCTCCGTTCTCATCTTCAGCAGCCAGCACAGAGTTCCAATACTGATGGTACCGGGCATAATAAGGTTTTATGTCCGTCTTGCCTTTCCTCTGAGTGTAGTGAGCCGGCCAGTCCCTCTGCCTCACCCAGGTACCTCATTCTCTCCAGGCTCTAATAATCTTCTATCTCTACTGATTCCCTTGCTTGTTCCCAAAGGGCCTTGACAACAACAGCCTTGTCGTGTATCAATTCACCACCCAGTGGGCAGATCCAGCCAGTCTGTTTGCCTGTTTATTACCCACCACGCCGGCATCGCCTGGAGGGGTTAAGGCAGTGAGTATGTTATCGAAGCAAAGGTCTCAAGTGTTAGAAGAAGTGGAAAAATTATTGTTAGCCTCCCAACCAGCAATCTAGCCACTTCCCAGGGTACAGACAAGAGGAGAAACTAAAATACCCACACAGTTGCCCGACATTGTGAAATGGGACGCTCCTTCCAATAAGTAGCCTCCCCTCTGCTCCTCCTCTACCATCTCCTGTGCCAGCAACTTTCAGCCACGAAGTTAACGTTGTGTTGTACATTTTATGCTACATATTTTTGTCCCTCATAAATCAATTTTACATTGATTTCAATGGGAAAAACTGTTTCAGCTGGCGAACATTTCGATTTACGATCGGTGTCAATAACACATTCAGTTTATGATCCGACGCACCACTTCCTTTATATATATATATATATATATATATATATATATATATATATATATATATATATATATATATATATATATATATATATATCCAAACATGTGCAGACAGATACACAAGACACATATAAGTCTGTGTAAATGTGTGAGTATATATGTTTACTGTCCACACAGGTTATCCAATGGAATATCAATCCTATGTGACCATCAACATACATAATGGCAGCTTATATATTAAAAAACCTTTCCATTCCCTGGGCCTGTCACTGAAGTATCTAGATATCAGAGTACAGGTAAGTATCTCCTTTTATGGTATTGCAAGTTGACGGAGAGAGGCGAACTATGTTCCGTCTCTGCGATGAAGTTGGATTTCACCACATCCACTGTTGTCTTAGGAATATTGCAGAGATTCGCCCTGGTTTCTGGGTAGTGAGATCGGACGCCCGTGTGCATTGTTGTGCGCGTAAAAATATCCCTTGGCAGTTGAAAATCGAAAAGAGTAGCCTAACGGCGCTTCCCGGGCAAAACTTGAAGTTAAAAATCTACCCAAAGTATATTAGGATCCTCACCGGTTCTACAGAGCCTATGCACTGTGCTGAGCCTCTTCGGACTCAGACGACGAACGGAGCACTTATGGGTTACTACCCGTGTGTCGTGATGTTTGTCCGTTGTTCAAACCTCAAACAAACATCCAAGCTGAGATCCCACATCTCTGACATGGGAGCCACTGTCTCTTCACGACCGACTCCAGCTCGTGAGCCCGACCCGGTGACGTCAGCAGCCTATCCCGTCAGCTGAAGCCGGTCATGGTCTGATCACTGCCATAAATAAACTCTACGCCGGGAGATCGAACCCGCGAAAATAGACGATTGTAAAAGTAAGTAAGGGCTTCTTTTCCAAGCATTCAGGTGCATAGGGTACATAGGGCTAGACCTATATTTTAAAGACCAATCGTCACTTGGTGGCGATGTATTCAGAATCACGCCGGCGTCCTTTACTTTCCAGGATTGGTACCAACTGGGTCGACCTTGAGAGCCAAAGTCATTATTCAAAAAAAAAAAAAAATACCTACCTCCCGTTGAATTAATCTTTTAGTTTATGGATTCTCTATCTGTTCTATTGTACCGTCCATTTGATCCCAGAAATCCTTCTCCCCGTCCGCTTTATTATAAAGTAGCTCACCGCCAAAAAGAGCGACAGCAGCTAATTGTTGTGAGTCTGCTCGTTATCTGGCACACCTCAGGTGTCGTTATCTGGCACATCTCATGTGTCGTTATCTGGCACACCTCAGGTGTCGTTATCTGGCACACCTCAGGTGTCGTTATCTGGCACACCTCAGGTGTCGTTATATGGCACACCTCAGGTGTCGTTATCTGACACATCTCAGGTGTCGTTATCTGGCACATCTCAGATGTCCTGGACAGAACATTCATGATATCCTACTGATCTGTTGTAGTAACTCTGAAGCTATGCGTCTGACAAGATAAATAAAATATGTGATTGAGTCAAGTGTGCAAAGGATTGGTTTGTGTCTTTTTTTTTTTTTTTTATAAAGCAGTCCTTCTTGGAACAGATGAACACTGTCAACTGGTCGGAGAAATCACGCGTAGACTGTCAAAGGCTTTCTAAAGATTAGAAAATTACTCCAGCTCAATAGCAAACTCGAAAAGAACATTAGTAGCCACTGAAATGAGATGTCTGAGAAAGGGCGCAGGGGTGACCAGGAGAGGTAGACTCGTGTTAGAAAGGCGTAAGAGAACAAGTCAACACAGAATCAATACTAAATGACGTGCAAAGACAGCAATTAAAATGCTTTGCCCACTCAAAGAGGATGTCTTGCGACGTCATACCATACAAGACATATACCAAACCATGAGAGGAACGTAGAGCAAGATGCATAGCAAGAAGAATATGGAAAGATAATATCAGATAAACTCTACAACTGTAAAATGTGTCTTTGGTCGAGTCAGTCGGAAGAACAAAACGCAGAACGTTATACAAGTATCTCCCTCAAAATCCGAAGCGTAAAATAGAGAAAAGGAGAACATAATAGATGAAGCATATCGATAGTCAAAAAGCTTCTTTACAATGTATGAGGAGTAATGATCTTTAATCTCCAACACTTGGTAAGTTTTGTGGGAGCAGATGTATGCAAAAGTTGCGTTCCTCGGTCGACACGTCCCACTTTTTGATATATTTCACTAGATTAGTCTTCCGAAATAAATATCTATAAGAAACGAGTACGTATCAGTTGATTATTTACAAAGTTATATTCTTTATGTGATACATTTGATAACGAGTCGCATATTTCTGTTAAAGCTTATTGGTTCCAAATACCGAAGCTTTTGTATCAAACCAAATCCCTTTTCTCTCCCATCCATCAGGCCAAAACGGCCGTGAGTAGCGATTAGACTCTTGCCTGCACTTCCGAAGGTTGCGGGATCAAGTTTGGATCTTGCGGATTTTTTTTTTCTCATACATAACGTTGACTCCTATGTAGACCTAGCATTAAATTAGTACCATGTAAAGTTCTGGAAAGTAAAGGCGGCCGGTGTGTTGTTGATTGGTGATTGTCAGTAACAAATATGAGTCTATACTAATATGCGCTACTGGCATGCAAAGGTGCCTGTGCTTTATGTTATTTGTATTTTTTTTTTAATTAACAGGCCAAATCTGTGAGCATTCTGGACAGATCGCGGGCAAAGAATGTGTCAGATGTTGCTGAAACATCCATTCAACTGTGGCTGACACACAGCGCAGCTCAGGAATCAGTGAACAGTGTTTGCCACAGGAAATCTGCTAATGTTATTCTGTCCCTGTTTGTGCCATTCGTTATGATCTCTGTGAAGACACTGTCCCCATGACGACATTGTCTCTATGATGGTTTTTTAAAAATTATTTTTGATAATACTATTTCTGAGTGACATGTCTCTTTGCTGAAATTGTCCCTTTCATGAATATGCCTCTTAGCTGACATTGTCTCTTTGATAACACTGTTACTTTTATGACAATAACTCTTTGAACATTGTCTCTTTGATAACACTGTTACTTTTATGACAATAACTCTTTGAACATTGTCTCTTTCATAACACCGTTACTTTTATGACAGTATCTCTTTGAACATTGTCTCTTTGATAACACTGTTACTTTTAAGACAATAACTCTTTGAACATTGTCTCTTTGATAACACCGTTACTTTTATGACACTAACTCTTTGAACATTGTCTCGTTGATAACACCGTTACTTTTATGACACTAACTCTTTGAACATTGTCTCGTTGATAACACCGTTACTTTTATGACAGTAACTCTTTGAACATTGTCTCTTTGATAACACTGTTACTTTTATGACAGTAACTCTTTGAACATTGTCTCTTTGATAACACTGTTACTTTGATGACACTAACTCTTTGAATATTGTCTCGTTGATAACACCGTTACTTTTATGACAGTAACTCTTTGAACATTGTCTCTTTGATAACATTGTTACTTTTATGACAGTAACTCTTTGAACATTGTCTCTTTGATAACACTGTTACTTTTATGACAGTAACTCTTTGATGATGATGTATTTTTAATGGCAATGTCTCTTTATGATAGTAGATTTTTAATGTAGTTGGGATCATGCGTAGACTAATAATGTAACGTCTCTGCACTAGGGACATTCACAAAGTAGTGCTCCAATATTTTGTTTCTCTTGCAAAACCGTTTGTGGACAATGTATAACAAGACCTTTCTACATCAACATGTTCTATTCATTCATTCATTCAGTAGCATGTCCCTCGCGGAACCTCGCTGCCATAACAACCCTCCGGAAAACCTTCCTATCCTGAGCAAGATGTCCTGCGTCTGATACACCCATCTGGAGATCATCTGCCACATCCTGCACCCATCTTCTCCTTGGCCTTCCTGTTCCTCTCTTCCCAGGCATATACCCCTCCATTATTGTTCTCTCTAGACTTCCATGACGTTTCAAGTGACCAAAATATTTCAATTTTCTTTGTTTTATTTTCTTTACTAGCCAACCCTCTTCAATATTCAGCTCTTGAAGTATGGATGCATTTGTTCTTTTCTTTACCCAAGATATTCTTAGAACCTGTCTGTAACATTTATATTCAAATGCATTTATGCGCTGTTCCGCTTGTTTAGTAAGTGTCCAGGTCTCACAGGCGTATGTTGCAATGGGAAAGATGCATGCTCTTAAAAATCTGACCTTTGTAATTCTATCTGTACAATTCCATAATTTATTCAGTTGTTTTAGTCTTTGAAGAGCAATTGATAGTCGCCGTTTAATTTCTTTCATTGTGTCACCATTGTTGGTAACCAGTGACCCAAGATATTCGAAATTTTCCACCACTTCCAATCTTTCCTCATTAACATATATTTCCTTCTCCATGGCAGTTTTGTTTGTATGCATTATCTTTGTTTTTGCTATGTTAAGAAATAAGTTATGATTTTCACTATTTCTTTGGAGTGAGGTTAATAAGTTTTCTAAACCATTTTGTGATGTTGATAGTAATACTGTATCATCAGCATAACGAATTTCTGGTATTTCATGACCACCGATGTTTAGGGCATCATATTGTTCCTTGTTTATATCATCTCTTACATTTCTCATTATATTTTCGGCGTACAGGTTGAACAAATACGGTGACAGCACACATCCCTGGCGGACTCCTTGCTTGATGCCAAACCAGTCTGATGTCTCTCCATCTATTCTGACTGCTGCTTGTTGGTCTTGATAGAGCATTTTAATGAGCTGCACTATATGTGATGGAAAGCCCATATTCCTCATGATTTCCCAAAGCTTCTGATGTTGTACACAGTCAAATGCTTTTGAATAATCCACAAAACATAAGAACAGATTTACATTAAATTCTCTACACTTCTCTATTATTAAACGCCTGTTGAATATATGATCTCTTGTTCCTCTTCCCTGTCTAAATCCAGCCTGAGCTACATAAATCTCTTCTTCCATTTTCTTATGCAGTCTTCTCATTATAATTTTTAGTAGAATTTTACTTGCATGACTGATCAGGGCAATAGTTCGATAGTTTGTACATAATTTCAGGTCACCCTTTTTTGGTATTGGAATGAAGATAGTTCTCTTCCAGTCTTTTGGCCAAATACCATATTTCCATATCTTTTCACATAATGCATGATAGATTTTTATGCTTTCTTCTCCTCCCGCTTTAATCAATTCAGCTGGTATCTCATCACATCCAGGTGATTTACCATTTTTCAGGCTCCTTATTGCCCATGAAATTTCATCTAATGAAGGTTCAGGTTCTGCCTCTACTGTTACTGGTTCATGTATATCATTCATATCCTCACTGTCATTCATATCATACATTCCGCTGCAGTATTCCTGCCATCTTCCTAGAATTTGTCTAGATTCTGTTAAAGTATTTCCCAACCTGTCACAAATAACATTTAACTGAGGTTGAAAATTTCTTGTCAATAACTTCATTTCCCTTTCATGTTCTATGACCTATGTAATGTCCGTCCACTTCTATGACCACATGTTAATGCGAAATGAGCCCAGGTACGTAAGTCTTTCTTGGATCACGTTGTTCCTGTTCACGTAAACATTTATTCACAGCATGCATGAGATCTTTAGGTCAGTCTCTCTCATTTCTGAAGTTTCAACTCTCTGAACCCAGCCACTAACCATACTCCTATCGACCGCATAATTGCTACACATAGTAAACAAACTGTCGTGAATTTTCACTACAATTTCATTTCAACTTTGTAGCACCTGGATGTTTGTCAAGCCCTTTGTGTTTCCCGTGTATTTTAATGGATTAGTGCATCTGTTCTATTCTGTGTTTCCCGTGTATTTTAATGGATTAGTGCATCTGTTCTATTTTGTGGGAATAAGTAGCCATTTGATACATACAGTATTGAGGTTTCACTTTTGAAGTGTTTAAAATTGAATGTTTTAATCGTCATTGTTCGGAAAACAACTGTTTGGCATTATTTTCTGATAGCTTGTCGGATTTCATTGTTAGCACTTCAACTTGATTCCCACTTCATAAAGCAATGCCCTCCAAGAAATAGGAAGGGTTGAGAACTTTGGGGGCAGTGAATCTACATCACTCGCCAGAATGATTGACTTCAGAGTTAAGATCGGCCCAAAAAGAAAAAAAAGGCGAGACTCACACCAGACACTTAGAGGCCTTGTCGACATAGAACTGGTACTACTAGCCACAGGACGCTGGGTTCATACAGAGGGGAGGATCTGAGTACCTATGGACATGTCCAGAGAGAAATGATGATAACCTAACTAGCGAATTAACTAACCGATAAAGTAAAGAATCCTTGTATATAATCACCTTCAAGTGATGTACGATGTTTGTAGTTTAATGTTACAAAGATTGAGATGATAACGATGGGTGGCATTTCTTGAATGACCTGGACTCTCCGAGTAATCCGACCCAAACATCAATTCACTCAGCTAGTCATGATTAGTGATTTAATGTGAGGCTTGCGTCATTTGACAGGTCTACATCAAGGCTTACAGGTGCTTCTTTACTGACTTTACAGTTTTGTTCTTTCATCATCATCATCATGATCAGTTTGCTGGAAGTTGCTGTGTTAGGCCAAAATATACATACATCACCATAGCCTAGCTGTAAACCTCAACACAAGAAGAAGAAAAGGAAGACAAAGAAGAATGACTACCTTTTTTTTTTACACTAAACTGGCTGCATATTTTTACTTAATGTAAAAGTCGCAAACTTCTTGTTCATCATTTTCTTTTCTTCAGTTATGGAAGAAGCAGTGTGTTACAGTGTATCATAAATTTCTTATTTGCCTTGTTTTTATAGTTCCTGGAAAAGCTTGATATAACCAAAACTTGGAGGATATGGGGTGTTTTAATGTATTAATTATTACTTTCTTTTAGTTAAGTTGAGTTGAGTCCAGAAGTGACATCACAGCACTCGGGACATTCACATGCATGCTCGGTCCTCATCTTCAGCAGCCAGAGCAGAATTCCAATACTGATGGTACCAGTCACAATCTGGTTAAAAGTCTGTCTTGCCTTTCCTCTGAGTGTAATCAGCCAGCCAGACCCCACGTGCCTCATCCTCTCCAGGCCATAATAATTTGTTCTCTACTTCCGTTACTTGTTCCCAAAGGGCCTTGACCACATCTACCTTGTCATGTATCGATTCACCACCCAGTGGTGCAAATCCAACCAATCTGTCTGCCTTTTAAAAAACAAAAACAAAAATTAAATGACCCATTTCCAGCCATTAGCACACTGGGTGCATTAGTTCCTAGATGCTTTTTTTTTCAACAAACCAGTCTGCATTTGAGAGTTAATGTGGTCAACATCAGACTAACTACCTTTACTTTCCAGGACATTTCCTAGCACACATTTTCAGTAGGCTGACTCAACATGAGAGCCAATGTTCATTAATAAAAATTTTACTCAAGTATAGATTTGAACCCTACACCTTTTGGCTGGCAGGCAAGTTTTAACATTTCTGCAGTGATTGACAGCACATGAGAAAAGGTTGTGGACAAACATGATTACTAACGCAATCTTACATGGATTATAAAAAGACAATGATCAATTCATAACTGACTTTACTGGTCAACTGCATGTGGTATATTGCACATTTTGTAAACTTTAATACTGCAAAACAAAGCAAATATAATTTTCATGGAACTTATACTTTACAAAAACCAGATAACTCAACCTACACTGAACAATAGCTACTGAAAAATGAATTTCAAATTTGTAACTCATTCCAAGTACAAGCATTGGAAATGAAATCTTTATGAAAGATTCTGGGTTTATCACACAGAGGCCACGACAAAAATGATGAAGTTGGCCATTTAATCACTCACGACACTGGCAACCATAAACTTCTTTTAACAACGGTGGAAAGACAAAAAATGCAATGATATGGACAAGTACAAGATCTACCGGCCTCTCAAAAACAGCACTACAGTTCTCTGCAGATGAGAAGAGGAGAAGAGGCAGACCAAGAAAGACCTGGATAGAGAATAGGGTTGAATGGACAGGACTCAGACTTGTAAACATGAAGTCCATTGTACCTGAGGACAGAGACTGAGGGAACTGATCAGACAGTCGACAGTGGCTGGTGACCTCATAATGAATGGTGTTATGGGACTTTGATGGTGATGCTGACGACACAATATTCTTAAAGTAGCATTGATCAAAATGAAAGAAAAAAGTAATCAAATTCTTGAGGATCTGAACATACACGGAGACAGGCTAATTGATCATATTATTTCTTGAGACTGAAATATTTCAGCCACACTAAATGTTATATTGGTAAGGAGATATTAGTAAAGAGGGTATGATTCCTGTAAGAAGAGGCAGGGGTTGATCAGCAGGATGACAGACACAGGATATGAAAGATATCAGGACATGGGAATTCATGAGGTAAAGAAAAAAAGGTAAAGTCGGGAGATGTGAACCAGCGTCATTGCACACGGTTATAAACCATAAGTGCTCTGCAACCAGTACGGACAGCTGATAAGAATTGTCCGCCTGTGTCGCCGTTCACACGTAACTCTGTAGCTACAGCGACGTTCCTCCATTTACCCCAGAGTGTCAACACTGGTACCCATTTCCTAGAGGCTGGGTGAACCCCGGGAACTGCCAGGTTTCAAACACCAACCATGGGATGCAGTGAGTCGCAGCTGGATTTAAAAGCAAGCCTCTTATCGACTGCGCTAACACGGCCCGTTCATGAGGTAAGAAAGGTGAAAGGAACTGAGTGACATTTCCACCAGGTGTTCAGCAAAGGACTTGTATATGATGACGATGATGATGATGATGAATGTGAACAGGACAGTCAAAGAAATTTTATAAATGTGCTATCCAGAAGCAATGATAAAGAAATTTCAAGTGTTTTATAAGTCAATCATGACAAGAAGTCACAGCCTTCAAGCTCAGGGTGTCGGAGAGACAAAAGTAAAAGCCTACAGAATTCAGAAGCAGTCACAGACTGCACTGCACTACCATCTCTCACTCACTCACTCACTCACTCACTCACTCACTCACTCACTCACTCACTCACTCAATCACTCACTCACTCACTCACTCACTCACTCACTCACTCACTCACTGACACAGACAGACTGGTTACAATTTGCAATTTACAATTACAATTCAACAAGAAACTGCTTACCATAGTTACCTTGATGATTGCATTCAACAATAAGAAACTGAAAACAATGTTTTCCATTTGTATTTTTAAATAATGTATGAACACGCCGGGCAGGTAGTTGATAGGGATTACGCCTTACTAGTTATTTACCACACACTGAATAGGCATTTACTAAAAGTGGCAGAAGCTGTGACAATTAAAATGGACTATTTCATAATGTCCATACATTTTTTTAAACGTGTATTAATTTGTAATTGCTGCGGTAAACATGTGCCTTGAATTTCTGGTGGTCAGATGTGCAATGTAGCTGGAGACATTGTGATTTGTTGTGTATTTGAGCAGAAAGGATTCAGTTTGTACGCTTCATTGTATGTTGATCTCACCACATACTTAAGCACCTGATGAGATAGGGCAATAAAGGCTAAGTAATAAATTGTGCATGGTGCTGTTTATGTCAGCATTAAATAAATAAGAACTTGAACAGATCACAAACTTTAAATACCCTGGCTCTATAATTAACAACAATGGAAGTTATGAAATATAAATAACAATGATGTTCTGTAAATTAATTACAAGAAATGCTTTTGTAGAAAGGAACTGGCCATCTATTTCATATCATAGCACTTGATGGTTCCCAATGGTATGCAGTACTGCCACCTTTTTTAAGGCATTTTTTTCATCACTACGGTAACAGATACTTTGTGCTGCACACCAGCACCTTTTACTGGACATCTTTTGGTGAGTACTGATGCCTTTTTTGCTAGAAAAAAAAGCAGGGACCTAGTATTTGTAAAGGTATTACTTTGTATGTTTTGTATAGAAGGATAAGGTCTGTTCAAATATACAGTTGCTGCATTTACACTGAATGTGTAAGCAGCCATGTTCATAGTGCAATGATTGTACTGAGCAATGTTCTAGCTTAGCTGAAATTGTAATCTATAATATGACCAGTCTTGTTCAGTTTGCAATTATTACATTTGAGAAATATTACTAGCTGGTGCCAATCTCAGAGTCAGCACAGTAACACAACATCCACTGCATAGCTACATTAATAAAGAAAAAGGCTGCAGGTTGGAAAAAAAATTGTGGATGGATCAGGTCAAGGACATATATTCAACAAGTATGTTCACTAGAGGATATAGAATGTGTTAAGGAATGGGTACAAGTGCCAACAGAGCACAGTACGTCCATTTCTGTTTGCATCTAACTGCATCGAAATTGTGCAAAATAAAGTTAAGCCACTATGGAGACAGAAGTTTAGGCCTTGATTTTTAAGAATTCTCTAGAAAGTGGTGCTGTCATTGACACATATGGGTTTGTCATTAGTATGTGAGAAGCTGGTGGGCTTTTGTGGCTCAGGTTGGAGGGTAAATTGTGAAGGAACAGTTAAGTGTTTTTGCATTGACTACCTGTAGTCTGACAATGGAGGTCATGGCAGTGATTTATTGGCACCTTTCTGTCTTTCCAGATGATAGTGTCATATTGCGCTATGGGGAGGCATTGTTGGACTACTGTTGTCGACATTTGTGTTTTGTCTGTTTCTTCTCAGACGCTCAGCTCTCATCCTTTCTGCAGTCATTTCTTCCTTCATTCTCATTACTTTCCTGATGTGGCCCCTCCAGACAACACTGCCCATGGCATTTTGTTCCCACGAGTCCACCTCAATGCCTGTATCATTCATGTCCCGCTTGCACACATCTTTATATTGTAGGGAGGTCAGCCTCAACATCTTCTACTCGTCTTTAGTTCATCATAAAGGATGTCCTCAGGGACTGCCATCCTCCATTCTGCAGGTGTGACCCAGCCACCTGAGCCTTCGTAGACTGAGCATTGTTGTAGTACCTGCTCTTTTCAATACCTCAGTGTTTGTGATCTTGTCCTGCCCCTTAATGGCAGTGACTAAAGCAATAATCTGGCTGAAAACACAAGAGCTTCACTCTGGCATGTTTTCTCAGTGACTCGATGAGTATGCTTAGGAAGACAGAGATGAGTTAGATGAGAAGGCAGGGGTTGGTGTCTATGAGGCAGTCATGGCTCTTAAAGATCTGTTTCATTTTCATGGCATGGCATGCAGGAGTACAAGGACATAAACAAGCTGATAGGCCTGCAGGGGAGGTTACTGCGGTTGGGATTGGGAGGGGGGGGGGGTGCGAAAGAGCCATGAACCAGGCTGATATACTGAATGCTCTAGAAGAAGTAAAACATCTGTGAGAACCAAGTTAGGATTGTTGTTAATGAGTGAATCCAAAGTGATTGACTGATGATGATTGGCAATTTTCTGTCTTTCCAGACAATAGTGTTATACTGCGCTACCAGGAGGCATGGGACTCGCAGCCCATGGCGATAGAAAGCGTGACTAGCAAGACCCGCCAGCATCAAGAAAAGTCTTCCACAATTGCAGCATGGGATATCAGGACCGTTGTTGTCAACATTTGTGTCATCCAAAGAACAGTAGCAATAATTAATAAATAATCAACAATATTAAACTTTATTGTTGCATAACAATATTGACAAATACAGTTTGTTCAGTGGCGAATTAAAAAGTTCAAGTGTAACTGTTCTGGAAGAATTATTGTTTCCAAAGCAACAGAGCTTGCATTAAAGGGGAATGTAACTGGATAGCTAAACTTGGTGTCCATGAGTAAAGTACTGCTTGGTGTTTTTCCCTGTGCACGCTGTTTCAGCTTGGTCTGGATTTTTCTAATGAAAGCAGGTGGAACTCTCTCCTCAAAGTCATCCACAGGTGTGTACATGTTCAAGATTTTTATAATCTAAAGGGGTAGAAAAAGAGATAATTTAAGTTTTAGTAATACAGTAAAGTTTTTAAGAATTAACACTATATCTTCTTTTACCCCACCAGGACATCACACAAGCAATAAATACCTGATGACACAATGTGACACCATGTGGATGAGGATCACCTGTGGAGAGGTCCCAGAAACCGCGTTCAGCCATTAGACCATATTTATGGCCAGGCTATATTGCAGCCCCTGGCAAGATCCAGAGTAGGCCTTCAAATAACGATAAATTGCATCCCAAAAAGGGATGACAAATGTAATTTAATTAACACTGACTGAATATACAAAATTGCCACAGAGAATTATGCAGAATAGAAATAACACACACACAGCACGGAAAGACTGTGCAACAGATGAAACACATGGCATTAATAAAAATCTTAAAGAAATGACAACCATTTCTTGAAATGCTTCTGAAAGAGAACCCAGACAGATTGTCTGAACACTTCACTGAGGTAACTGGAGATGGAGGAGGGAGGAAGAGTGAAAGATGCAAAGCTATAATAAGATTTAAAAAATACAAGCAAATACTGCACCTTTTCAATAATTTCTGATCAAGATTTTCTTAATCTAAAGAAACAGAGAATTTAAGTTGCAGAAATACCATATTGTGTTAACAAACAAAAAAATTAATTATGAACTAATGACAAAGATTCAGAAGTGTTTCCAACAAAATAAAATACAATAAAAATTAGAACGTCTAATATTATGTGTGCTCAACCCTGCTGTATACAGTTCAGAAACTGGACAATGAACAAACTGAGACCCTTAGATGCGGATATACAGAAGAACAGGTCATATTTCATAGACATGAAAACAATAAAATATAGAAGTTCTAAAAAGATGAGACATGAAAACAATAAAATATAGAAGTTCTAAAAAGATGAGACATGAAAACAATAAAATATAGAAGTTCTAAAAAGATGAGACATGAAAACAATAAAATATAGAAGTTCTAAAAAGATGAGGAATGTGGTGGCTAAAAATTTTGAAAGAGACAAGAGAAATAATTTCAACCATATTAAAAGACATGACACTAATAAAACAAATACAGCGGGGGGAATTATTAAAGGCAGACAGGTAAAAAGTTGCCAGAAATGATTGTCAAAGCCTCAACCATCATTCATGTGTAAGTAATGATTTAAGTAACTTTTCCTTCAGAAGTGTCTCCCCCCCCCCCCCCCCCCCTCCCTCCTTGCCCAGGATTGCAGTCTGAATGATTGACACCAAGTGACTCAAAGAGCAATTCTGGGATATGAATCCAGCAGGAGCAAATCCTAGACCATATAAAATCGTTCAACCATAAAAAACAGTAAAATTAGGCCACCATACAGTTAGTTACATAGTAACCTGCAGTTCTGTCATAAGTTTATGTTCTTCTTCTGCTTTCATCTGGTTATATTATATCTGTAATATTATCTGTTGAGATATCACCGTACTATACATTATGTGTTGGCCTATTTTCCTTTTTCCATACTGCATGGGGCTTAGAGTTTCTACAGTTCACATATGTTATGGATATTTCTGTCAGAGAACTCAGCTTACGTATAGATAAGTGAATCTGTGTGTGTATTTTTGCTGGTAATTGTATCATTCTTCACTTGAGTCATATGCTGATGTAGGCATTCTAGCTGCAAAATTCATTTGCCATTCATGGCTGCGATAATGTGAAACTGAAGAGTTTTACCTAGAATTTTGACCGATAGTATACATCCTTGCATGGTCTACAGTCAGTCAGTCAGTCAGTCAGTCAGTCAGTCAGTCAGTCAGTCAGTCAGTCAGTTAGTTATTTAGATAAGGATAGAAAGATTGCTTCACCAACCTGTGCCATTGTCATCTTAGGACACATATCACAAATGCTGTTGACATCTGAGTCTGTCTTCCTAGCTTGCAGCAGTTGAGATGCTTGTATCACCGGCTCCAAGGCGTCAGGGGCTCTGGAATCTTGCAGGGAGTTATCCCGCAGCCACTGCTCTAGCTGATTCAAGTTATACCTGCACAACCCAGAACAACCTTTGTTATAGAAAGGGTTAGGTACAAATCAACTGGAGACCACTGGTGTACATCTGAGGTACAGGTTAGCTAGTCAAAAATCTTAAGGACTTTTTCTGAATGTCTCGTCCTCCTCCATATCCTCCAACTCTTCCTCCTCCTTCTTCTTCTACCCTTTAGCTTGTTTATTTGTTCTTATATCCTCTTGTCTTGATCTATCTGTACTTTATGGTGTCAAGGAGTTGTATATTTGTTTGTTCCTCTTGTCTTGATCTATCTGTACTTTATGGTGTCAAGGAGTTGTATATTTGTTTGTTCCTCTTGTCTTGATCTATCTGTACTTTATGGTGTCAAGGAGTTGTATATTTGTTTGTTCCTCTTGTCTTGATCTATCTGTACTTTATGGTGTCAAGGAGTTGTATATTTGTAGGAAACTGCCAGTTTGTATGCTTTATATATGAGCATTTCTAGGGGTTCATCCTGTCAGTCCATCATCTGAATGGTCAGCCTTTTGATTGATTCCCAAGTAAGTAGTCTGTTCATTCAGGCTATTTAATTAAGTTTATACAGGGACCAAAGTTTTAGAAAATGGGGATCATCAGGAGGCCGGTGGCCCGAGTCCCAGCAAAGAAAGATCTTTATTACAATACAACTGGATGGTGATCTGTGGTCCACTTGCTATGCCTCTGTGGTCCACTTGCTATGCCTCTGTGGTCCACTTGCTATGCCTGTGTTGTCCACTTGCTATGCCTGTGTGGTCCACTTGCTATGCCTCTGTGGTCCACTTGCTATGCCTCTGTGGTCCACTTGCTATGCCTCTGTGGTCCACTTGCTATGCCTCTGTGGTCCACTTGCTATGCCTCTGTGGTCCACTTGCTATGCCTCTGTGGTCCACTTGCTATGCCTCTGTGGTCCACTTGCTATGCCTCTGTGGTCCACTTGCTATGCCTCTGTGGTCCACTTGCTATGCCTCAGTGGTCCACTTGCTATGCCTCTGTGGTCCACTTGCTATGCCTCTGTGGTCCACTTGCTATGCCTCTGTGGTCCACTTGCTATGCCTCTGTGGTCCACTTGCTATGCCTCTGTGGTCCACTTGCTATGCCTCTGTGGTCCACTTGCTATGCCTCTGTGGTCCACTTGCTATGCCTGTGTGGTCCACTTACTATGCCTCTGTGGGCCGCCTCTACTGACCAGATTTGGCCCATGGGCTGACAGTTTAAACAGCCCTGCTGCACATGATGGCTTGCTGTGGTATACTATCTTTTGGCATCCAAGTTCAATGGCTGCCATGATTTCCCCTGTTGTTTTATGTTGAAATCTAGGACTGATACTACCTCCATTTTCTTTTGGTTTTCATTATTTCTGATCTTCTGTCTTCTTGTGATGTGGGCTGCTCTTCCTAAGAATTTAATTTCAGTAGTAATTTTTGTTCTCTTTCTTTTATCATCCAATTCTGGCATTGTTTTGCACTGACTTGGTGAGAAGACTGATTCTGTCTCATTGTATTTTTTTATACTGATTTTCATCTCAGTTCTTTTACTACAGTTTGTTTGAAGTTTGAGGTTTGAACAATGGACCAACATCATGGCACACGGGTAGTAACCCATAAGTGCTCCATTCTTCTTCCAACTCCAAATTTTGTATGGGCAACGCGGTTAGTCTACAATTTTTGATTTCCAACTGCCAAGGGATTTTTTACATGGGCAAACAATGCACATGGGTGTCCAATCTAACTGCCCAGAGACCAGGGGGAATTACTATGAGTCCAAGTCCACGTGAAAAAATCCCACCCCTTACCGGGGATTGAACCCGGAACCTTCAGCACTTGAGGTGGACACCATGCCTCAAGACCATGCAGCTCCCCTTTTACTACAGTAGCTCTATATAACATCAGTGAAAGAAGTTATACATTTAGTGTTGCAGATGTTGTGCTGTGACTGAGACACTTTAAAGAGCTAAAGACACGACTATGTTACCTGATCTGCATGCCCTTGGACCAGTTGCACATGTCCTTCCTGAGCAGAAGGTTGTTGAGTGTGTGGGCACACAGGAAGTAAAACAGCTGGGGAGGATCATGGGAAGAACAATGTTACATTCAGAAGCTTTATACTTTTCATCATAAAAATTTATTAACTGGTGCCTGCACAAAAGAGAGGGAATTAAATGGCATGATGTGCAGCTTTGGTTGGAAACTAGCCAAATTTGGTGAACCAAGAGGTGAGTAAAAGATGATGATGTTGGATAAGACATATGTCGAGAAACCTGATGACTAGAGGGTGAGCACATTTGGGAATGCACAGAATACAGTGGTGTCAATTCATGATACATTCATTCATTTATTCACTCAGTATGACTATAATGTCTTTGCACTGGAACTCACAGGGTCAACAGAATAAATAAAGAAACTGCTCACTGCCAATTATTGCCTTATTTACCATTTATTCGCTACATTTGTGGGGGGTGTGGGGGGGGGGGGTGGGGAGGGTTATTTGGGTCTGAGGATTTAGGGTCGCATGGGTAGTGAGGTTGCCATGAACTGAGCAGGTTAGGAATTTACTTTTGCCCTCAGCAGAAAAGAAAAAAAAACAGCTTAGCTAGGATTTAAACCTGGATCTCTCATATAAGAGCTCAGCATTATTCACTGTTGGGCCAGCTATTCCTCAACAGAATAAAGGCAAAACTAAACACACACAGAAGAGAACTAAAGAGTGAAGTCAACAAGACTGGGAGACCAGGCGTGTGCTGCATGTGATAGCAGACGACAGGACAATCAGATACTTGGTGTGCTGCATGTGAAAGTAGACGACAAGACAATCAGACATGTGGTGTGCTGCATGTGAAAGCAGACGACAAGACAATCAGACATGTGGTGTGCTGCATGTGAAAGCAGACGACAAGACAATCAGACATGTGGTGTGCTGCATGTGAAAGCAGACGACAAGACAATCAGACATGTGGTGTGCTGCATGTGAAAGCAGACGACAAGACAATCAGACATGGAATGTGCTGCATGTGATAGCAGACGACAGGAGAATCATACAGGGAATTGGTTGAGGGCCTATGGTCCCCTGGAGAATAAAGGGTAAAAGGAAGAAGCAGATTTCATTATTGTTTAGCAGGTCTTTTCCTAAGGCTGCTCCCATTTGCCATAACTGACATACTCTCTGTCAGATGGTAATTCCTCCACCCAGGACTGGATCACAATCATAAATCATGCTCCTACCTTTGGGATTTGTGATTAGGATGACTACTCTTTCATGAGCATTTTAATAATATGCAGGTCCATGAGTTGTTCTATTAGTGAGGCTTACCATCAGAGTACTCCAGACAGATCTACGGGTGCCTCGATCCTCTCCTTGGCAGAAAGAGTAATACAATTGACCACACCCATTCTATGTTAATTTTTTTTTTTTATATCCAGAAACCATGAGTTGTTAACCCTTTGGCTCGGTACTGTGGATATCGCAATCCTTCGGCCTTGATTCCATGATAGGTACCATAAATCTAGGGGGGAAATGTGGCTTTTCTGCCTACCCCCAGGAGTGAACCCGGACCACAAGAAGTTCATCACCCTGTCACCGCGCAGTCCGGTTTAGCCAAATATGTTAGAGAGCCGGGCTCCCTGTTCATTAAAAAGAGGTCTTGTGCCTTTAGTGAAACCTTCATATCTGGCTGCTAAAGAAGATACTCCCAAATCCACCAACCTGGACAGGGATAGTGATTCCTGCATCTTCTTTGTATATGCATCTTGCATGGTATTAATGACGTCATTACTATCTAGTGCCAAGCCATAGTAACTGCCTTATTAGCTAGATAATCCTCAGGCTAAATGTTGAATTAAGAATCGACATAACAGCACTCAGAACACTCCCATAAGTGCTCAGTCCCATCTTCAGTAGCAAGCGAAGAGTTCCAATTCCGATAGTACCAGTAACCGTCTAATTGTATATCCGTCTCATCCTTTCCCTGAGTGTTGAGCGTAAGCCAGATACCCTGGTATCTCCTCGCAGCGCCATTCTTCTTAGACCATAATGATCTATCTGCGCCTAAACACTGTTCAGTCACTCCCAAAGGGCCCTCACAACATCCAGCTTGCCATACATCAATTCACCACCAAGTGGTGCAGAACCGAGCAGTTTATCTGTCTGCTCATTTCGCAACATACCGGCATGATCTGGAAAAAATATCCAAAAGATGCTAACTACCCGGGACCTCTGAAGTGATGCTTGCCACTCTGCACACCCACACTGTCCAGTAGTCGTAGGGCTAAATGTGGCATGAGGCAACAAGGCAATCAGAAGAAACCGTAAAACAATGTTGATGCTGCAGACCAAGGTTGCTGGACTCAATTTCATTCACGATATCAAAAATATTGCACAGTATAGAGCAAAATGGAAAAAGAAAGACCATCTCAAAATATGTCTAAATTATTAAACATGCCTAAATAACTAATTTAAACAAATTAAAAACATTTTTTGTCTAATTATCTGTCTAAATTATCAGAAACATCTAAAAAGCTAATTAAAATAAACATGTTTACCTGTCTAATTATCTGCTTGATAAGCTCATGATCCACAGAATGAAGCTTCAAGATCCGTAAAAAGGAATTCAGCTGAGGAAATAAGCAGTGGATAATTAATGATTTATAATATGGACATACTTCACATGTGGATGACTGGATAAGTAGGGCATTCTTCTATGTCTTGTTCTTTTCTACTCACTCCTCTTTCTATTTCTTGTCCTTTTCATCCTTCTGTTTCTTCTTCCCGACATTCCCTCCTTATCTTTTCCCCCTCCTTCTGCTTCCTCCTCCCCCTTTTCTTCTGCTTCTTTGAGAAAATTAGAAGGAAGAGGGAAAGGAGGACTGAAGGTAATGTATGAAGAAAAGAAGACAGATGTAAGAGTAAGAGAAGAGAGGATGTCGAGGATAACAAAGAAGAGAGAATGAGGAAGAAGAGAAACAAAAAAGGAGAACAAGAAGAAGGAAAAAAATAGATCCCAGTTACTGTCCATATTTTAAATCAACACAGCTCATCTACTTCTTCTTTTTCTGTGTGTTTACTGGCTGTAAGTGCCAAATGGTCTGTGAAAATATGAGAGCTCTTCCCCTTAGCCTGATGCGCTTAAAGGAATCTTAACTTTTTTTTTTTAACTTTTACTTTTACTGACTGTAAACTACAGCAGAAAGTTCTGGTTTCTCTGCCACTTCTGGACTTTTGTCTTGCTCTAGAACTTGAGTTTTGCATGCACATTTGTTTTATAGATCTGGCTTATATGTATGCAGACTGTTGGCTCCTTACCGCTCAGGGGAATGCACTCTGACTTTCAAGGAAAGATCCCTAATTAGTCGACTTTAATGACATGCTTTTTGGGGGAAAAGGGGGGGGGGGGGGTATTAGGTCTATATTCATTTTCCCTCCTCCTCCCCCCACCCCCCCAAAAAGGGCCCTAGAATCCAAACATAGGAAGCATGGCTCATTAAGAAAGATAAAGAAATGATCATTACTGTTTCTACAAGATCATCCAAAGAATGTTGTGAAGTTTTCCTGTCCTCGGCTTCATGGGCAATGCTGGATGATCTGCCACGTAGCCCCGAAGGTTTGCTGGCTGTCAGTCCAGCTATAGCTTCATGCTCCAAGATGGCTGGAACTAGAAAGTATATCGTAAATTATGTTATGAAAATCTATCTCACTGCGTATTGAGCGTTTTTGTACGAGCTCAGTCCTCTGATGCAGCAGCCCTTCCTGGGTACCTCTGAAAACACTTGATTGTTTTCAGGAGGAGTTAGTTACAAGGTCTCCTTTTTTTATCCCAAACACAGATAAGACAGGCTTCACTTCAACTCATGTAGTCAGGTTAGCTTTAGAGACATTATTCACCGATCTGGTCTGAATGACACTGACTACATAATTGTTGGAATTTAGCTGCAACATAATGAAAAGAGAGACATTGGAGAACATTGTGACAACTGGAAAGATTAATGGAAAAAAAAAAGGGGTAGAGGCAGACCAAGAGAGATTATGCTAGATGGGCTGAAATGATGGCATGGAGGAATATCATCGAGAGAGATGTTCTAGGCAACCAGGGATCGTGATCTCTGAAGATGCATTAGTGCCAACGCCAGCTGATGATGATGATGATGATCAAAACAAATTTCTTGGTTGGACATTTTTAAAAGTTTGTTGTATGCTCTTTATAAGATGTCAAAATGAATGCAAGGTGGTCTGCTGACAAATCGCCGAGAGCTGAATCAAGCTTCAAAATCACAGACCATGTTTGTACACCCTAAGCCACAGATGCTAGTATTTGGACAGTAGATAAACGGAAATAATGGTAAATAAAAATGTCCTCCAAAATGCAACAGAAAATGAGCATGTCCTCTTGAATGCAACACAAAATCTCATCACGAATGAAACAAAATAGGAAACACCCTCCAGAAATGCCACAGATACTGAATGATGATGAAAGAACAAAATGGAAAAGGGACAACACAGTTTCAGCAAGTAAATGCAACAACTAATGAGACAGCGAAAGCTGGGAAATGGGTATCATATGTTGGGTAATCAATAAACACGTAATTCGTTCTTTGGGGACCCTATGGGTTCATTACCAACAAACTAAAACAATCAGTCAATTACCAATTTGAGGTTGGGGACCCTATGGGTTCATTACCAACAAACTAAACCAAATAAGTCAGTTACCAATCTGAGGTTGGGGACCCTATGGGTTCATTACCAACAAACTAAAACAAATAGTCAATTACAAATTTGAGGCTGGGGACCCTATGGGTTCATTACCAACTAAACCAAATAAAGTCAGTTACCAATTTGAGGTTGGGGACCCTATGGGTTCATTACCAACAAACTAAACCAAATAAGTCAGTTACCAATCTGAGGTTGAATTAGATCCATGATCCTCTTCAGCAGTGCCTGATAGTTCCACACTGCCAGGTCAGAGAACACCTGTCTGTAGTCGGAGAGGTCAAAGTTTCTTAAGCTCTGGGTGTTCTGCTGTGGAGTGTTTTGCATCTGGAATTGCTGGAGAAAGAAGAAGATGAATGACAGGGAATGGGTTTGTGGGTTAATTTATTATTTGTTAGGTAAATAGATAGGAAGATTAGCTGGTGGTTGGTTTACTGGTTGACTTATTTGGATGTAGGTCAGTGGACAGGTAGGTATGTGGGTAGTTAGGTAGGTTGGTATGTATGTAGGTGGACAGATTGGTATGTAAGTAGTTAGGTAGGTTGGTATGTATGTAGGTGGGCAAAAAGCTTACATGGGAAGCATACGTACATACATGAACTGATTACCTAGTTCAAACGAGACAATCCATATTCATCTGGCACTTCACTGAGTTAGGGACAACTGAGGTACCATATTTATTGGTGTATAAGATGCTCCCTCATATAAGACTCAACCCAGGGATTTAAAAAAAAAAAAACATTTTCCAAGAAAATACTAAAATTTAAAGAAAAATATAATTAATATTTTAAAAAAATATATATATTTTAAAAATCATTCAACTTCAGAAGCCTTGGTTTCTGTGCACATAAACAGTTAACTGCACTTCATAAAGCAGTAACATCATACCTCCATGCACTACCTACTCCCCTCCCCTTTCCCAACACCTTTATTTGAATCACTAATGGTACACTCACTGGCTAACTTTACTGCATGTATGCATATTATCTCTTTTGAAGTGGCACTGCTATTGCCAGCCATTTCACATCTCTAAGCCACAATTCATAGATCAGTCTCTAGTCCACCATTCAATATATCAGTCTCTAATTCCACCTATTTCAGTATACAGAGTTATACGTTCCAAATCATCACTGTATTTCTAGACAAGAGCACACACACAAAAAATGCTTCAACTTACATAAACTATCAGGAGGCAAGGGAGATTATATGCATAACTACTACATAGTGAACTTCAAAATTCCGTTGCCCAGTTACTGAGTTGACTGCATGGTGTGACACTGTGAGCTGTGGATGTCATTTGAAATGCATTTTGGCTGTACCTAATGTGATTTGTGTTGTGAACTGTAGATTCAGAAAATGGTGACTAGCTTGTTGCCACAAAACTGCTTTTTGTGAATATTGGCGTGTGCAACTACTGATCTGTACTAAATGCTTGCTTTCATGTCTAGTGTTGGACTGTTTGTGTCAGCACTTCTGATGACCGCCATTTAATGTGTGTGTATGCTACTGGATTTGCTGAGACTGCAGTCTGTGTCAATTTTTCCAGAAGTGATAGTGATTGATATTCTGTGTGGGTTTCCTTGGTTTAGGAACGGAGCTGGTATGGGGTGACCCATTTGCTATGAAGTTGGAATTGCGATAACCTGATTACCATATATATAACTTATTAACTATTATTATTCCTGTATGGGTTTCAGGGCCCCTTTTTGTGGGGATTAATGTACAGACCCACTGCCCCCATAAAAGGTGTGTTATATAAACATGACTGCAATATACTCTTTAAGGATGGCCATATAACACTACCGAGGGCTGAGACTTCATGTGTACCAGTTCAAATCCTCGATAAGGTTATAGAGTTTTTTCTGCTGCGAAAAAAAAAATACAATTATAATATATAGAGAATGTTTTGAATGCTTTAGCCAAGTGGCCATAAAATTCTAATTTTCAAAGATCCAACCCCCGACCCTCCCCCCCCCCCTCACCCCCCACACCACCACGCCTCTTGTCCTGCAGGTGGGGGTGTTTATTTTCACCCCTGAAAGAACAAGAGTTCCATCACCTTACCAAGGAATTGAATCAAGGTCTCACTTATGAAAGCTAAGGTTCTGTCCTCTTACATTTTTACTTCTTATTTAACATCCTGTTCCCTTTAGGTTACCTGCTGTAGACATCACCCACCTCCCATTTACCTATGGGATTGGTCATGTCTTTCCAGTTGGAGACTCCAAGTGTTTGTAAGTCTGTCAATCTATTATCTCTCCACCCTCTTTTTGCTCTCCTTTGTGGTCTATTCCCATTCCCCTCCATTTCGTACACAATTGTTGCCTCTTTGTCATCTGCCATTCTTTTTATAAGTCCAACCATTTCAGTTTATTAGCCCTTGTTGGTTGTTAAAATCCATCAAAAACTGAGGCACAGATATCTGTTTCATGGCACAAAGAATGCTGCTACCTCCCCAACCTGGAGGATCAGAGTGTATCTTTCTGTCTAGTTCTCTACCCTGTGACCTGTATATCCTAGGTGGCCTGCTGGTAGCTAGGCTACTGCCTACATAGCTCTCAGGTTCATTGAGAAGTGTAAGCTCTCTCACGACACCATTTCACTCACGGTGGAGACACCATTTCACAGTGGAGACACCATTTCACTCACGGTGGAGACACCATTTTACGGTGGAGACACCATTTCACGGTGGAGACACCATTTCACGGTGGAGACACCATTTCACGGTGGAGACACTTTAGTGGGAACCCCACGTTTTCTAATGGATGACAAAAAATATTTACAGTGTACAAATATTGGGACTAGCTTTTACAGCCAGAGTCAATAACCCTGACTGTCTAGAACAGGCTAATGATGAAAGGCTGTGGACAGACAGGACAACAATAGTTACACAGGGTTGAGTTATCTGCTTCTAGATATGGTTGTCTGTTGAACTGTACACATATGTGGATTGAAAGTATTTAGTTCCATCACCCAGATACTGATCAGAATGAATGGCACAACACTGTGAACTGCGGATCTCATTTCAAATGCTTTACAACTGTGTTCAACAGGATTTGCATTGTGAACTGTGGTTTCAGAAAATGGTGTGTGGCCTTTTGCCACAGAACTGGTGGTGCCTTACTCAATACTGTATGTACAATCAGCTATGTTGTTATTTCTGCTTCCACTGACAAAAAACTGCAATTCTAGTGATGGTCTGTCTGTGTTGGCACCCTTGATGACTGCCTTACTCAATGAATGCGTGTGTATGCTGCTGGCTTTACCATTGCTGCAGTCTGTGTTTTTTTTAACAAGAAACATCAATGGATATATGCAGTTATTTCTTGCACAGGAATTAAGCAATTTTGGGGTGATTCATGTTCCATGGAATTTGAGCTTTCATTACCTGATTAACAAAAAGAACCAGTAGTAATGGTGATACAGAACAAAGAGAACGCTACCTTCACAACTTTTTTTATGCCATTGATTACAGAAGTCAGCAGTAATTTAACTTTCTCATCATCATTGATGTGATCATCATGTCGCAAACACATAAACAAAATATACGCTGGCAGACCAGGGGTGAGTGTTGCTGCCAGTTTAGGCTCTAGTTCTGTAACATAAAAATGGTGTGAAATCTGGTACAAGTGAAAAGTAAACTTTGAAAGAAATGAATTCACATGAAATAAATTCATTACATAATCTGCCAGTCTTAATGACTGTTAACTCTTAGAGTCTCAGGAACAGCAATTTACTGCTTTTGTCTTAACTCTGTATTATGCAAATCACTATTCATTTATCTGTTAGCATAAAAATTGTAAAAGTTTCAGACTCTTCTATCTCAGCCTTTTGATACATAAACTTATTACATCTTAATTGTTTATTTTGCTCCTTCTGCCCCTTAGTGTTATTTTAACTTCTCTGAATTCAAACATCAGTACCTTTAAACTAGAATAGAAGCAGTTACATTAATAACAGGTTATAATGAAAGAGTTGAACAGGGATCATTTTAAATAAATGTTCAAGTCTGTGAGGTTTATTTTATTGCTTGTCAATCCTCTGGAAGATTACTACTTCTTTGCATTGGCTGTGAACTGCAGTGGAAAAGTTCTGGGTGTTTGTCCCTTTCTGGATTTCAGTCTTGCTCCAGAACTTGAGTTTTGCATGCACATCCATTTTACAGATCTGACTTATTTGTAGGCAGACTGTTATCTTCTCACCTCTCAGGCAGATACACTAAGACTTCAAAGGAAACAGCTTGATTTAGTCTAATGTTATGAAATGCATTTTAGGGAAGCAGCGGGTCTACCCCCCCCCCCCCACCCCCCCCCCCCCCCCCCCCAACATGGACCCTGAATCCACACAGGGACTCTGAAATACTGAGGGTTGTCATTCTTCTCCTCCGGGATTACTGTTCCTAGATGAGTCTGTTGGTGAAAAAAGGGGGGGGGGGGGTGTCTTCATAGTGAAAATGTTAAACTGTTTTCAAGGTGGTGAGCTTAGTTTAGTTTCTGATTATATCATACTTCTCTGTGTGTGGGTTCAGTAAGCCCATTTGGGTTGAGTTGGGAGGCGAGGATAGAGTCACTGGCCCCTATCAGGCATGTCATCAAAATGACTTGTTCTTGTTTGTCAACCTGCTAGTTTTTAGCAGAGTAGGCCAATAAATTTTAGAGATTTATTTCTCAGTAAAATGAAACCTAAACTCAGGGGGAAAGTATAAATGCCTTTAAATAACAGCAAGAAGATTTAATGTGACAGCAGATTGGAAAACGCAAAAGTCTGCAGCTGGAGACTACTAAAGACTGTCCTCCATAATAACTACAAAAATACAAGTTTGCTTTATTACTGAGGGCAGAGTTTTATAACAAATCTTTGCACCCATCAAAAATGAAAACAAAACAAAATAAAGAGTCTGAGAAGCAACATTAAATTCATAATTTGCTTAAATCACCACTGATTACTAGCATCATGAGGGCTAATAGACTGTAATAGTTGGGACAGGGAGAGAGAGAGAATGGTAGACAACAAACACTGCGTACACAAAAGAGCTGAATGGAAGTAGATCATGAAGCAGACCAAGAAGACAGTAAAGAGAGAAAATCCAGACTACAAATATTTGGAGTCATTAACTGGAAAGTGAAAGCTAATCACAGAGATGAACACAAGTGAGTGACATCTGCAGCACCGAACTTCAAGAGATCGGAATTCTGAAAAAGAATCTACCCCAGCTTGAAAACATGACAATAAAAAATTCAGCTTGAAGAAACAAAACACAATATCTTCCTTATAGAAATGAATAATATTTATCAAAGCAATAAAAACGTATATATAATGTTATGAGAAAATAATCAGCACAATTAAAAGTGGTATACATTTGTTAACAGCAATTATAAGCTAGTGGAACCAATAGCAAACTTACCCACAATGAGATATTTAATCAACATCGGCACACTTTCTTTTTTGTGCTCAAACATTCCTAAATAAGTTCTCTCCCTGAGTCTGACTGTAGCAATAGCATCAGATGTGTTAGCCACGTCCTTTTTCTCCACTTCCATTGTCGCTCCAGCTGTTGGTTTAAGGAAGATATGTTTTAGTTACTGGCAGCAAACATTTTAAAAAAGTTGCACAAAAGAAGTGAACAGCAAAATTCAACTGTTTAAAATCACTATGTCCATAAGGAAGAAAATCTAAGGGCTTTTGAGCTGAAATTGTTTAGAGAGATTCTCAGAATACCATGAACAAGCAAGAAGAGAAATACTGACATCCTAAAAGATCTGAACATCAAGGAAGACTGGCCTGTAAACAGGATCTCATCTCAGATACTGACATCCTAAAAGATCTGAACATCAAGGAAGACGCCTGTAAACAGGATCTCATCTCAGATACTGACATCCTAAAAGATCTGAACATCAAGGAAGACGCCTGTAAACAGGATCTCATCTCGGATACTGACATCCTAAAAGATCTGAATATCAATGAAGACTGGCCTGTAAACAGGATCTCATCTCAGATACTGACATCCTAAAAGATCTGAACATCAAGGAAGACTGGCCTGTAAACAGGATCTCATCTCGGATACTGACATCCTAAAAGATCTGAACATCAAGGAAGACTGGCCTGTAAACAGGATCTCATCTCGGATACTGACATCCTAAAAGATCTGAACATCAACGAAGACTGGACTGTAAACAGGATCTCATCTCGGATACTGATATCCTAAAAGATCTGAACATCAAGGAAGACTGGCCTGTAAACAGGATCTCATCTCAGATACTGACATCCTAAAAGATCTGAACATCAAGGAAGACGCCTGTAAACAGGATCTCATCTCGGATACTGACATATTTTCTTCAAATCAAGCACCAAGGCAGAAAGTCAGACCCTTTTCAAATAACATCTGATTTAAAGCAAGGTGATGTTCTGTCCCCGCTGCTTTTCAACCTGGCCTTAAGAGAAAATTTTAAGGAAATTGAAACAAGAGTGTACTATAGCAGAATCTACAAGAATACTTGATTATGCAGATGATATTGATATCGATGGAGAAAATGAACTGAAGACTTAAAATACTCTCTTAAAAGAATCAGCTCAGAAAAAAGGGCTAGTTATCAATCAAGATAAGATAAGAAAGAATACATGATAATAACTAGACAATGAAAGAAAATAAACTGGCCACAAACAAGTCAATAATATGAAAATCAAAAAACAAACGGAAACATTTAAGTTCTTAGGTGCAAACTTCAAATGCTCCAACATGTTGAGAGAAAAAATACAATCTGGAAATAAAGTATACTATGCCCTTTAACATCTGCTAAAGTCAAGAAGAAGAAGTAGCACCATCGTGGACTTGAAAAATAATTGCAGAAGGCATGGTACCAGGAAAAGGGGACAGGGGCCAAAAAGCAGAAAGATGGACATAGGAAATAAGAGAACCTTGCATAGGAAAGTGCACAGGATGGTACACTCACTAACTACCCAGGACCTCTAAAGTGATGCCAGCCACTCTGCACGAAGCACGCCTATCTCCACCCTTATCAACATGTTCTGTGAGTCTGTTATAATTACAACAAATGTTTCAGCTGGTCGCCAAGCCAATAGAAGGCTGTAATGACTGCCTTTACCTCCATTCTCAAATTAGATAGGGTATCGTATGCCAGGCCTTTTTTTTTTTTTGCACTAAACAATGTCCATTGTCAGGAACTGTCATGGATCATTTGTTGAACTTCTGATTCTGCAGCGCCCCCTGGCAAGGCCCTGCAATCATGGCCCATGTGACTAGAATTCTACCAAGTCTCACTGTTGCTCTGACACTATTATCCTGACCAAATACTCTCGAGCCTGCACACCTGTTTACTTGTGTCTTCAGCTTGCACCATCCAGTGCTGGCCTCTTTTCAGTCAACAGACCTCTTTTTATTCAACAAAACACTATCCTTATCTTCTGTAACAAAATTAAAATCCTATCCAAATTGACCTCTTTATCTTTCCCTTCCTCTTTTGCTATCGAGTTTTCCTGTTTTTATTAAGTTGTCATAACTACCATAAAGAGGCCATGGAAGCACAGTTTAAGAACAAATATTTGTCCATGAATCCTCTTATTTCCTTCTTCATTGTTATCATAGTGCCAGAACACTGTTTTGTTGAGACACCAGTTAGCGTTTTCTGTCTGATAAGTTCCTTTCACCTTTGTTAGTCAGTTGCAATGGACTTCATGATTACATGTTTAAAGCCGGTTCATTTAGCCAGATTCAGAATCCATATCTTTCTTGGTCTGTCTCTTCTGTAACAAGCCTTGTAGTATCATCTTGGAAAAGCCGGTAGATCTCATAAAGTGTTTGTACCATTACATTTATTCCCTTTTCTCTATACCCAGGATATTTAAAAAAGATATCATTTCAAATGCTTGTATCTTTTCTCCTTACCTTCACCATTTTTCAACTTTCCATAATTCATCTTTAGTTCATTTTTCAGTTTGTAAATTTCATCAGCCTGTCTGTCAATAGACTCTCTCAAGTCCTGAAAAAAATGAATTTTTTTTTAAATTACTGACCTTCACTGAAAATAATTTTGCACAACTACCATCGTGAAACAAGCACTTACAGACTGGTGCTCCCATCACAGCTTGCCAGAAAGCCACTCAGGTTCTTACCAATTTCCCTGTCTTATATAGTAAAACCACTTTATAACGAATGAACTCACTCTGTAAACAGAAATTCAGTTTTGGCCCTAGCAGGGAAGTATATGCATTAACTACATGTATAAGTCCCCGGTAAATTAGAAATTTTTTCTCAACACAAACTCTTGAGTTTTCGGTCCCTTGTAATTCATCTTAACAGGGTTTTACTGTATTTTCATACACAATATAGTGTCCATGTAAAGATATAGGTTAAGAAATACTATCAGAAGTTAGGCAAACCCTGAATTTACATAAATAAAAGGAAGGGGTTTGGTTGACCACTGATCATTTTTTTTTTAAACTGACACAAAATATAACATGACTGTAGTAAGATGAAAGCAATTTCCAAAGGTTGTTAGGGAGTCAAAGAGAAATGAGAGAAAGACAGGAATCAAGCGAAGATGTGAATAATATTAACTGAACACCTGATATGTGTGTGTATGAGTGATAAGAAGAGACATATAATCTAAGAAAAACACTTAGGGTATCTGCTGCGAGCAAGACCGTGAGTCACATGAAGCTGGGCATGTATGTATCCCTACTAGGTGGGACTGTATGAAGCAGTGAACATTGGTTTGACAGCAATAGGTTTGTGTGACATAAGAGATGTCTGGTGACAGTGTGTGAAGGACAAGCTTGCTGTACATGGAGTGTGATAGATTTGTGAATGTTTCCATACATTGTAAAAGACAGTGGACTAGATGTGTGTTACATCAATAATAAATGTTGTTTCAGAAAAATAGATTCCTGTCATAGAAGAATGCCAGCTGTGTTCATCCTGTGGTATCTGTCTCTAAGGACCTTGTGAGTCCTGCTGTGTTGTGCTGGTCCATCACTAGCAGCTTGAAGCTGAAGTAAATGAACTGAGTGGGCTCATTGCATTCCACCTTTGTGTTGACTGACCCCAGCGTTTTCTAACAGGAACCACATCTTGCATTAGCATTCTTTCTATGCCACTGCTGTGTTAAATTGTGCATAAGCATTTCAGACTCCATTTCAGCCAGATTTCTTTGATAAATGTCCATTCTGTTTACAGTTTACATTTGTTTGTGTGCCAGTGATAGTTTTTGAGTCTACTGTGGTCACTGCTACTCATCCTCAGAATCCACTGTCAGAGAGGTTTCTCGACATCATCATCATCAAACAGCAAGTCCTTTACAGAACTTTGCTGTCTTTACAGAACGCTTGAAAATATCCCTTTCCCTAGCCAGCTCTCCAGCCCCATGTGCTTTCATTTCCAACGCATCTTCAATGTCTTGTATCCCTCTTCACGGAGGTCGACGCCTGCCTTGCCTTCCACAAACTGCTCCCTCCAACGCCGTCTTTTCCAAGCCACCATGAAGTTTGATATGGCCAAAATACTTCAACTTTCGAGACAGGATGTTGTTTATGAGCCAGTTCTCCTTGATGTTTAACTCATGTAGAATGTCGATCTTTTTTCTTTTCATGATCAATGGTATTCTGAGAATTTCTCTGTAACATTTTAATTTTAAAAGCTGGCAAAATAATTCAATAGCTTTCTTGGCATATTTAAAAAAACTGGAATCACCACTCATGAGCTTCTTTGGGAGGATTTGGATCAACCTGGCCCTTTTCTCAGTGGTAAGAAACAGAACATAAACATCATGGGATTGACCTTTTAATTCACTGATCAGTACTTATCACATAATTAGGACATGATCACGTTCAACGCACTTAGTCACGTGCCATGCAGTAAAAGCAGGTTTCAGATCAATGCTCCTAATATAGTAGGAGAGGTTTCCTTGCCTTCTATGTTTCTATAATGAGACGGGTTTTCTAACATATTATGTTTCCATTTGTGGAGAGCTTTCCTGTAAAATTTTGATCCCTGTCTAAAACATTGCCACATTTTGAGACAAGACCCTACTGATGGTCATGTCTGATGTGCGATGAAGATGATCTCTAAAATGAACAATGAACCATGACACAAGACTCTTTGCGTTGTGTAGAAAATAAGCACACAGCCGTCAGTAAAAGTAAATCCTGTCATGCTTTAATAAAATAGTTGCTACTAACTTTAATATTTATGGTTAAGACATTCAGGACAATTTATTGAAACTCTTTCAAAGAAAAGTTCCCTGTAACAGTTACCTGAAGTGACATATTTGCTGATTTGAAATATGGGTGATTTTAACTGGCTTCTATGACAGGCAGTGAGAAAAGGAATCAGAGATATGGAGAGAGGATAGTGAGAAAGGAAATGACAAAGATAGAGTGAATAAGAATGGAAGCTACACTGAAGTGAGAGGAAATGATAGACTGAAAGTTGGGAAGAGTGAGAGAGGTGAGAGAGACAAATATGGAGAGATACATAAGAGATGGAAAGATAAATGGGTGCAGCAGAAGAGAGATAGGAAGAGAAGGAAGTTAAAGGAGGAGAACATGAAAGAAACTTGAGTGAGAGAAGGTGAGAGAACGGAAGACATACAATGATAGAAGAGTGTAAGAGTGAGACAGATTGACAATGTGAGTAAGAGAAAAGGGGAAAGAACAAAAGACAGAGAGAGGGAAAAAGATACAAGTAAATTAGAGACAGAGAAATTTTAACCCACATAATCATAAACACACACACAAAACACTATTTTAAATTACCACATTCTCCGAGATGAGCCTGCCAATCTCATTTTGCAGAATGACATCTGGTTTAGCATCTGAGCCTAAGGACAGACTCTATACAGAGAAAAGACTATAAGCAATAAACATGTTTAATGCCAACAACTTTACACCATACACATACAGACAGAGAACAAAAGATACAGTAAGATAGAAAAGACAGAAAAATGCAAGCAGACAGACAAAAGAGGCAGACAAAGAGAGAGAGAGAGAGAGACATACATAAACAAAGACATACAGAGACAGGCAGGCAGGCAAGCAGACAGCCAGACAGACTCCTAAGAAGAAGACATTATAGGATAACCTCAACATCTTCTACCAATCTGTAACTGTCCATAGAGGATTAAACATTTACCACAAACACACAACATCCAGTGCCACCCACTGATCACTGCACCACTAACAATTCCTTCTAACAGTGATTGAAGCCAACAGTGGAAGATGATGGTCAAACATGATGAAGATGCTGGTATTAGTAGTGGTTGTAGTAGTTATCATGATGATGACTACTAAAGTGACAACTAAAGTGACAACTAAAGTGACAAGCATGTCAATATCTCATATAGTACCATGTGGAGAAAGGTTTGCTCCAACTAAAGTGACAAGCATGCCAATATCTCATATAGTACCATGATGATGATGGTGGTGGTGGTGGTGGTGGTGGTGGTGGTGGTGATAACATCTTACTTTTGTGATAACTTTATAATATTTCTATTAATGAATCAAGAATTGACATCCTTGCACTCAGGACATTCCAACACATGCTCTGTCTTTTTCCTCAGTTGGCAAGCCACAAAGAAAAGTTTCTACGCTAGCACTACCAGTTTTAACCTGTTTAAATCTGCCTGTGTTTTCCCCTCAGCAATAAATTATGTCCTAAACTTCAATTCAGCCCCCATTAAATCGCTCTTTATTTTCTAAAGGAAACAGAAGTGTACTTTACCTTCATGATAATCTTCTGCTCTTTTTTTTCTAAAGGACAGAGAAGTGTACTTTACCTTCATGATAATCTTCTGCTCTTTTTTTTCTAAAGGACAGAGAAGTGTACTTTACCTTCATGATAATCTTCTGCTCTTTATTTTCTAAAGGAAACAGAAGTGTACTTTACCTCCATAATAATCTTCTGCTCTTTTTTTTTCTAAAGGATAGAGAAGTGTATTTTACCTCCATGATAATCTTCTGCTCTACCTCCATGATAATCTTCTGCTCTACCTCCATGATAATCTTCTGCTCTTTATTTTCTAAAGGATAGAGAAGTGTACTTTACCTCCATAATAATCTTCTGCACTTTATTTTCTAAAGGATAGAGAAGTGTACTTTACCTCCATGATAATCTTCTGCACTTTATTTTCTAAAGGAAACAGAAGTGTACTTTACCTCCATGATAATCTTCTGCTCTTTATTTTCTAAAGGATAGAGAAGTGTACTTTACCTCCATAATAATCTTCTGCTCTTTTTTTTCTAAAGGATAGAGAAGTGTACTTTACCTCCATGATAATCTTCTGCACTTTATTTTCTAAAGGATAGAGAAGTGTACTTTACCTCCATGATAATCTTCTGCACTTTATTTTCTAAAGGAAACAGAAGTGTACTTTACCTCCATGATAATCTTCTGCACTTTATTTTCTAAAGGAAACAGAAGTGTACTTTACCTCCATGATAATCCTCTGCACTTTATTTTCTAAAGGATAGAGAAGTGTACTTTACCTCCATGATAATCTTCTGCACTTTATTTTCTAAAGGAAACAGAAGTGTACTTTACCTCCATAATAATCTTCTGCTCTTTTTTTTCTAAAGGATAGAGAAGTGTACTTTACCTCCATAATAATCTTCTGCTCTTTTTTTTCTAAAGGATAGAGAAGTGTACTTTACCTCCATAATAATCTTCTGCTCTTTTTTTTCTAAAGGATAGAGAAGGGTACTTTACCTCCATGATAATCTTCTGCTCTTTATTTTCTAAAGGACAGAGAAGTGTACTTTACCTCCATAATAATCTTCTGCTCTTTTTTTTCTAAAGGATAGAGAAGTGTACTTTACCTCCATGATAATCTTCTGCTCTTTTTTTTCTAAAGGATAGAGAAGTGTACTTTACCTCCATAATAATCTTCTGCTCTTTTTTTTCTAAAGGATAGAGAAGGGTACTTTACCTCCATGATAATCTTCTGCTCTACCTCCATGATAATCTTCTGCACTTTATTTTCTAAAGGAAACAGAAGTGTACTTTACCTCCATGATAATCTTCTGCTGATGGTCATTTTCTTCCTTCAGCCTCTTGAGATCCTCGGCCCACTCTGCTTCCTTGCTTTTCAAGTTACGTTCTGTCTTGTCCAGCTGAGTCTGAAGAAGTCTGTAAGGGAAATAACCATACACACATTTCGATAAAATATAATTAACAGTTGTATGATTCATAGGTAGGCATCTGTGGCTTAGGTATTACAAATATGCTTTATAATTAAGAGGCGCTAGTTTGGATATCAGCTGTGGGAAGTTCGACAGCAGACCACCTAGCGCTGGTTTTGACAGTGGTATCAAGTGCTGACCATTCAGAAGTAATGACAAACTACAGAACATAGAATTGCCTAGAGAAATCATAAACAGCCATGAAAATGTCTAGGGTTGGTTCTGCAACTTCCTGTCAAGTATACGCAACTAACTATGCTTCGCAGGAAAGTAATCTGTAATGAAATTAATCCCATACATTTAATCTTAAGCGAAATTTTTAGACATCAAAAAAGTTTGTCATCTATTTTTTTTTCTTTTCTGTTTTAGACTAAAATATAGTCTTTATTGGCTATAGTTTCTATTATTTTGCTTCAATGAGATGTCAATAAAAATTGGTTTACATTTTCCATTCCTTTCTCATTTTTTCTGATGTTATCTCTCCACTTTATTCTTGGTCTACCTCATTCTGTGCATCCATATTTTCTTGTGGTTTATGCCATGTTTTACTTTCTGGTTTGTTATGAGTGACCATTTCTGATATTCCTAGCATAGGTGGAGATGACAATATCCCAGCTTGACCCAGCAAACTGAGTACCAAACTGAGTACCAAACTGAGTACCAAACTGAGTACCAAACTGAGTACCAAACTGAGTACCAAACTGAGTACCAAACTGAGTACCAAACTGAGTACCAAACTGAGTACCAAACTGAGTACCAAACTGAGTTAAAAGATGATATCATAAGGCATTTTTTCTAAATCTATTATCTAGACGTTTATATATTATGTTTTGTGGTTCGGGTCAAGATGGCGGGACATGTGTCCCTCTAGCTTGGCTTAAGACTGTTGATTGACGATTTGACAAGTAGCCATTATAGAGCTTTCTTTGTTTCAGAATCAGATTTCTAGCTCTAAATGTTATGATCCGTAGAATCATCATCAGGGAAGGCTCATTCATGGGCTTAATGAACATCCAAGACAAAGCACAATAAGCACAACAAATTGCCAGACATGAAGAGTTAGGACCTCTGCCCTATGCGCCGCCCTAGGCTAAAAAGAAAAGACTAGCTAGCTATACACAAAATTATCTAAGGAATTATGATGATAATTCAAAGTTACATTTTCTAATTTTATTGCAACCAAGTCTGTAGACTAACCTGTTGAGGTCCTTCTGTGTCTTGTATGCTAACTGAAGTTCATTATCTTCATTCACTAGATTATCTATGCCTCCATATGACTCTTTGGCTATGTGGTGGGTGGTTATGGTTTTGTCAGCAAGCATGGTCTTCAGCTGCAAGCATTCTTCTCTTCGCTGCTGCAGCTCCTTGCTCATGGACTCATACTGAACTGTTGATGATTATAACAAATAAACAGTCATAGTTTAATTTATTTGACTACTTGTCCACCTTCTTCCCAGTTGGCTCTCTCATATAGTAACATGTGGAGAAAGGTTTGCTTCAACTGAAGTGACAAGCATGTCAATATCTCATGTGGTACCATGTGGAGAAAGGTTTGCTCCAACTAAAGTGATGAGTATGTCAATATCTCATATAGTAACATGTGGAGAAAGGTTTGCTCCAACTAAAGTGACAAGCATGTCAATATCTCATATAGTAACACATGCAGAAAGGTTTGCTCCAACTAAAGTGACAAGCATGCCAATATCTCATATAGTACCATGTGCAGAAAGGTTTGCTCCAACTAAAGTGACAAGCATGTGAATATCTCATATAGTACCATGTGGAGAAAGGTTTGCTTCAACTAAAGTGACAAGCATGTGAATATCTCATATAGTACCATGTGCAGAAAGGTTTGCTCCAACTAAAGTGATGAGCATGTCAATATCTCATATGGTACCATGTGCAGAAAGGTATGCTCCAACTAAAGTGACAAGCATGTGAATATCTCATATAGTACCATGTGCAGAAAGGTTTGCTCCAACTAAAGTCACAAGCATGTCAATATCTCATATGGTACCATGTGCAGAAAGGTTGCTCCAACTAAAGTGACAAGCATGTCAAATATCTCATATAGTACCAAGTGGAGAAAGGTTTGCTCCAACTAAAGTGACAAGCATGCCAATATCTCATATAGTACCATGTGCAGAAAGGTTTGTTCCAACTAAAGTGACAAGCATGTCAATATCTCATATGGTACCATGTGCAGAAAGGTTTGCTCTAACTAAAGTGACAAGCATGTGGATATCTCATATAGTACCATGTGCAGAAAGGTTTGCTCCAACTAAAGTGGCAAGCATGTCAATATTTCATTCGGTACCAAGCATCTTTTCAGAGGTCCGTGATAGTCCTTTGAATATTTTCTCCAGTTATGCCGTGTGTGTGGGATATGAACAGGCGGACAGAATGGCTGTGGCTGCACCACAGGGTGGGTGATGAAGCGAAGAGTTCCAGTCCTGATGGTACCAGTAAATGTCTGATTGTACATCTGTCTCAACTTTCCCTTGAGTGTTGAGCGTCAGCCAAATCCCCTGGTAACTCCCCTCAGTGGGATTCTCCTCAGACCGTAATGATCTATTTGTGCCTTCACGCTGTTCACCCCAAAAAAGGACCCACACAACTTCTAGCTTGTCACACATAAATTCACCACCAGTGGTGTAGAAGCAGCCAGTTTGAGTGCCTACTGAAACAGAGATTTTAGGGATTTAACCCGGGTTTCTGGGTTCTTTTTCTTCACTTCATCTTGTACCACTTTGGGTGTTGAGGGAACTATAACATTCTTTTTGTTCTGGCGGCCTGACCAAAAACACAGCATACTGTTGTAGAGTTTCTCTGATGTTATCTGTCCATATTGATTTTGCTTTGTCTTCCTCTTGTCTTCTGGTGTATGCCTTGTCTAGTATGGTGTTGCAAGGCATTCTCTCTAACTGAGCAAACCTTTTTGGACTTCTTTATGTGTAATTAAGCACTGGTTCTGTGCTGATATTTTTCTCTTATGACTTTTCTCCTGCTTGTTATCTCTTCTAGTCACTCTTGTAGCCTTTCTCAAACATCAAATTTTCATGGTTACTAATTTTATTTTCTGGTTTTTATGAGTGACCATTTCTGATATTTCTAGCATAAGTCTTTGAGTCCCAAGGAATGCATCATACGTTCATATGTTCTCACCTAGAGGCCCAATGAACGCAAGATGCGAAGATTTTGCATCTCTCTTGACTACCCCTTGGGCCTCTGATGCTAAACCGCCTGGGATTCAAAGAGATAAGGTGGAGATGAAAATATCCCAGTTTGACCCAGCAAACTGAGTACGAAACTGAGTTAAAAGATGATGCTTAAGGAGCAAGATCACAAACTAAAAAGGGCAAAGCATTCTGCATACTGTATGCACTGAATGACTGGAGGTTGCTTGTTTACTGAAACAGCTGCTTTCAAATGATTTTCACCAGTTATTTGCAGACAAAAGGATATAGTTGTAAACTTCAGGTTACATGGTAAAACAGGCACCCACATATAAATGTAGTGTATATTTGTATTTCTTTTAAAATTATTCACTTTACGACATCACATTTTTAAAAAAAATTCTGTTGCATAAGGTTGAGGTTAAAGTCGATAGGACTGACTTCATTGCTCCAGGTTTTATCCTAAATAGCTCAGTCTCTCTCCACAGAATGACTATCTGCCTGCCTAGAACATCACACAATGCATGAACTTTGTAGCTCCGGTGACGATCCCCAGGGATCGTAAAAAATTGCACTTGTGAACTGAACGGCGCCATTGTAAAATAAACCCATGACCTTCAGAGCGCGAGAGAAATGGCTTGACCACTTCGCCACAAGCTGAAGTGTTTTCTTGCTGTCTGCGTGCGTTTCCTTACATAAAGCTTCCTAACATCTTTTTTTTTTTTTTGTTGCTTTTTTTCTTAAACCATCCCCCCTCCCCCACCTCCCCCCCCCCCCACACACACACACACACCAATGCACAAACGTATTCACACACATACATACACCACAAAAGTATACACACATACAGACAAAAGTGACCTTAACGAAAGCTTATAAAACAGACAAGACAAGATTGTTTATATATATGCAAATAATGACTGAACCGTACCCAGAAATTCACTGGCTGCCTTCGAGTTGACTTTCTTAGATGAGCCACTCAAATCAGAGGATTCAGAAATTGACGTCATGAGTTTGCCGATTTCACGTCTGAGCTTGTCATTCTCATTCTGGAGATCTTGCATCTGCGAAGATTACAATTCCCATGACAAATTTGATATATAGGAGTGTCAAGTATTTGACATTAACAGAGAATTACCTCTCCCTGTTCCAAATGTTTGGCCCTATATCAAGGTCACCCACTGCCATATCCTTGTTTCTAGAAAATCGTCTTTCTCTCTAAAGCGGCAAATGAAAATTGTGTAGGTGTACGAAAAGTAGTATTTCATTCTGAACTATCTGGAGTAGGAATTCACATGTGCGTCTTTTTTATATTGTAAAGTCATTTTTTTAAAACTGAAAACACACTAAGGTGACAATTGTCTTGACTGCACCTAGGTGATTTTGGTATGGTGCCAACTGATTTATGCAAACCTTTGTATCCTATCTGGTCAAAAACAAAAATCACTTCAAAATGTGCCATATTTCAGGGAATTTTTAATCTTTTTCACTCAAACTTGAGATTTTTGTTTTTCAAAACAATGTGTTTCCCCATTGTAAATTTAAATGATGTGGACCCAAACTAAACATTGCAAAATTTATTGCCTGGAATATTTTGCTGTATCTCAACAGGCGCATTACTACAGAGTTAAATCAACGTATAATTGAAACTGATTTCTCTTGCTTTATGTTCACACACACACAAAAAAGGATCACATAGTAAATTTCAAGTTATCATGGTAATCATGTAGCTGAGCTTGAATCTCCGGTGGAGAAATAAACATTCTAACCTGACAAGGTGGTTTATGCATTCAGTTAAAAAAATAAAAAAACAAAAAAGATTCAATGTTATGCTTCCTTACATGTTGATTTAACTTTTTAATGATGCTAAAAAGTACTAAATGCACCAGAAAATGTGACTAGAAAGTTCAATGGAGAGTCTAAATTAGGCGCACAAATACAACCTGATGTTTCGACCATAGTTTTTATCAGTAAAGAACTAACTACAAAACAAACTTCTTATTCTTCTGCCTTCTATCCCCCAATGGAGCACAGGCCCTTCAACCAACTCATGTCAAGTCATTATATCCTTCGCTATTGCATGCAGCTCACCCCATGCCCTCCCCATCTCTTCAACTTAGCTCCATAGTTCCCTTCTCTGTGTGTTTTTTTGGTCTGCTTTTATTTCTATGCTGGCCCTGTGGGCTCCAGTGCAAAGATATTCCAGTTGTATTTTTCTCAGATTTGTCCTATCCAACACCAGCCTTTTCTTAGCCTCAAAGGCTTGCTTCCAATTGCCTCTTCCTCGCTGTCCTTGTGATGTCAATTGCATTGCCTGTCTCGGCCGTCTCTCTTTCTTTATTCTGAGTAGGTGGATGTCATATCAAGCATATTTACTTTATCTCGCATCTGATTCCATGGTTGGAGGGAAGAGAAATATCATCAGCGAAGTCCAGATCATCAAGCTGTTTTGTAGGGGTCCACTGAATTCCAGTCCTAGTGTTAGCAGTTACTGTCTTCATAATCCAGTCTATTGCCAGTGAAAAATTGACAAAATACATACCTATTATACACCGCTTCTTCTTTCCAATGTTAAACAAACTGTGACAAGAAAATCAAATGGTATGTAGTGATGCACCCAATAAGAAATACTGAAAATAGACAATAAATTGTGCAATGTATGGCACTGGTATTCAAAGAGTAAACTCCCTACCTACTCACCCTGAGAGCATAAAAAGCAGAATCTGGAACAAAGGAGCTGTGTTGTGTCTCCTCCATCTGTTCCATGGACTTCTTCAGTTGGTTCTTTTCCTTCTCCAGCTGTTTCACTCTGTTGTGCAGCTTCAGTATGAGGCCAACATCCATATTTTTAGTGAGTTTCTTGGATAAAAAGCACACACAATATACATACATGTTTACATTACAAAAATTCTGTCACTACAAAGGTTGCATAAAAATTGGAATACAATTCCTTTACAACATAAAGATTGTATAAAATAGAGATAAATCAATTGCTAAACTAAAAGCTACTAGAGAATTATAATTCATAGCTAAAGAAAAAAGAGATTTTTTTTAATGACCCCCTTCCCCCTTTTTTGGTGCCCCCCCCCCCCCCCCCCCCCCCCCCCCCCCCAAATGCTATTTTGAGTAAGCATAATCATACCAGGACCTGCTAAACTCTGCGCAGGCACAAACAGAGCCAGTGCGGTTAACTAGGTTTGTCTGGGACTGGCCACCGCAGCAATGCCTCTTATGTGGCTTCTTTTTGATTTGTAATGGTTAGAAATGCCGGTTTGTGGGATAGAAATAATAAAAGTAAACTTCTTCTTCTTCCGTGTTCACCTTTAAAAGAATGGCTGGCATACTGTTTTGTTGTTTACAGCTAGGCTGTGATAGCTGCACTTTTTAGCCCAATGCATCCAATTTCAGCAAATTTGATTACACGCCCTTTACGACATGCATGTTAGGGGCATTGTTTTGTTTTTTCCCCCCAAAGCTGGTGCCCTGGAACCGGCATGAGGAGGATTACCTCTTTCAGAACCAAGCAGTTCACCATGTATATTTTGATATAAACTGACTAGTCTTGTGCACAGATTGAGTTGAAGTAACAGCCTGCTTGATATGGAAAGAGTTCAGGATAATTTTGTGTACCAACCTTATCGCCGTCCTCCCTTTGCTCAACTTCAGCACCACTGCTGTTTTCAGAGTCAAAGCTAATGGCGCTGGTATCAGACGGGGTGTGTCGATGGCCTTTTCTTTTGCCAGTTAGGTTCTAATAAAAATAGGAAAGATATAGAGTACATGTCATTTTTACAAAACCACTTACAATAAACAAATGACATTCCAGCCATTAGTTTTCATCAGTAAAACAACAATAAAAAACAAAAAACTATAAATAAATGACATTGGAGCAATTAGTTTTCATCAGTAAAACAATAAAAAACAAAAAACTATAAACAAATGACATTGCAGCAATTAGTTTTCATCAGTAAAACAACAATAAAAAAAAACTATTAACAAATGACATTGCAGCAATTAGTTTTCATCAGTAAAACAACAATAAAAAACAAAAAACTATAAACAAATGACATTGCAGCCATTAGTTTTCATCAGTAAAACAACAATAAAAAAACAAAAAACTATAAACAAATGAATGGACTCTAAAATGACTACATTAAGGTATTCAAAAATTGTCTAAACTTAATATTACAAAGCAATGGTATTAAAATGACAAAATTATAAAAAGTATGTGATACGTACCTGGATCTTGGGAAGTAATTGAAGGAAACAAATAAAACAGGCCCTTTTTATAGTAAACCAGGAGATGGTTAGTCTTCTTCTTCTTCTTCGCGGTCACCAGCTGTAAACTCTGGCGGAAAGTTCTGGTTGTTCATCCACTTCTGGACTGCAGTCCCGTTCCAAAACTTGAGTGTTGCGTGTGCATCCGTTTTACAGATGACTCATTTGTGTGCAGACTGCTGGTTCCTTGCCTCTCAGGCAGATGCACTCCGACTTCGAAGAAAGCTCCCAATTAGTCGACTCTGACGACATGCTTTTGGGTAGGCAGTGGTTCTATTCTTGTTTTCCCTATAATAGGGCCCCGGAATCCACACAGGGAAGATGGTTAGTGAAATCTGATCAGTGAGAAAAGAGTGGGCGAGATATGTTCCTAACTATGAGATGAGATGAGGATGAGGGAACAAAGTGGGAAAGGGCAAACAGGAATGGGTGTGTACAGAGTGTAGGAAATGTACATAATGGAACGAGCATGAATGTGGATGTGTCCACAACCTGACGGTTTCTGATATGTCCACTTGTCATGCTTTTAAGGGGATTGCAGAATGACAGAAGGAGTGGTTCACCCTACGGTTAAGAACGCTGGGCTCTTATTGAGGGAGACCTAGGTTTGAATCATCTGTAAGGCTGGGTATTTTCTGTGTCAGGGGCAAAAATTAAATCATAACCTGCCCAGTCCATAGTGACAGCCCTAGCCATGCGCCCCTAAATCCTCAGGTTTAAACACCCCCTACCGCCGCTTCAACCTAAAAAAAAAACAAGCAGTAATGATATGTTTTTTTAAATTGCAGAATGATACTGTGTATACATGAAGGATAATGATTATAGGTTTTAGTTCCCTGGCAACCACTGGATACCAACATTTATAAGACCAAGAAGATGGTGCTATTATGGACATATCAAGAAAAGAAACCAGTAGAGAATCATCAAACAGGAACTGAAATGGGAAATAAAGGGATTAGGGAGGCAAGCATGTCCAAAAGAAACCCTAAAATGAACATTAGTAAAAAATGCCAAAGGTGCTGGACTGGATTGCATCCATGACATAGAAGAATTTGCACACGATAGAATGAAATGAAAGAATAGACTACGAGCTCTATGTGATTTATTATGACACTACAGGACAATAAGATTGAGGTCCTTTTGACAAAATAACAGCATGTAGATATATATATATATGTCTGTGTGTCTCTATTGGGATCTACAGTCGAACTAAATAGTTATGAAGTTACCAGCGCAAGATACTGCCATGTTAGGCCATCATACAAACTGAACTGCAGCTACATAAAAGGTAATTTATTTCTTTGTTAACACTTGTCAGAGATCCTGAGGCAACACGGACTAACAACAACACGTGCAACACACCTGGCCCAGGATAGAAAACTGCGACTCCCCACTACGCTGTGAGGCAATTGTGGACAAGACAAGACAAGACAAGACACTTGTCCTTATACAAATCTTCCCTTCATCACACATTTTGTATTACAAATTGTGTCCTTCGGTTTTCTTCTTTATCGTTCATCCAAGTGACATATAACTTAACTGCCTTGTGCCTGCTTATAGCAAAGCTGTGATATTGTCACCTTTCAGTCGACACATTCAATTTGAACAGGAATTCAGTGTCCGAGTTAGCTTTCCTGGTTGGTACGCTTAATTAACTCATTTAATTTCCAGGTTTTTTTTTTTTTTTTATCCTTTCATTTCGTCAGGTTTTCCTTTTGTCACACATGTTCATTTCCACAGATTTCTGCAAATGTTCCCATCGCTATCCCCATCCTTCCACAAATGATGTTCATTTTACTCTCTTTGCTTTCCTCAAATTGTTCCTTCGTTAGCCAATTTCCTACAGTTATTTTCTTTATAACATCCTTTTATCGCTTTTTTATTTTTTTTCATAAATGTACAGTACTCATTATTTTGTAATGCATTCTAAAATAAGTTTGCTGTGTCTGTGTGCACACTTACGCACACAATACATAAACAAACCTTAAAAAATGTCTAGGCATTGCCAGGAAAGGAATGATAATAACAATAAACTGGCTCATTATTTTGTTGCACACTCTAAATGTGTAAGTGTGTTTATACTTGTGCACAAAATGGACACACAAATCTCATCTTTATGATTCTGAAATATGACTTTCTTTAACTACACGCCTTCACTTAGTAACAATGCAGCAATATGACTGTATATGTTGTATACATGTATCTAACTAAATATTCCTAAAGATAGCTAAGTTAGGTTGAGTTTTAAGGACTGACATCATAGCACTCGCAACACTCCCATAAATGCTTCATCCCCATCTTCAGCAGCCAGCAAAGAGTTCCAACTCCTGTGGTACCAATAACAGTCTGATTCTAAGTGTGTCTTGTCTTTCACCTTAGTCTGGAGTGTCGGCCAGATCCCCTAGTCACTTCCTGTTGGATCATTCTTTTCAGACCATGATAATCTAAGTGTGCCTCCTTACAGTTCACTCCCTCCCAAAGAGCCTTGACAACATCTAGGTTATCATGCACACATTTACCACCAAGTGGTGCAGAACTGTCCTATTTGAATGCAGAACTAGAAACATGCATCTGCCATACATTGTTGAGTCCATACATTGTTGAGTCCATACATTGTTGAGTCCATACACTGTTGAGTCCATACACTGTTGAGTCCATACACTGTTGAGTCCACACACTGTTGAGTCATACATTGTTGAGTCCATACACTGTTGAGTCCATACACTGTTGAGTCCACACACTGTTGAGTCCATGAGTCCATACATTGTTGAGTCCATACACTGTTGAGTCCATACACTGTTGAGTCCATACACTGTTGAGTCCACACACTGTTGAGTCCATTCACTGTTGAGTCCAAACACTGTTGAGCCTATACACTGTTGAGTCCACACACTGTTGAGTCCATACACTATTGAGTCCATACACTGTTGAGTCCATACACTGTTGAGTCCATACACTGTTGAGTCCACACACTGTTGAGTCCATACACTATTGAGTCCATACACTGTTGAGTCCATACACTGTTGAGTCCATACATCATTGAGCTAGGAACCAACATAACAGCACGTGGGATATTCCCATCAGCTTTAATCAAATCTGTTGCACCATTCTTCCACAACATAATCATCTATTCACATTTCCAGATTGTATTTGCTCCCAAAGGCTTCCCAAAGATGGAAGATAACACAATTTGATTACTGAACATATTTTTAAAAACACTTATAATCTACACTCATATAATCTATTATAGTTAACACATAATCTATGCAATATTAACTAACAAAACATAACAGAAAAACATAAATACCTGATATTTTATTTATTTAAAAGACAAAAACTCTATATATCCCAGTATAAATAAGAAGGCTTGAATATTATACCACTGATTAAAAATCCTAAAAGTAAAAACAGACCTGCATCTCTTCCTGCAAGTTGTTGAACCGCTGCTGCAGATGGCTATATTCACTGATCAACTTCTGATGGTGTGATCTCTCCAGTTCAGACTCCTCAATGAGTAACTTGTTGGCCATTGCAATCTTTTCTTTCACAACTTCTGCATAGAATATATGTCAGTGACAGTTTACTGTCAGCTACATTTTAGTTTCAGATACAGTTTACTGTTGTAGGCGGGTGACCAACGCCTGTTGAATGATTTTAATTTGGCTGACGCAAACAAAAAAATCTGGCAAGTTCATGAGCATAAAAAGGACAAGCAGGAAATTTGGCCTCTTAGCCTCCTGCCCTCTGGACTGACCGGTCGCCCTGGGGATAGGGGACTGAGTAAAGGGGCGGGCTGACAATAGTTTCTTGGTGGTAGTACAGTTTGTAAACGGAATATAAAAATTTAATATTGTTTGTCCAAAAGCCCAGTGAAGATCAAAATCTGTTCTTGAATTTAAAGAAAACGAAAATAATGTCCACAGCTAAAAACTGACTGTCACACAAAAATAACAATAAATGATGAAAAAATTGAAAATGTCACAAACTTTGAATATCTAGGCTCTATAATAAACAACAATGGAGACAGAAATTAAAAGGAGGATGGCCATAGCAATGCAAAGATTGAACAGCCTTAAAAGTCTATGGTTAAGCACCAGCAAGGAAATAAAAAATAGAATTTTGAAAGCATGCATCTTCCCTGTGGCTACATACGGATGTGAGTCGTGGACTATCTCTCAGTCCTTACGAAAGAGAATAGGGGCTTTTGAGCTGAAATGCTATAGAAAGATTCTCAGAATATCTTGGACAAAGAAGATAAGAAATATTCACATCTTAAAAGATCTGAACATCAAGGAAGATTGGCTAATAAACAGCATCCTTTCTTGAAAGCTGAAATATTTTGGTCATATCAAGCGCCACGACGGATTGGAAAAAAATTATAGCAGAAGGCATGGTACCAGGAAGGAGGAGCAGGGGCCAACTGACACAAAGATGGGCACAGGATATAAGTGAATCCTTGAGTGTGAAAGTTCATGAGGTGGGACAACTGGTGAGAGACCGAGTTTCTTTCAGGCAGACTGTGATGAGAGCGATGTTCTGCAAAGGACCTGCTACATGATGATGATGATGGTAGTACAGTTCAGTGGTTACATGGTTTAAGATATAAATTTCCATAATAGTAGTTAACTCTAGTAGTTAAACTGTGTAGAGATAGATAACAGCGTGTATCATCGCTCGAAAATATTTTATTTCAGGTCACTGGAAGCGAATTTACACCTTTGCTAAATGAACTGCTTAGCACATGGTCTGAGTAAACGCGATGTTGGTTGTTAATGTAATGTTTTGTGTGAAGCACTTAGTTTTATGTTCAGGAAAATAAACAGACATTGAATGTGATGGTTATATTCAATTGCTTGATTCAAGATAGAACTTGTAGTTTGTGCATGTGGCCTGCCAAGGCGTTGCCTATGTTGCTGTAATAATGTCTTGTTGTTATTGTCGTGTAGCGTATTATTCACATATCCTCTTCCTGGGTTGTGTTCATATTTCATGGCCCCTGCACAGAAGGACCCTTGTCTTTTCTTTATTTTTCATGTTTTTGCTGTTTAGCAGGGAACTACTTGTTGTCCTTACCACATTTCTGTCCTCCTCTCCCTACTTCTTGATTTTCCTTTTTCTTTTTCCGGCTAGCACACTGTCATTTACAGTTTAATGTTCTGGCTGTTTGTCCACTAGAGTTTTATGTGCACATCCATTTGACAGATCTAGCTTATATGTATGCAGACTGTTGGTTTCTTATATCTGAGGCAGATGCACTCCACTTTTGAAAAAAACACTTAATTAGTAGCCTCCTAAGACATGCTTGTTGGGGAGGCAGTGGGTCTATTCTTGTTTTCCCCAAAATGGGGCTCCAGTACCCACATTGGAATAACTGAGGTTTCACAATAGCTTGTTCAACCTGGTCTATTTTAACATTGAATGTTGGATGGGGATTATCAAACTGGAAATCCTACACTGTGTCAGTGACTTGAGGCATGAGAGTACATTGGGGAGGATACTAGCCTTATCCTAGGAAGAGGAGATGCAACATAAACATTTATTGTTGTGACAGAGCAGACCAAGCCTTTGATCTTAGTAGCCAACTGGTCTTGGAGGGAAGCTTTGACAGGTGGAAAGGCAGAGATATCCTTTAAAGTCAAAGTGCATCTCCCTGAGAGGCAAGGAACCAACAGTCTGTAAACAGACAAGCCAGACTTGTAAAATGGATGTGCACACAAAAACTCAAGTTCTAGTACAAAACTTAAGTCCCAAAGTGGACAAATATCCAGAACTTTCTGCCATAGTTTACAGCTGGTGAATGCAGAGAAGAAGATAAAGAAACTCTGGTTCAGTCATGTAAGATAAAGACCTGACACCAAATTCTTTACTTTATGACTGACATGTTACTGTACAATTAAAAATATAAGACAACAAAAGACAACAAAACCTTCAGCTTTATCTTCCATCTGTTTAATAGTAGCATTGGCATCTTCCAGCTTCTCTGTCAGAGCCAAATTTTCCTTGTACAAGTTTTTCATTACCTGTACACAGAGAACATAAATGATAGCCATGGTTTTATGCTTACTTCTATACATAAATGTTAACTCACCATCACACAAGCATACAGGATATACATGCTGACTCACCAATACACAAGCATACAGGATATACATGCTCACTCACCAAAACACAAGCATACAGGATATACATGCTCACTCACCAATACACAAGCATACAGGATATACATGCTCACTCACCAATACACAAGCATACAGGATATACATGCTCACTCACCAATACACAAGCATACAGGATATACATGCTCACTCACCAATACACAAGCATACAGGATATACATGCTCACTCACCAATACACAAGCATACAGGATATACATGCTGACTCACCAATACACAAGCATACAGGATATACATGCTGACTCACCAATACACAAGCATACAGGATATACATGCTCACTCACCAATACACAAGCATACAGGATATACATGCTGACTCACCAATACACGAGCATACAGGATATACATGCTGACTCACAAATACACAAGCATACAGAATATACATGCTGACTCACCAATACACAAGCATACAGGATATACATGCTGACTCACCAATACACAAGCATACAGGATATACATGCTCACTCACCAATACACAAGCATACAGGATATACATGCTCACTCACCAATACACAAGCATACAGGATATACATGCTCACTCACCAATACACAAGCATACAGGATATACATGCTGACTCACCAATACACAAGCATACAGGATATACATGCTGACTAACCAATACACAAGCATACAGGATATACATGCTGACTCACCAATACACAAGCATACAGGATATACATGCTCACTCACCAATACACAAGCATACAGGATATACATGCTGACACACCAATACACAAGCATACAGGATATGCATGTTGACTCACCAATACACAAGCATACAGGATATACATGCTGACTCACCAATACACAAGCATACAGGATATACATGCTCACCAACACACAAGCATACAGGATATACATGCTGACTCACCAATACGCAAGCATACAGGATATACGTGCTCACTCACCAATACACAAGCATACAGGATATACATGCTCACTCACCAATACACAAGCATACAGGATATACATGCTGACTCACCAATACACAAGCATACAGGATATACATGCTGACTCACCAATACACAAGCATACAGGATATACATGCTGACTCACCAATACACAAGCATACAGGATATACATGCTGACTCACCAATACACAAGCATACAGGATATACATGCTGACTCACCAATACACAAGCATACAGGATATACATGCTCACTTACCAATACACAAGCATACAGGATATACATGCTCACTCACCAATACACAAGCATACAGGATAAATATGCTCACTCACCAATACACAAGCATACAGGATATACATGCTCACTCACCCATACACAACCATACAGGATATACATGCTCACTCACCAATACACAAGCATACAGGATATACATGTTGACTCACCAATACACAAGCATACAGGATATACAGGCTCACTCACCAATACACAAGCATACAGGACATATATGCAGACTCACCAACACACAAGCATACAGGATATACATGCTCACTCACCAATACACAAGCATACAGGATATACATGCTGACTCACCAATACACAAGCATACAGGATATACATGCTCACTCACCAATACACAAGCATACAGGATATACATGCTGACACACCAATACACAAGCATACAGGATATGCATGTTGACTCACCAATACACAAGCATACAGGATATACATGCTGACTCACCAATACACAAGCATACAGGATATACATGCTCACCAACACACAAGCATACAGGATATACATGCTGACTCACCAATACGCAAGCATACAGGATATACGTGCTCACTCACCAATACACAAGCATACAGGATATACATGCTCACTCACCAATACACAAGCATACAGGATATACATGCTGACTCACCAATACACAAGCATACAGGATATACATGCTGACTCACCAATACACAAGCATACAGGATATACATGCTGACTCACCAATACACAAGCATACAGGATATACATGCTGACTCACCAATACACAAGCATACAGGATATACATGCTGACTCACCAATACACAAGCATACAGGATATACATGCTCACTTACCAATACACAAGCATACAGGATATACATGCTCACTCACCAATACACAAGCATACAGGATAAATATGCTCACTCACCAATACACAAGCATACAGGATATACATGCTCACTCACCCATACACAACCATACAGGATATACATGCTCACTCACCAATACACAAGCATACAGGATATACATGTTGACTCACCAATACACAAGCATACAGGATATACAGGCTCACTCACCAATACACAAGCATACAGGACATATATGCAGACTCACCAACACACAAGCATACAGGATATACATGCTCACTCACCAATACACAAGCATACAGGATATACATGCTGACTCACCAATACACAAGCATACAGGATATACATGCTCACTCACCAAAACACAAGCATACAGGATATACATGCTCACTCACCAATACACAAGCATACAGGATATACATGCTCACTCACCAATACATAAGCATACAGGATATACATGCTCACTCACCAATACACAAGCATACAGGATATACATGCTGACTCACCAATACACAAGCATACAGGATATACATGCTGACTCACCAATACACAAGCATACAGGATATACATGCTGACTCACCAATACACAAGCATACAGGATATACATGCTCACTCACCAATACACAAGCATACAGGATATACATGCTGACTCACCAATATACAAGCATACAGGATATACATGCTGACTCACCAATACACAAGCATACAGGATATACATGCTGACTCACCAATACACAAGCATACAGGATATACATGCTCACTCACCAATACACAAGCATACAGGATATACATGCTGACTCACCAATACACAAGCATACAGGAAATGCATGTTGACTCACCAATACACAAGCATACAGGATATACATGCTGACTCACCAATACACAAGCATACAGGATATACATGCTCACCAACACACAAGCATACAGGATATACATGCTGACTCACCAATACACAAGCATACAGGATATACATGCTCACTCACCAATACACAAGCATACAGGATATACATGCTCACTCACCAATACACATGCATACAGGATATACATGCTCACTCACCAATACACAAGCATACAGGATATACATGCTCACGCACCAATACACAAGCATACAGGATATACATGCTCACTCACCAATACACAAGCATACAGGATATACATGCTCACTCACCATCACACAAGCACACAGGATATACATGCTCACTCACCATCACACATGCATACAGGATATATATGCTCACTCACCAATACACAAGCATACAGGATATACATGCTCACTCACCATCACACAAGCATACAGGATATACATGCTCACTCACCATCACACAAGCATACAGGATATACATGCCCACTCACCAAAACACAAGCATACAGGATATACATGCTAACTCACCAATACACAAGCATACAGGATATACATGCTGACTCACCCATACACAAGTATACAGGATATACATGCTGACTCACCAATACACCAGGATACAGGATATACATGCTCACTCACCATCACACAAGCATACAGGATATACATGCTCACTCACCAAAACACAAGCATACAGGATATACATGCTCACTCACCAATACACAAGCATACAGGATATATATGCTGACTTACCCATACACAAGTATACAGGATATACATGCTGACTCACCAATACACAAGCATACAGGATATACATGCTCACTCACCAATACACAAGCATACAGGATATACATGCTCACTCACCAATACACAAGCATACAGGATACACATGCTCACTCACCAATACACAAGCATACAGGATATACATGCTCACTCACCAATACACAAGCTTACAGGATATACATGCTCACTCACCAATACACAAGCATACAGGATATACATGCTCACTCACCAATACACAAGCATACAGGATATACATGCTCACTCACCAACACACAAGCATATAGGATATACATGCTCACTCACCAATACACAAGCATACAGGATATACATGCTCACTCACCAATACACAAGCATACAGGATATACATGCTCACTCACCAATACACAAGTATACAGGATATACATGCTCACTCACCAATACACAAGCATACAGGATATACATACAGGATATACATGCTCACTCACCAATACACAAATATAGAGTTCTTAGATTCTATGACAATTATCCTGTCAAAGGGTTCAGATTCTATGAAGAATATTAAGTCTACAACTTCACAGACTGTATGAAGATTGTCCGGTCAACAAGTTCACAGACTGTATGATGTTTGTCTAGTCAACAACTTCACAGATTGAATGAAGATTGTCCAGTTAACAAGTTCACAGATTGAATGAACATTGCCCAGTCAACAAGTTCACAGACTGTTAGAAGATTGTTCAGTCAACCAGTTCACAGATTATCCTGTCAAGAACTTCACAGAATCTATGAAAATTATCTTGTTAGTTTCGATGTCAAGATGGCAAGGCAAGTGGATGTTTATTTTTCAGCCAGCATCTAGCCGGAGTCAGTTTCGGACAACCTAGAGTGGAAGCTGTGTTATACTAGCTGAATGTGATAGTCAGTTCAAGTCTGACATCTAGCAAGTTTGAAAACACTGTGACTGATCCAGCAAACTGACTATGGTTTATTCAGTGCTTGAAGAAAAATTAAGAAATCTCCTGAAAGGACTAGAAAACAGAAGTGATGACATTCTCCAGAAAAGGAAGAACCAGCAATATCAAAGTTGATGAACATCAGGTAAAGTAGGCCAAGGACTTGACATATCTGGGAAGCATTTGACAACAGCAGGAGAGTTGGCACAGAACCTATAGTGAACTTTATCGGTAGACAACAAATCAGGTAGTTTGGCTGTGTAACAAGATTGGCTTCAGACAGGGTACTACAGAGAGCTACGCTATACAGATACAATAGTAGCAGAGCCAGTGGCCGACCTATTGACAGCAAAAATATCAAAGACACTGAAAAGTTCTATAAATGAAGCGAATGGAAGGGCCTGTTTCAGAGATCTCTTCCTGTCTTAACATGAAAGGCATTTCAGGAGTAGAGAAAAGAGGAAAAAGAAGAAGTGCAGTTGTTGATTTTGTGAGACTTACTTGTTCTTCTTCTTCTTCGCGTTCACCAGCTGTAAACTCTTGCGGAAAGTTCTGGTTGTTCGTCCATTTTTGGACTGCAGTCCTGTTCCAGAACATGAGTGTTGCGTGTGCATCCATTTGACAGATCTGACTCATTTGTATGCAGACTGCTGGTTCCTTGCCTCTCAAGCAGAAGCAATCCGACTTTGAAGGAAGCTCCCAATTAGTCTACTCTTACGACATGCTTTTGGGTAGGCAGTGGGTCTATTCTTGTTTTCCCTATAACAGGGCTCCAGAACCCACACAGGGAACTTACTTTTTCATAATGTACTTTCATCTGCTCTTTCTCTGTAATCCAGTCTTGCTTCTCCACTTGCATCTTGTCCAGCTCTGATTTTAGTTTAGCCAGCTCCTCCTGGCATGAACAAAAACCAGAAAATGTCAAACTGGATGATGTAACAAAAAACATGGGGGGAACTGGGGTAAAGAGCAGGGGGCGATTGGTGTTGGGGAGATGGGGAGATAAATATCAAAATGCCCCCCCCCCCCCCCCACAAGCATAAGTAGGGCAAGAAACGGCTATCCTCCAACTAACGGTCGGCAAAGATGGCGGCCGCAAAATATCCAGCCGAGCCGCAGTCAAGTGTCAATTGCGCGCTTCCGGCTACTTAATGTGCGCTTTTCTGGCGACTATGGCTACCGCCACGTGACCCCCCATGCCGCTCACGTGGCGTGGATTAGAGCTAAACTAGATGGCTAGGACTCACGAGCAAGGCTGCAGGAGATGAGCGGCGTGGGGGCCACATGGCGGTAGCAGTTGTTCGCCGAAAACCGCCGGAAGACCGCAAATTAAGTAGCCGGAAGCGTGCAATTGACACGTGACTGCGGCTCGGCTGGATATTTTGCTGCCGCCATCTTTGCCGACCGTTAGTAGGAGGATAGCCCAAGAAACATTTGGGTTCAGACAACCAGAACATCAATGATCGGGATAGGCTCTAAATTCAATTTTAGAAAGGATTCACAAATAAACAAACAAAATACAAAATAGCCAACCATCCAAACAAACAGTGAACTAACAACCAGCCAAAACACCATACAGTGAATCAACCAGCCAGCCAACCAACTATCCAGCTAATCCTAACCAACTTCCAATAAAACCACGAAACAATAGCCTGCCAAAATACTTTTAAAAAAACTAACAACAAAAACAGTCAGCCAGACAGGCAATCGGTCAAAGCTGCTGTAAACTAGAATGTCTCATGACAAAATGAAGTGAATTAATTAGTGCCTGGTAATGAAACAGTTACAGCAATACGTCACCCTCATTATCATTATCATCATCATCATCATCATCATCATCATCATCAAGTATTTCAGCCCTTGGCTATTCCCTCCCACATTTTATCCTTTTTGTTTCACTCTCTGTGCATGCCGGTTAATAAATACTTTTATTGGTCTTCTCTTTTTTTTTTTTAAATGTTCATTAAAGAAATGCAAGGTTTTAAAAAAAGAAATTACTGCTTCTCCCTATTCTTCTACTTTTGCTGCTTTTGTCCCCAGAAGAGCAGCTGGCATGTAACTTGCACAAGAAAACTACAGAAACAAAATTAAATAACATACAAAGCAAATTAAATGAAACAAAAAGAAATGTAGATGGTACAGAAAGAAATGTAAATGATACAGAAAGAAATGTAAATGATACAGAAAGAAATGTAAATGATACAAAAAGAAATGTAAATGATACAGAAAGAAATGTAAATGATACAGAAAGAAATGTAAATGATACAGAAAGAAATGTAAATGATACAGAAAGAAATGTAAATGATACAGAAAGAAATGTAAATGATACAGAAAGAAATGTAAATGATACAGAAAGAAATGTAAATGATACAGAAAGAAATGTAAATGGTACAGAAAGAAATGTAAATGATACAGAAAGAAATGTAAATGATACAGAAAGAAATGTAAATGATACAGAAAGAAATTATATAACACACAAAGACAATTAAATGATAGGGAAAAAAATTTAATGATACAGAAAGAAAACTTAATAACACAGAAATAAAATATTAAATGATACAGAAAGAAAACTAAATAAGACAGAAAGAAAATATTAAATGATACAGAAAGAAAACTAAATAAGACAGAAAGAAAATATTAAATGATACAGAAAGAAAAGAAAGTAATACAGAAAGAAAACTAAATATACAGAAAGAAAGAAGGAGAAAAATAGTTAGAAAGAATATGTAAATGAAAAATATAATTCCCTTGACCTCCATATCAACAACTTTATTCGATGAGACTTGAACTACTGCCTCTACGTTTCTCAATCTGTCAATCTCCTCTTTCATCTTCACCACTTCTGCTTCTACAATCTTCACTTGCATTGCCTGTTTGGTCTGAAGAAAGCATCAGTTTGAATTAAATAAATATTATGTCAACGTTCATATTAAGGCATTAAGTGGTAGTATTTGCTTGTGGGGTGTATTCATGGATAAATGGATTGGTGTCTGTGTGGGTAGGTATGAGAGTTGTTTGGATAGATGGATGATAGTGTGGTTAGGTAGTAGATGTACGTGTGGATGGGTGGATGGCTGACTAGATGGATGATAGTGTGGTAAGGTGATAGATGTAGGTGTGGATGGGTGGATGGCTGACTAGATGGATGGATGAATGAGAGTGTGGTTGGGGGGGGGAAGGGGGGGGGGGAGGATGTAAATGTGGATAACTGACAAGATGGATGGATGGATGGATGGATGGATAGGTGGGTGGATGGGTGGATGGATGGATGAGTGAGTGAGTGAGTGAGTGAGTGAGTGAGTGAGTGAGTGAGTGAGTGAGTGAGTGAGTGAGTGAGTGAGTGAGTGAGTGAGTGAGTGAGTGAGTGAGTGAGTGAGTGAGTGAGTGAGTGAGTGAGTGAGTGAGTGAGTGAGTGAGTGAGTGAGTGAGTGAGTGAGTGAGTGAGTGAGTGAGTGAGTGAGTGAGTGAGTGAGTGAGTGAGTGAGTGGTAGATGGACGAGTGAGAGTGAGGGTGGGTGGATGTACAAATGAGTGTATGGATGGACAGATAGGTGGGCATGTGGGTGCGTGCGTAAGTGCATGCATGGATGTATGAGTTTACTGATCAATGGGTGGGATGGCTTTCTGTATCACTGAATGTGTAAGTCTATAAATGTCTGTGAATTCCTGAGCTTGATGCTACTTAAACTAACAACACAGTTTAATCCAAAATGCTCACCGCTTGTCACACCTGCAGTGTAAAAACAACAAAAGCTAGATTTGTGTCTTTTTCAGGACACTGCAGAACTAACCTTAGCATTTTTTGGTTGTTTGTTTGATTTCACTAGGCAAGTTTCCTTTCAGCTGCTGTCCACTGCATGCTAAATGGTCTGCTCTTACTACCAGGGCCAAAACCAACAAAAGGCAGACTTCATGCACAGCTGGATTTAACCTGATATCTTGGAAATATGAAATGCATTCACAACCCCTGAGCTACATGCTGACAACTGCAGTTTACCTGGATGCTTAATCTAATAGTCTCAGTGTTGTTCACACTGGCAGTTTACCTGGATGCTTAATCTAATAGTCTCAGTGTTGTTCACACTGGCAGTTTATCTGGATGCTTAATATAATATTCACAGTGTTGTTCACACTGGCAGTTTACCTGGATGCTTAATCTAATAGTCTCAGTGTTGTTCACACTGGTAGTTTACCTGGATGCTTAATCTAATAGTCTCAGTGTTGTTCACACTGGCAGTTTACCTGGATGCCTAATCTAATATTCACAGTGTTGTTCACACTGGCAGTTTACCTGGATGCTTAATCTAATAGTCTCAGTGTTGTTCACACTGGTAGTTTACCTGGATGCTTAATCTAATAGTCTCAGTGTTGTTCACACTGGCAGTTTACCTGGATGCTTAATTTAATATTCTCAGTGTTGTTAACACTGGTAGTTTACCTGGATGCCTAATCTAATATTCACAGTGTTGTTCACACTGGCAGTTTACCTGGATGCTTAATCTAATAGTCTCAGTGTTGTTCACACTGGTAGTTTACCTGGATGCTTAATCTAATAGTCTCAGTGTTGTTCACACTGGCAGTTTACCTGGATGCTTAATTTAATATTCTCAGTGTTGTTAACACTGGTAGTTTACCTGGATGCCTAATTTAATATTCTCAGTGTTGTTCACACTGGCAGTTTACCTGGATGCTTAATCTAATAGTCTAAGTGTTGTTCACACTGATAGTTTACCTGGATGCCTAATTTAATATTCTCAGTGTTGTTCACACTGGCAGTTTACCTGGATATCCAACCGTTGTTGTAATTCAATGATCTTGTTTTCCAGACCCTGGTTGACTTGTTTTATGTGGTCTACTGACCTGGCTTCCATCTGCAGGAGAAAACATTAACCAGATTTGATTCAAACCAACTTGGAAGTAAGTAAACACAAAACAGTCTATGAATAGTATGTCCAGTGGATGGGAAGGAAAAGTGAGTGAGTGACTTTCAATCCCACCGGGACGGCACAACGTGCAACTACTCTAAGTGACACAAATTGCTACCATTTGGATGAAAATCACCCAAGTGAAAGTCCTAGAAACCCTGTTCATCCGTTAGGTTATTTTAGGACCCCCGACTACAGCCGGGGTGGGGCTTTGAAAAAATAAAAAAATTGTGTCAACTATTGGGGAGAGGTTTCTTATAGGAAGGAAAACATGCTCACAATTGTAGCCAAATGTTTCAATGAGGGTCTTTGTATATGGACATAAATCTGACTAATTAAACTCAACAAGTGGAAAGGAAAAGATAAGCACATATAGAATAATGTTTTGACCTGACTCTTTATCAAGGAGAGAAACAAATTACTAAACAACTGATGAAGTCAAGATGCAAGCCGAAATCATTTATTTTTCCCTCTGTAAAACTGACTAGTCATTGTTTTGTGTTATTTCGTTATATCAGCTCAATTGCAAAAACACCTGCAGAAAATATGTCAAATTATCTAGCCCTACTATCGATCATATACCGCGATCGAAACCCACTGCAGGCTGCGTGGATTTTTGTCGTGGTATGGGACGTCGCAGGTCGACCCAGCCTAAAATAGGTACCAGGATGGGCTGTCCTGGGAGAGTAAAGACAGCCGGTGTAATGCTGACCACATTACCCACAGAGTGCTGATGGTCTGTAAAAATATGGGACGCTCTGCCCATATGCCCGATGCGCTGAAAGGCGTGAAAAGGGATCTTTACTTTTTTTACTTTACTATCGATCATCTGGGTGCTACAGGGGTCCTCACAGGAAGCAGAATACTAACACTGCAACCAATCAAGCATGTCCTTTTGTGACTTAGAAGAAGAATCCATTGAAGTGGCAGAATATTTGTCCACCTGTTTGGCACTTGGCAGCAGGTGATGGGTTGAGTTGGAGAGTAATTGACAGATAGTGACATGCTTGTTAAGTTGGCAGTGGGTCTATCCCTCCCACCCCCTCCCCCCCCCCCAACCCCACCATAATGGAGCCCGGAACCCACACGGGGAGATAACAATTTAAGAGACACACCATAAAAGAGTCTGGAGGCTTATCAAGAAGAAGAAGAGAAAAATAAAAGAAAGAAGAAGAGAAGGAGAAAAGGAGGAGGAGGAGGAGAAGGGGATAGGATGAAGTGGGAGAAGAAGAAAAGAATGATAACAAATACAAAATGAATATCCTACTTTAAGCAGCTTGTACTCTGTCCTAGCCTTGCGTCTGCGGAAATTGCACTGGGTCAGTATAATTCCCCGCAAAACACACTCAAATTTCTGTCTCTGCAGGTATGCTCTAATGTTCTTTTGTAGAACCAGGGCCTTGTGGTTACGCAGCAGATCTGTGTAGTACCTCCTGGCAATCATTGCTCGCACGTGAGCCTGGCATGGAATTGAAACACATTTTTAGACAGTTTATTTTTAATCATTGATAAATGGATGCATAGGTATTTGCATGACTGGATGGCTAGATCTAGCTTATATATATAAATATATATTAAATTTGGGTAGAGTTGGAATCACATTGAGCCGGGAGTGCAGGGAGAGGCTAGCTGGTGACACGGATGTGGAAATTCTGCAATTAATTCAAGATAATGCTTGTTCAGAGGATGTGATTATTTACACAAACGGTTCGGTGTCAAGGGGCAAAAGAAGTGCTTGGGGATTCATAACAAAATCCAGTGGTTGACGTTTGGTGCAGGAGAGCCTAGTGTATGATACCACAACATCCACCCTAAGAATGGAGGTGGAGGCAGTCACTGCAGCTTTCAACTGGTTAGAGAACATAACACATACACACACACATCATGTTTTTAACTGACTCAGAAAGTGTGTTGAAGAAGGGGAGGACAAGCATGCTGAGTGGCATGCTTCGCTTCGGAGGTCACTGGTGAGAAGCATTGCCTGGATTTTTCTTGGGGCATGCCAGTGTGCTGGGAAATGAACAGGCAGTCAGATTGGCTGGTACTGCACAACTTGGTGGAATACTGATGCATCAAGGCATATTAAGGCAGACGTGGTTAGGGTCTTGTGGGAGAATGTGTACAATTTAGAGGAGCAAACAGATCGCCACAGTCTGGTGACAGTGATGTAGCGGAGGTTGATGGGGGGGAGCTGGTTGATGCTTGACGCTCATAGGAGAGACAAGACACACGCACAATCAGAATGCTGTTGGCACCATTAGTATTGGAACTGGGCTGGCTGCTGAAGATAGGGACTTTTGGGAATACCCCAAGTGCTGTGATGTCGGTTCTTGAATCAACTCAACTGGAAGGCTAGAAAAAGGGATTAGTTAATGGAGAAAGAATGAACAAAATAGTTGCACGCTGAAATGGATAGATGGACAGATGGATAAAGAAAGAAAATAACTGATTGGGTGGATGTATGGATGGATGGATGGACGGATGGATGGATGGATGGAGAGATGGATGGATGAATGGATGGACAGACAGATGGATGGATGGATGATTGGGAGTTTGATGGATGGATGATTGGGATTTTGATGGATGGAAAACTTGAGAGACTGATGCATGATGAATGGATAAATGGAATGACAAATGGATAGAATGATGGATGGTCAATTGCCTTAATCAATGGTTAATTTACTTTGCTCCCTGTGACAAAATGGCCTCAGTGTTTTCAGAAGTTATTATGTTTAATAATTGTTTCTGTTTAATAAAGAAACGAAGAATGATATTTACTATGCACTAAGCCCAATTACTTAAACCATGTGGGAATTAAAATTGTTTCCAGTCTTAGCCCAGACAAAGAATCTCGTCCTGGCCTACGGTTACATAAGATTACTACCCAGTCTACCTGGGGAAAACAGACCATAGGTGTCAGAAATGTTACATAATCAGCTCTGCAATCTGGCCAAACCATGGGAAGCAAGTCTGACCAGCATGAAAGTCTAGACATGATGGCTCTCTCTCTTTGATGGCTTTTAACACCTTTCAGTGACATTGAGAAGAGTTTGGTACAGATAAAGGGGAGAAGCTACTCTACAAACTGACAGGAGAGCGAAAGATTATCATCGCTAGGAGCCTATGTGATGTGAGTAAGAGAGATAAGCTATGTGTTTTTTTCCAGAATATGCATGTTTGGTGTAAGTCTAGACACTACACATATGTGTTTGTTTTAATTATTACAGTTCCCGATCGGGGCAAGGACCGATAAGTTCTTATCAGAAATAGAGGGCCTAAGTGTATAAACCTGTATGACATGGGAGATCAGCAACTGGAAAAAGCTAGGAAAAGCTAGGAAGGGCCTCAACCGAAGAATCTCTGAGGTTTCACTTGATAAAATTCATAAACTTACATTCAGTATTTTTGTTCGTTAACTTATCATTCTCACAAGATCACTCTAATCTCAGATACTCAATTCTCTAGCTGAAGCATCTCACTACCACCGTACCATCAACCAGTCATTGTTTGTTGAGATTGACGAATGTCAGCCAAATGATTGATAGTATAATAAATTTATACATCAAGTTTTATACTTCATTGTTTGTCCAAGTGTGTTTAACTAAACTGTTAGAATGAAATTTAGTGGAAGCTCTTTGAGAATTTTTTACCAGGAGGAAGTAGTCGGGAGGGGTCACATGCTGTGTGCAATCTATTAATTAGAATAATCTAGACATCTAAAACCCCTTTCCTTCTCCTGTGGGTACCAAGTGCAGTTGCAGTAAAACTCCTACTCATCACAAAATCATCTATCCACTCAGGGACTTGGGACACTCCCAAAGGACCCTCACAACATTTAGCTTGTCATACATCAATTCACAAGTCGGTTATCAGTTGCAGTTCCAGCATCGCAGCAAATGGGTCACCCAATAGTTGCTCACTTCCTGTGCCAACATACACCACACAGACTGCAGTCTCGACAAAGCCAGTAAAAAACACTCGCAAATACATAAGGCAGACATAAGAAGTGTTGACATAAACAGCCGGCACTAGAACTGCAGTTCAATGTTGATGGAAGCAGCAGTTACAACACATCAGTCATTGCACACATAATTAATTGCATAAGGCACCACCAGTTCTCTGTCAACAAGCCACATGCCATTTTCTGAATTTGCAGTTCACAACACAAATCACATCTGCAGCTCACTGCCAGGGAGTCATCTCAGTAGCTGATTGATGGCACTATGATTGTTGGTGGGCACAGGAATATAATGGTGATTACAACATAGATACCAGTTCCAGATGGGTTGAGTTGCATTGAGTTGGGTTGAGTCAAGAATTGACATCACAGCACTCGGGGCATTCCCATGCGTGCTTTGTCCTGTCCTCATCTTCAGCAGCCAGTGCAGAGTTTTAATACTGATGGTACCGGTCACAATCTGGTTATATGTCCGTCTTGCGTGTATTGAGCTGGCCAGACCCTCTGGTTACACCCAGGAGCCTAATTCTCTCCAGGCCATAATAATATTCTTTCTCTACTGATTCCGTAGCTTGTTCCCAAAGGGTCTTGACCACACCTGCTTTGTCGTGTTTCAATTCACTACCTAGTGGTGCAGACCCAGCCAGTCTGTCTGCCTGTTCATTACCCACCACACCGGCATGGCCTGGAGAAAAGATCTAAAGTATGCTCACTACCACTCTGCTCGAAGCATCCGTGTCTTTACCTTTCTCAGCATGCTTTCAGAGTCTGTTACTGTTACGACATGTGTATGCATCTTGTTCTCTAGCCACCGGGGAGCTTCAGTTACCCCCTCCATCTCCATTCTCATGCTTGCCACATGGACAAGCGTGAAAGATGGCTTGTCTCATGACATCATCATAAAATGTCTTAACAATTAGTGTGGGCAATCATTCCTCCCCACTGCCTGCAATCTCTAACAGCATGTTCATGTGTTGACATCTCTCCAAGCCAGACACAAGACTATCAATCATTTTCTATTGATGTCTACCTTTATCCCTCTTTCTACAACTCTTTTCAATGTTCACATGTTCACGTTTTTCTTTTCTCAGAAAATGACTTTAAAATGATGACTATATTCTTTTGGAAATGGCTAATAAAGATAGAACAAGAACATTAAATACAAGTAGAACATTATATACAACAATGACAAGAAGACAAAGTTCTTTGGGCATGCGATTAGAAAAGGAGCACTGGAAAACATTGCAATGACTGAAAAGATCCTTGGTAGAAGAGGCAGAGGCAGACCAAGAGAACTAATGCTGGATGGCTTAAGACAGTGGCAAGAAGGAATATCATCCATGGAAATGATCCAGACCACCAAGATCTGTGGTGATGCATGAACGCCTACACCAGCTAGCAAGACACTTGATGATGACTGAGTTCTCCTGATGCTTGTGATAAGTAGTCTTCAGACTCTGCAGGCATATTTTCTCTTAATCACTTCACTACAAAGACCTGATTGGTGAGGCCAAAGCTAGATTAAGGCATAAGCTAACTAAGCTGCAGCTAGGGCCTCACAATCTGAAGGGGCCTCAACAAATTCCTTCTTTTTTTTCTCTCAAGTGAAATTTTCTTTTAGTAGAGCCTTTGAGAAGATTATGTAATATTATGTATGTGATTTTGTAGACAAATTCTTTTTTTATTTCTTTTACTAAAAATTAAATGAAAATATATTTCCATTATAAATATATTTAAAAGGTGTATATATTTTTATAGTCGGCGTCTGTGGCTTAGGCATTGCGAACGAGCTTCGTAATGCCGGGTTCGATCTCAGCTGCAGGCCCTGCGCCTAGCATTGGTTTCAACAGCCATATCAAGAAGCCGACTGTCCAGAAAGCAATGGCAAACTACTGGATGTAAAATTTGCTTAGAAAAGCCATAACAGCCAAAAAATTCTGGAGCTAGTTCTGCAATGTCCTGTAAAGGGACACAACTAACTTTTATAAATTTTTAAGTCTTTCTGAAGTTAGCTGGTGTTATTTAAAACAATAGGTGCCTCATGGCTTTATATAGTCTAAGGGGCCTCATCAAGTCTAAATCTGGCCCTGGGTGAGGGCCAGTCTTTTATTAGCAGATGCAAAGTTGAAGAAAGGGGTAGACGACACTAACCTGAAGGATGACAACAGCAGAATACATGCTCTTGAACATCTTCCGTTGGCGGTAGCCTTTCCATACTGCCTGGATACGAGCTGCTGCTCTCATTCTCCGCAAATGTGTTGCATATCTGGCCAAAAGGAAAAGACCAATATTTAATATGCAAATATAAATTTACTGACTATGTTTAATTATTAGCCAATCAGGCATTGTAACAGATGTGATAAAATGTCTCTTCTTCTTCCTGTTTCTCACTCTTGATTCTTATCTTCTCGATCCCAATCTTCCTAACATATCTTTTTCCTCTCATCCTGTTCCTTCCATCTCTTAAGCTTCTTCCTTCTCATCTTTCTCTTATACCTCCACCTTTTCTTCCTTCATTTTTTTCCTTTTCCTCTTCTTAGTTCTTTTGCCTTGTCTTTTCTTTATTTATCTTTACTCATTCTCTTCCTCAATTTCGTTCTCATTTTCATTTTTTTTTCCCCCTCATTTCCTTCTAACCTTTCAATGTTTCTTTTATTTCCTGCTTCTCATCCCTTTTTTTTTAAACTGTCTTCTCTTCTTCTTCCATTCCATTTACTCCAGGGATAAGGCCTTCTGTTAACGTGTGCATGGGGGGGGGGGGGGGGGGGGGGGGGGGGGGGGGGGGGTGCTGGCTGGCGAGAAACTGAGATTCTTTCAGACAGACTGTGATTAGAGCAAAGTTCTTTAAAGAACCAGCTATATGAAAATGATGATGATGACTGGTTAAACGTTAAAATTACAAGTTCCTTTAGCTCATCTTATGCCAACCCTCCTTAACTGCCTCTTGTGACATGCACTGAAGGTTACAGTTACTGTTTCTCATTTCCCTTGTAGCAAGTAAAGCAAGTAGAGGACCCATTCCATTCATCTGGTTTATCAGACCCATAATGCCACACTCATATTTGTGTAGACCAGCTTGCATTCGGTGGCTGACATGTTCAACATAGTGCTTGCCCCATTTACTTCCCAGGACTTCACCATGTACCTGTTATAGGCTGGTTCAAGTTGGCAGCCAAAGTGTTCACACAAAAAAATTAGACTCCTTGCTGATTTTTAACCCAAGACCTTTGACCTGGTAGACAAGCATCTAACTTCCTGTATGATCATTGCAGAACATAGTATTATCCATGTCTAACACTGCACAGTACTAAGAATGTCATAAGAGACAACTAAGGGTAGGTTAACTCTACCATACCACTGGCCCGCTATTGCGTGAATGTCCTAATCTGCCGCTAAACCGCTGTCCCTCAAAGTCGGGAATTTGCGTACTGTGAGTGACAATGCGTCACAAACTAAAAATAACTAGCCAATCATAATCAGATCTCTTGGATAGTATTCTCAGATGTTCGTTTACATGTGTTTGGATTAAATTTGTGTTAATTTACGTGAACAAATTCTGAAAATTCACAATAAAACGAGCGACTGATGAACCAAGCACTTTGACAGGAAATGAAAGTAGGTCTAGGCTTTTCACAGTCCAACAGGTGATCGATACTTTGGTTGATTCAGACTCTGAGGAGTCAGAATTTCATGAAGAATTTCATGAAGTGACACAGTGAGTGTGAGCTGGAATGATGAGGAGAATATTGAACATTATAAATCTAGAAATAAATCAAAAGGAGGAGAAAGGGGCGTGTCCCTCAATCAGCAACATCTAGTGTTCACTTTGTGAAACAAGGCTGATCCTGCTGAGTAGATTGGCACACAAAGTTAGAATATTGGCGTTAGATAAAAGGTGAGCCTATTTTCTACAATGTCTCCAAGTTTCATCTTATTCTAGCCACTTGTTTGCATGTAAATTATATTTTTGTTTATACCCATGAGCTCAGGTATAGGAGGCAGTTAGGTTCAGGGCCTCAGGTATGGTAGGGTTAAGCTTGAGCTTGGCTAGCCCATCTCTGAACTGTTTCAGTCCCAAACTGTAATAACTTCATCTCTTCCTATGACAGTGGGTTTTATTTGAAAGAAATTAGTCTCGGTATGATTAACAATAACACTGTTCGACACCAAAAAAAAGCTGCATTATAAGTTCTTTGCCCAGTGGGCAGACCACACAAATTAATGGAAAAAAAACATCAGAGAAACTCTACAACAGCACTAAATTGTGTCTATGGCTGAAGCAGCCAGACCAGCAAGAAGCGGAACCTTATATTGCCCTTCATGCCCGAAGTGGTAAAACAGGAAGTGAAGAACAAGAAGAAGTAAAAAAACAATCATACTTTCTTGCCAAAAGTCCTCTTCCAAATCTTTGAACCAGCAGAACCGTGTTACGAATGCTCTGGTACTTGCACCTCTGCAGCCATCCTCGAATGTGTTTCTGAATCATGACCCCACAAGCACGAAGTTTGCTGGTCCTCAGTTTCTCCAGATAAGCCACCTGGCCTGCCCTAAAGAAGATTTTGGTCTTGCCAAATCGGTATTTGTCCTCATCCTGTGGGGTCAAGTTCAGAATGATCAGATATGGGATGAGCAGTAGTAATTTAAACAACAATATTCTGTTTAACCCATCTAGGGTTTTAATTATGATATATAGAGATGTTCTTTTGGGTTTCACTATCACCATCGGCAACTGAGTCGCCCACTGGCTTGCTGGTGGATGACTTTGTAGCCGGTCGGGACAGTATTTGGGGCCAACACATCAGGAGTCCTTTTCAGGGCTCTTGGCATCATGCAATGCTAAGCCACTTTATATGGTGCACACAACCTAGTCATAATTATAATTCTTCTGTAAAACCACATCTCTGTGGCCTCAAGATATTGTTCCACTTGTTTATTAATTGACCAGACTTCACAGCCGTATGTTAAACACCGGCTCTATAAAGCATGTGATAATTATTCTCCTAGCATCCAATGAGATGGATTTATTGCACAAAATGTTGCTCATTTTGTAAAATGCAGTTTTGGCCTGTTCTAATCTGTTCTTGATCTCTGTGACACATCTTCTATCAAATTTTATCCCTGTGCCTAGGTAGTTAAATTTCTGTACTTGTCCTAAAATAACGACTTTGACTTTTATTACACATTTAGGGACTATACTTTTCTTGGAAATCACTATTACTTCTGTCTTTCCATGATTCAAACTGAGGCCCATTTAATCACTTTATACCACCACTGTATCTATGAATACTGACTATATATTCCACAAAATGCTGTCCTTTCTTAGATTTATGTTTTCTTTTAAAAACAAGAGGATTATTATCATTGCACTGGAATTTACCCTGTACAGCTCCTTGTATCTCTCACATAGGGACTGGTTGTCTGGAAGAGTGCTACACACAGCCTGAACCTTGTAGCTTAAAGGTGTGCTGAGGTACTGAACTATATGTGGTGTGTACCAGGAACAGGGCCCATACTGGTCAAGATCTATCTACACACCTTCACCATCATCCCAGAAACAGGTTCCCTGCCAGGGACCTGGCGAAAATAGATAGGACTGATTTTTTCTTTAAAGTTAGAATGTAAGAGCCTGAGAGGCAAGGAATCAGCAGTCTGCACACAATTAACTCTTTGAGTCCCAGGGGGTTTACCATCACAGGCCCAGGGGGTAGTAAAGAAAGTAATAAAATCGGTGCATCAAGTGTTCATTGGGCTTCTAGGTAGGAACCTAAGAACATATGATGCGTTCCTTAGGACTCAAAGAGTTAAGCCAGGTCTATAAAATGGATGCACACTCAACAGTCAAGTCCTGCAGCAAGACTAAAGTCCAGAAGTGGATAAATAAGCAGAACTTTCTACTGGAGTTTATAGGTGATGAACATAAACAAGAAGAAGTAGTCACTCCAACAATGACTCCTTGTGGATCTCTAAACACAACTCCACTTGTGACTTGAAGGGTTGTCAGAAATTCAACACACAGCCTTCAAAGCATGCAATCATCTGAGCAAGACACAAGCATCTGTCTACTGTGCTATAATGGTGCATCTGACTATTGCGCTATCACGACTCTCTACACAAACTTTCAACACCCACAGACTCCCCATGTGAGCATCACATTTTTTTTATTACCTAGATTTAACTCTTTGAGTCCCAAGAAACGCATCATACATTCATAGGTTCCTACCTAGAAGCCCAATGAACGCATGATGAGCCAATTTTATTACTTTCTTTACTACCCACTGGGCCTAAGATGCTAAACCCCCTGGGACTCTAAGAGTTAACATCTATAACATAATGCTTCTGAGCAAAAGCAATTGTCAACAAATAAATACTTTGGTTATGAAAAGTTACTTACAGCAATTAGAGCAGACAAGATCACCTCACAAGTTTTTTGCAGATCGTGTTTGATGATATGTCTGGAGCTGGCCAGAACTCTGTAACGCTGGAAGAACTCCGGGTAAGTCCATCTGGAGATAAATTTTTGAGTTCAATAATCATCATTATGTAGCAGGTCCTTTATTGCATACCACTCACATCGCTGCCAACAATAAGGAGACAATAATCCCAAAAATATACCCCCCATTCCCCCCCCCCCCCCCCACTGAAAAAAAATAATTGTGCACAGTTATTAGAACAGAGATTTAGACCTATATTAGAACAGTACTTGGGCCTAAGTATAATCCAGTTTGGTTTCAGGAAAGGAAAAAGTTGCACAGATGCATTATTTACATAAGACAAGTTTGTGAAAAAACCACTGAATATGATGATGAACTGAATATTGTGTTTGAAGATCAGGAGACAGCTTTTGAAAGTCAGAAACAAACTATTTTCTATTCTTGAGCATTATGGGATACAAGGACAATAGAAACAAGACGTCAATGAGCCAGTATGCTTTTATAGCAACTGATACCATTATTAGGACATATACACATAAGTATGAGTGCCAAGAAACAGATTATAAACAGCATATTCATACCAACACTCTGTTACCAGTGCCACACTTGAACACTATCCAAGGCTTGGCTACATAAAATTAGCACCTGTGAAATTAGATGCCTGAGAAAAGCCGTCTTTTTCCAGAACTTGAATTTTATGTGCACATCCATTTTACAGACCTGCTTAATTGAATACAGACTGTTGGTTCCCCCACTTTTCAGGCAGATGCAATCTAACTTCAAAGAAAAAAATCAGTATGATTTATTTGATTTGATTCAAGAACCGACATCACAGCACTCGGGGCATTCCCATAAGCGCTCCGTCTCCCCACCTTCAGCAGCCAGTGAAGAGTTCTGATACTAATGGTGCCAGTAGCTTTCTGATTAAATGTCTGTCTTGCCTTTCCGCTGAGCCTTAAGCCTCTGCCAGAACCTCTCGTCACTCCCCCCTGCATCAATCTCACCAGACTGTGGTGATCCATCTGCTCCTCCGAACTGTACAAGCTCTCCCACAAGGCAGTAACCACGTCTGCCCTACTATAATGTATCAGTATACAACCAAGTTGTGCAGAGCCAGCCAGTCTGTCCCCCTGTTTATTTCCCAATTCACCCGCATGGCCCTATTGAAAAAATCCAGACAATATTCCTCACCCGTGTCCTCCGCAATGAAGGATGCCACTCTGCATGAAGCATGCTTGTCCTGATCTTCGTCAGCATGCTCTATGAGTGTTGTGTTCTCTAGCCAGCGGAAAGCTGCAGTGACCGCCCCACCTCCATTCTTAAGCTGGATGTTGTGGTATCATATGCTAGGCTCTCCTGCCCCAAACGTCGACCATTAACTTTGCTAAGAAGCCCCAAGCACTTCTTTTGTCTCTTGACACTGAACCGTCTGTGTAAATTAACAAATCCTCTGAGAAAAGTCAGTAATTAGTCACCAAGGGTCTATTTCTTTATTCCCTCCAAAATGGTAACAGAACTTTTTTTTTTTTTTTTTGAAGAAATCTATGTCCTATTCTCTTTCTCCTAAATGTCAGAAAAAATATAGCATTATCAAGCAGCCATCCCAAGAATAGCATGCTTTAGTGTGTCAAAAATCCCCTAAAGTTACTCCATAACCACCTTCTACCTGGATGGGTATCCAGCGGCACTGATACGAATTGTCTCCAACACACCACAAGCTCTCAGCTGCTCCACTGCCCTCTTAGGTTCAAACCTGAAACATCGAAAATGAAAAATGGACATCACATGGCACAACAAAGCAGCTTGTTGCTGGCTTCAGAACCAGTTCCCCACACATACTGTGGTTTTTGCTGGCTTCAGAACCAGTTCCCCACACATACTGTGGTTTTTGCTGGCTTCAGAACCAGTTCCCCACACATACTGTGATTTTTGCCGGCTTTAGAACCAGTTCCCCACACATACAGTGATTGCAACAGATTCAGTAAGCATGTGAGAAAGCTGAAGACAAACATGCTCTGTTGAGAGTGGGAAGCATCACTTTAGGTTCTCCCAGTAGTGTCCTTTGGATATTTTGTCCAGGTGTGCAGGTGTGTTGAGAAACAAACAGGCAGACAGATGGGCCTGTGCTGCACCACTTGGTGGTGAAATGATGCATAACAAGCTAGATGCAGTCAAAGCCCTTTAGGGGTAAGTGAACAATGCAGAAGAACATTACGTCTGTAGAGAATTACAAAACAGGGATTGGCCAGGGGATTTGGTCATCATTCTACTCTCAGAGGAAAGGCAAGACAGACATACAATCAAACTGCTACTGGTGACACTGACTGTTGACGATGAGAACATCTGGAAATGCCCTGAGTGCTGTTGTTGGTTCCTAACTTAACTCAACTCATCTGAAACAGTTCCCACATTTCTGTTCATAATTACAAACAATCTCTGAGCCACATAACAACTTGGTATTAACATCTACTTCAATTTATGTTTTAATATGTGTTACAAAAGCACTGTGGTGAATTCAGACTATCTCAGTCATAACTGAAGATGTTTTGCTGGTAAATGCAGACTTTTTCATTTGTAAATGCAGTCTTAAGACGCAGTCGTAAATGCACAGATTTTCTCAGTGTCCAATGCAGACTTTCTCATCACTGGTACATTTACAGTCTTAAGACTCAGTTGCAAATGCACAGAGATTTTCTCAGTGTAAGTCTTTTTTACTGGTCTTAGGACTCAATTGTAAATGGGCAGACTTTCCAATTAAGTGATACAACAGACTTACTCATTGGTAAATGTCAACTTTCTTACTCAGTGGTAAATGTCAACTTTCGTACTCAGTGGTAAATGTCAACTTTCTTACTCAGTGGTAAATGTCAACTTTCTTACTCAGTGGTAAATGTCAACTTTCTTACTCAGTGGTAAATGTCAACTTTCTTAGTGATAAATGGAATTCTAGGTGAAAAAGCACAGATTTTCTGAATCATTAGTAAGAGCAGTCCTATACTCAGTGGATCCTGTGCTAAAGTAATATTTACCTCAGACTGTGCTGTACAACTAACTCTCTTTTCCCATATAAACGCCTAGAGAAACCAGTGTGGTGTGCAATTCAGTTATTGAAACATCACGACCATGGAAAGGCATAGAAAGATTTAACAAAATCATTATTTTTTCATCTCATTCTTCTTTTTTCTCAGTTTTCTTCTACTAATTCATCTTCTTCTCCTCCTCCTCTTCCTCCTCATTCTTCCTCTTTTTCTTCTTCTTCTTCTCCTTCTTCCTCTTCTTCTTCTTCTCTTTCTCGTTCTTCTTCTTCTTCTTCTTCTTCTTCTTCTTCTTCTTCTTCTTCTTCTTCTTCTTTCTTTCAGCTTTTACTTTTAAAAGTGCACTTGACAATGATATGTTGTGGTTTACAGCTAGGCTGCAATATCTGCACCTTACAGCCTAATACAACTGAGAGCAAACTGATTATATTCGACTTTAAAGGCATGCTTGTTGGTGGACATAGGTTCAATTCCCACCACCCATCTCCCCCCCCCACCCCCACCCCAACCCACAAATGGAGCCCTGGAGCCACACAAGGAATGAGATACTGAAACTGGACATCCATGGGGAGATAACTTGTTCTTCTCTGCTGACCGGCTGTAAGCTCCAGTGGAAAGTCCTGGTTGTTCCTTCATTTGGACTTTGGCTTTGTGCCAGGGCCTGAGTTTTGCGTGTACATCTGTTTTACTGGCTTATTTGTGTACAACTAATTGTTCCTTGCTGCTCAGGCAGATGCTCTACACCTTCAAAGGAAGCCCCCAGTTAGTTGACTCCTACGACATGCTTGTGTGTACCATCGGAATTGGAACTTTTCACTTGCTGCTAAAGATGGGGACTGAGCACTTATGGGAGTTTGCCGAGTGCTGTGATGTCGATTCTTGATTCAACATTTAACATTGTGTGTTTCTGCCATAATGGAGCTCCGGTACCCACACAGTAAAACCAGGTTATGATTCAGCAATGTGTTAACAGACACTGTGTGTGTTGGTCATGATTGTATTCTTCATTATCACCAGCTGTAAACTCCTGCCAAAAGTTCTGGTTGTTCATCCGCCTCTGGATTTTAGTCTTGTTCCAGAAAATGTATGCTGTGTGCGCATCCATTTCACAGATCTGACTTATTTGTATGCAGATTGTTTGCTCCTTACCACTTAGGCAGATGCACTCTGACTTCAAAGGAGGTCATAACTGTATAAAACAAACAACTACTTCTACTTTAGTTTCATTCATCCCATTAAAGTCAACTGAACATTAAATTTGCAGTTTTTTTTTTACTTCTTTCCCTAAGTATTCAAGCCGCTTTAAGGGTATGCCGCGAAATGTTTTTAGCCCGACAAGGGTGCCGCGGTGAAAAAAAGTTTGAGAACTTCTGTGTTAGGCTATGCTTGCATTAAACATTTGCCTCAACACCTCCTGCCAAATCAAGTTGTTACGCTAAACCATGCTGCTCCAAAGGTTACTTTAACTTACCCCTCTCAAAGCACGATTATTTCAAGTCATTCTGGCAAAAACATTTATTACTTAACCTTTTCACACCAAGAAGGCTAAAAAAATGGGGAACCAATCCGTTGGAAATTTAGAAAAGAAATATTTTTAAGAAAACAATTTCACATAAACGCTAATAAATTTGTTTTTAAATGTATCTATCAAAATAAAAAATTAGGGGGGGGAAGTTGTATGTGTGTTTGTGTGTGTTGTGGGGGGAGTTACTATCTTCGTATCTGAGTCTCTTAAACACTGAGCATGCACACATAGAAACCACAGCATTTAACTATCCTTTTTGAGAACAAATCACTCCAGATATGGCGATATATCAACTTTTATAGGGCTTATAGGTATACCTGGCTAGATTTATCTGCCTGGCACTGAAAAAGTTCAAAAGGCAGTTGGCGCATTCTGTTCAGCTCAACACATCCAATTTCAGCAAATCCTTAATTAGTTACCTTTTATGACATGCTTGATAAGAGTCAGTAAGTCTATTCTTGTTTCCTCCCCCCCCCCCCCAAATTCCACATTAGCCCCCCCCCCCCTCACCCCTCCCTAAATGCAGCTCTTGAACCCATATGGAGAGATCATGAATTAAACACTGAGTTTGTAGACTGGCTAAGATTAGGCCCGTTTTGGTCGCTTGTATCAGATGGTACAATATACACTGCAGACTTACAAAAAGGCTTCCTTCAAGTCGTTAGGTTTAATACATCTGATGTAATGTGGTGAGGTGGCGTTCAGAGTATCCATCAGCGAGCACAGAGAGTCTCGGAACTGGAAATTAGCAAATTCAATTAAAAACATAGAGCATGTTGAGAAAGGTGAAGACAGGTATGCTTCGTGCAGAGTGGCAAGCATCACTTCAGAGGTCCCAGGTAGTTAGCATCGTTTGGATATTTTCTCCAGGTTATGCCAGTGTGTTGGAAAATGAGCAGGCAGATAGACTGGCCAGCTCTGCACCACTTGGTGGTGAACTGATGTGTGACGCTCAACACTCAGGGGAAGGTTGAGATGGATATACAATCAGACGGCTACCGGTGCCGTCAGAACTGGAACTCTTCACTTGCTGCTGAAGATGGGGATGGAGCACTTATGGGAGTGTCCTGAGTGCTGTGATGTCGATTCTCAATTCAACATTCAACATTCAGATGGGATATAAGTAAAATTTTTCACACAAAAATCCAGAAAATAAAATATCTGTTGGTTGTTAGTCAAAGGTCCAACTTCGCAACTTATGTGTCACTCTTTAAAACTCTGTTTCTATTCCAGTGGAAATCACATATTCGTCCATTATGAAACTAGTGTAAAATCAATCAGTCTCAACAAAATCTAGAAGCTCACACATGCACAGTAAAAGCATAAGGTAACTGCCAGATGTGTCAATATTAGCAGAATAGCGGCTTACTGTTGATGGAAGCAGTCAGTCATGACAAGCCAGCATTGTACATGCTGGACTGTATAAAGTAAACGCCTGTCTGAATGTAACCATCTCAAAGCATTTTTAGTCTAGTTTACAAAACAAAACCACCACAGACACAGAGGAAATAAACACTCTATATTAAATCCACAGTGGCTGGCACTTAAGCTCTTGGCTCAGTCAGTTGCTTTGCTGTGGAACCTTTGGATTCTTAGTCCAGAAATGATGGAATTCTGTGAGCAAACCATGGCCACAAGAAAAACAATGTCCTAATAGCCTCGATGGGCAGAAAGTAAGTGCCGTGTGCACGTCTGTTTTACATGTCTGACTCATTTGCATGCAGACTGTTGGTACCTTGCCTCTCAAGCAGATGCACTCTGACTTTGAAAGAAGCTCCCTATTCGTCAACTCTTACGACATGCTTGTGGGCAGGCAGTGGGTCTATTCTGGTTTTCCCCAAAGTGGGGCCCCAAAGCCCACACAGGGATTCTCAGTGAAATGAAAATAGCCTTTTAAAGCCAAAAAATGCCAAAATTCTATGCCTTTTACAAGCTCCTTCTCCTTGTTGACTAAAGGGCCACTGGAGAAGCCACACACAAAATAAATTTGTAACTGTAACCAACGAAGAGTTATAAAAGATGACTAAGGATGTTTGGCCACTTGGTGTGTTTGCTGATTCAAAAGACTGCTTGTGAATTTTCTAGAAAATAAACCTACACAGCCATTGGAAGGGAACCAGAAAAATGGAGGTGTGAAATCAGTGATGCATCAGATTAACTCAGTGATACATCATGTGAAATCAATGGCTCGTGAAGTGAAGGCAGTGATGTATTATGTGAAATCAGTGATGTTTTATGTAAAATCACTGGTGCACTAGATGAACTCAGCAATGTATCATTTAAAATCAGTGATGTATCACGTGAAATCTGTCACTGTCATTAAAATCAGTGATGCATTCTGTGAAATTATTGATATATCACATGAAATCAATGATGTATCACATAAAATCAGTGATGTATTCTGTGAAATTAATGATATATCACATGAAATCAATGATGTATCACATAAAATCAGTGATGTATTCTGTGAAATCAATGATATATCACATGAAATCAATGATGTATCACATAAAATCAGTGATGCATCACAAGAAATTGTGAAATTAATGATATATCACATGAAATCAATGATGTATCACATAAAATCAGTGATGTATTCTGTAAAATTATTGATATATCACATGAAATTACTGATATATCACATGAAATCAATGATGTATCACATAAAATCAGTGATGTATTTTGTGAAATCAATGATATATCACACAAAATCAATGATGTATCACATAAAATCAGTGATGCATCACATGAAATTGTGAAATTAATGATATATCACATGAAATCAATGATGTATCCAAAAAAAAATCAATGATGCATCACATGAAATCAGTGATTTATTCACAGCAGACCTGGGAGCCAACAGTCTTCTTGTTCTGTTTGCTGCCAGCTTTAGGCTGGACTCTCACTGGCTGGGTTGTGGATGATGAGCGATTTCTTCTGCCGCCTGCTCCTCCAGGAGCCACATCTTCAGTCTCTTCCATGAATAAGGCTGACACTAGTTGAAACTGCGAGTAAAGTAAACAATATAAAAGTTTACATGACTGAGCTGGGTTAAAAATCAACAACACAGCACTCAGGATATTTCCATAGGTGCTCCATCACCATCTTTGTGTAGTTCTTCAACGTGACAAAACTCACCCACATACAAGTAAATAAATGCAACAACAATCAGACAGTTACTGGTACCATCAGAGTTTGAACTCTTTGCTTGCTGCAGAAGATGGAGACGGAGCACTTATGGGGGGGGTTACCCGAGTGCTGTGATGTTGATTCTTAATTCAACATTCAACATAACTGCAACATTGGAGCATCTCAACTTTGATGACATTTTACCAAATCCAGCATTTACTATTCCAGATTTGACACGATGTGATTTTTTTTCTATCCCCCAAGCTCAAGGACCATCTCAAGGGAAACAGATATGCGTCTGATGAGCATTTCAATACAATATGCATTTTGAAGGTAAGAAGAAGAAGCAGGAGAAGCAAGGAGAGAGGAGGAGAACAGACTCAAAATGTAAGCAGCTTCACAATACAACCCCCGTGTGGGTTCCCGGGCCCTATTATAGGGAAAACAAGAATAGATCCACTGCCTAACCAAAAGCATGTCGTTAGAGTCGACTACTTGGGAGCTTCTTTTGAAGTTGGAGTGCCTCTGCCTGAGATACAAGGAACCAACAGTCTGCATTCAAATTAGTCAGATCTGTCAAACGGATACACATACAACACTCAGGTTCTGGGACAGGACTGCAGTCCAGAAGTGGACGAACAACAAGAACTTTACATAGGAGTTTACAGCGAATGCGAAGAAGAAGAAGACAATACAAGCCAGCAACTAACCAATCGTTGAGTCCCTCACCTGACTGGCTCGGAGTGTGTTGACCTGCTCCTCTAAGACGGTGTCTCTGTTCTTCTCAAGAAACCCGTCTGCTTGATACTCTACCTACAAAATTTGTAGACAATTAAAAATAACAAATAAACACTAAAGATATCCTAATAATAATAATCTACAGTTTTGATGATACAATATTAATAAGATTATTTAAATACTCATTGTAGAGTATCCGTCGTAATCACAACCCAAAGATATCAACAGGACAATTTTTCGAATATCAGCAATACAAATTGTGTAAATGTCTCAAAGAAATGAATATTCAGTATGTAAAATACAAAAAATATACTCCAAAACCTCAATGAACACTTTACATCCCATTTATAATCCTGAGAGCAAAACAAGATATTTTGGCCGGCCTAATGCTGACCACATCACCCACCAAGAGCTGTTTGGTCTATAAAATATAGGTCTAGCCCTATATATATATTCAATATGCCTGAAAGGCATGGAGGGTTCTTTACTTTTTACATCATTTTTATTTTATGTTATGTCAATAAGTGTTAGTGAATATGATTCGCCATCTTAGATTATCATCAGTCTCAAATCAGGCACATATCACAAAAGATGACTGATTAAGGGTTTGCTGAAACTGGATCAGTTAGGTCAAAAGGGACAGATATTGCAGCCTAGCATAAAACACGACATGCCAACCACCTCGGAGACATAAGTGACATACACACTTTCTTATTTTTACAAGTTACAGAAATGAGGACATACACACTTTCTTATTTTTACAAGTTACAGATATGAGGACATACACACTTTCTTATTTTTACAAGTTACAGATATGAGGACATACACACTTTCTTATTTTTACAAGTTACAGATATGAGGACATACACACTTTCTTATTTTTATAAGTTACAGATTTGAGGACATACACACTTTCTTATTTTTACAAGTTACAGATATGAGGACATACACACTTTCTTATTTTTACAAGTTACAGATATGAGGACATACACACTTTCTTATTTTTATAAGTTACAGATATGAGGACATACACACTTTCTTATTTTTACAAGTTACAGATATGAGGACATACACACTTTCTTATTTCTATTAGCACTGTAGTGCTTTCACATTGTAACAACTTTGAGGAAATAAAAGTGATACACTCACAGCCTTTTTCTTTCTTGTTTATTTTTTTTTTTTTTTTAAAGTAAACAAAAATTAATAGATTGACTAATCCATTAAAACATTTAATAGACTCACTAATCTATCAAGGTTGACTTACTTTGTCAGCAAAATGGTGTATGATAAAGGCTGAACGAGACAAACGTGGTTTGGCAAAGTGCTGAGATTTGTTTAGATGTTTGTCATACAGTTTCTGACACCAGTTTTCTTCTGAGCCTCTAGGCATCTGTGAATATCCCATTTTATATATATATATATATATATACACGCATACACATCAAACAAACATACTCTCATTATCTCCAGACAATAAATATTAAAGTGAAGAAAAGCAAAAATGCTATTTTATTAAATGAAAAACATCTTAGGTAATGTCTATTTTATAAGAGGTCACAAACAGAATTCTTGCAAGTTGTTGTGTGCGAAATAACTTTAGGGTATAAAGAGTTAAGAAAGCCAGGACTTTGTGTGACAGGTTGGAAGCGTAAACATTTGAGGCCACTGGAAGAGAGTGGAGCATGAGCCATTAGCTGGATCCATATGGGTCGACAGTACGAGTGGGTCATGAACCCTAAGTGTTGGTGAGAAAATAAAATCCATGTGGAACTGACCATGTGTGAGAAAAGTCCTGTGGTAGTTTGAATGAGTGATACTTCAGTCAGTAGCTTTCATTCAGTCAAACTGTGTGGATGTATGTGCACAGATTGTTTAAGTCCAGTGAATGTATGGACTTTTGTGCGCAGTTTAAACAAGTGGTTTTATTCTGTGGAGCTCGTGTGAACTGTTGGATGAGTGTGGTGGATCATGAGATGGACTTTAGAATTCTCTCAATGTAATTTCTAGAATGGAGGGTTGTGAGGGCCATGTGTGTGTGTGTGTGGGGGGGGGGGGGTTGGTTCAGCACAAATGCGGCTATGAGGCACACTTAGGAACTTTGTGTGTGCTGACCAGTGTGGCATTGTGGTGGGGAGGTATGGGCATTCCGAGTCCCTGAGGTTCATTGCTGCAGTTATCATCCACCTCAATTCATCTCTCTGGTTCGCCTTCTCCTTAAAATTGATGACACCAAATGTTTGTAGGTCTGTCTGGATATTACAATTCCATCATCTTCTTGGTCTGCCTCGTGGTCTACAATCATTCAGCTCCCTTGTGTATAGTTTTTACTTCTCTGTCATTTGACATTCTCTCAATATGCCCCAGCCATTTCAGTCTATTACCTCTCATGATGCCAGTGATCAATGGTGATTTAAACAGATTATGAATATCGTCGTTGCTTCTATCTCTCCATCCCCCACTGTTTGCATATTTGGTGGGTCCAAAGATTCATCATAAGACTCTGTTTTCAAAAATTGGTATTAAGGCTTCATCTCTTTTAGTTGTGCTCCAAGTTTCACAGACATATAAGACAACTAGTCTTATCAACATTTTATATATTTTGATTTTGGTGTTGCAAAATAGAGACTTTGACTTTAGCAGATATTGAAGGTCGTAGTATATTCTATTTCAAGATTGTATTCTAGATTGTAGTTCTTCTCTCAGCAGAGATGTTTTTACATAAGAATATTGACAAAGAAAATAAATAATTGTATTTTATTTTGAAACAGGTGCAAACATAATGACAATTTTTCAAAAACTCTATAAGAACCCAGAAAACAAAGACAACTTGTTACAAACATCAGAAAGAGGTGAAGAGCCAAACACAACTTATAAAAACACCAGAAAGAGGTGAAGAGCCAAACACAACTAATAAAAACACCAGAAAGAGGTGAGGCACAAACACAGCTCATTACAAACACATGAAAGATGCAAGGACCCCAAGACAACTTATTACAAACATCGGAAAAAGGCTAGGATCTAAAGACAACTTATTATAAACAGCAGAAAGAGGCTAGGATCCCAAGACAACTTTTTATAAAAATCAGAAAAAGGCTAGGATCCCAAGACAACTTCTTACAAATATCAGAAAGAGGCTAGGATCCCAAGACAACTATTTACAAACAGCAGAAAGAGGCTAAGATCCAAAGACAACTATTTACAAACACCAGAAATAAGTGAAGACCCAAAGACAACTTATCACAAACTTCAGAAAGAGGCTAGGACCTAAAGCCTAACTAAACTGAGTACCAAGTAATACACTAGGAGGGAAGCAGACGTGATGCTAGCTACCTCGCTAACAACCAGTGTTCTTTGGCCTTTTTTTTAGGCTGGAAAATAAGTTGAACCGTTTGCTGATCGGAGGACATCTAAGACAGAAACAAAAATGAATGTGCTGTCTCCAGAATGGTGGCAACCTGCAGTGCATCTGCTGAAACTTTTGGGAGTGTTACATGTGAGGTCTAAAACTTTTCATAGTGCTTTTTGCACCACTGTCCTTACCTTACACTTAGTTTTTGAGAGTCCAGTCCACAAACTCATTCTTATCTTGCACTCATTGCTGAGAGTCCAGGCCACAAATTCATTCTTACCTTGCACTCATTATTGACAGTCCAGTCCACAAACTCATCCTTACCTTGCACTCATTATTGACAGTCCAGGCCACAAACTCATCCTTACCTTGCACTCATTATTGACAGTCTAGTCCACAAACTCATCCTTACCTTGCACTCATTACTGAGAGTCCAGTCCACAAACTCATCCTTACCTTGCACTCATTATTGACAGTCTAGTCCACAAACTCATCCTTACCTTGCACTCATTATTGAGAGTCCAGTCCACAAACTCATCCTTACCTTGCACTCATAATTGACAGTCTAGTCCACAAACTCATCCTTACCTTGCACTCATTATTGACAGTCTAGTCTACAAACTCATCCTTACCTTGCACTCATTATTGACAGTCCAGTCCACAAACTCATCCTTACCTTGCACTCATTGTTGACAGTCTAGTCCACAAACTCATCCTTACCTTGCACTCATTATTGACAGTCCAGTCCACAAACTCATCCTTACCTTGCACTCATTATTGACAGTCCACTCCACAAACTCATCCTTACCTTGCACTCAATATTGAGAGTCCACTTCACAAACTTATCCTTACCTTGCACTTAATATTGACAGTCCAGTCCACAAATTCATCCTTACCTTGCACTAATTATTGACAGTCCAGTCCACAAACTCATCCTTACCTTGCACTCATCATCCAGAAGATCCAGAACACCCAGTTTGCTCTCAATCAGATCTATACATGGCTGGTTGTCGGAGAAGTCAATGAACGACCACTGGATCTGTTCCCTCACATATTCCTCTTGCTCCAGCTTAAAGACATGCTGGGGAAACCATACATACAGTCAGATACAGGACAGCACCTTCTGTTTTGTATATACCTTTCCTCTGCATTCGCAGGCACCTTTTCTTTTTTTAGGCCTAATGGAGCATAATATGAGTATGCCTTATACTTTCTGTCCTTTTTAGGATGAAATTTTTCGTTATTTGAAGCCCTTCTCTGGCTCTTGCCAGGGGCCGCAATATAGCCTGGTCATATATATGGCCTAAAGGCTGAACGCGGTTTCTGGGACCTCTCCACAGTGATCCTCACCCACATGGTGGCACATTGTGTCATCGAGTGTTTATCGATTGTGTGATGTCCTGGTGGGGTAGAAAGTCAGACATTCATGGAGCATAATCCATTTAATCCTCTGCTTCATTCACGTTTATGGATTACTACCCTTCAATTTTTTTTTATATTTTAAACAAATTTTTAACAGATATAAATAAAAATAAAAATTTAATTTTTCAACAACCTGTTTAAAAAAAAAAATTAATATATTTGTCTATGCCTCTCCCCAAAAGGTTTCTGGAATGAAAGTGTTAACGCTTTCAGTCCCGGGGGTTCATCATCAGAAACTCATGAGATAATAAAGAGAGATGTAAAATTGATGCATCTTGCATTTAATGGGCTTCTAGTTAGGAATTAAGCCTACACTGGTAGGTTTTTAAGTATCTAATTTATTTAAGTAAATAATATTTTAAATATCCAATTTATTTAAGTATATAATTTTTTTGGAAGTATCTTATTGTCAGCAGGCTGCAGTACAATTCATAAGGCAAGCTTACCATGTTAAAAATTTGTTGAAGTTTCTCATTGGCATAGTTGATACAGAACTGCTCGAAGCTGTTGATCTGGAATGTCTCAAACCTGGAAGATCACAATAGTGGGTGAGTATGTGTGCGTCCTCTCTGCTATTTGCAACAGGATAGGAAGCTCCAAATTCAAGACATAAACTACCCTGTGTGGGTACTAGGGACCTAGTCGGGGGAAGGGGCAAGGGGGAAAGGGCTTTTGCCTTTTTTTTATGTTAAACAAAAATGATTAGCCGTCTCCACAATGAAGGCTGGATTCAGTATACCACTGTTTTCTTTCAAAATACTTTTTACTGATTGCCAGGAATATTATTTGATGATTGCTGAGAATATTATTTGATGATTACTGAGAATATTATTAAATAATGAGTGTATGGTACAAAAGAGGATATGGATTGCACGATAGCTTTCATAAAGGCTACCGGCCTACTGATATAAGTTTTCTGACAGAAGGATTGAAGAAGAAGAAGAAGAAGAAGACAAGGAATATTATTTGAAGATTGTCGTGAATATTATTTGATGATTGCCTAGAATATTATTTGATGATTGCCAGGAATATTATTTGATGATTGCCTAGAATATTATTTGATGATTGCCAAGAATATTATTTGATGATTGCCAAGAATATTATTTGATGATTGCTGAGAATATTATTTGATGATGGTAAGAAATATTGTTTGATTATGACCCAATCTCTTCCTTGGCCCAACTCTCATACCACTGTATGAAAACCATTAGAATTTTTTTTTTAACCATCTACTGCCGGAGATGAACCCTTGCACTCAAAGATCATGAAATTGTGCAACCACATTGACTAACATCTAAGCCGCACTGCCCTTCCTATAATAAAAATTTTGTTCTTTCTTTCTTTTGTCACTATATTCTTTAGTTTGCTAGGTGTAGGAGTTCATCAGATGATCGGCAGCCGAGCCAGGGTGCACTCAGTTGCTTGATATGCCGTGATGCTATGCAGTCTTAAGGTGTCAGTGACTTCTTCAATCCCTGTTGTTCTCGGTTTTCCCCTGCCTCTTGATGTTTGTACGCTCTTGTTGCTGGCATCATTGGTTTCATTCTCATTAGATGGCCAAACTGACTCACAGAGCATGTTGAGAAAGATGGAGACAGGTATGCTCCATGCAGAGTGGCAAGCATCACTTCAGAGGTCCCGGGTAATTAGCATCCTTTGGATATTCTCTCTAGGTTATGCCGGTGTGTTGGGAAATAAGCAGTCAGATAGACTACCTGGTTCTGCACCACTTGGTGGTGAACTGATGTATGGCAAGCTGGATGTTGTGAGGGCCCTCTGGGAGCGAGTGAACAGTGTGGAAGCGCAAACAGATCATTATGGTCTGAGTAGAATGGCGTTGTGAGGAGTTGCCAGGGGATCTGGCAAGTGCTCAACACTCAGGGGAAGGATGAGACGGATATATAATCAGATGGTTACTGGTGCCATCAGAATTGGAACTCTCCATTTGCTGCTGAAGATGAGGACGGAGTGCTTATGGGAGTGTCCCGATTGCTATGATGTTGATTCTTAATTTAACATTTAACATTCAGATAGCCAAACCAATTCATTCTTTTGTTTCTCAATAAATTTGACGATGGGTGTTATTCCAACAGTCCCTGTGATCATGTCATTTCTCACTCAATCTCTTCTGGGTTTTTTCACAGCCATTCTCAAATATCTCATCTCACAGGTGGTTAGTGTTCTTTCATCTTCATTTTGTTGAATGCCACAAATAAAGAGTTTGCTGAAATTTGATTTGCTGGGCCCTGAGGCACAGACATCACAGCCTAGCTGTAAATCACATAATGTGCCAACCACCCTTTTAAGAATAAATGCAAATGAAGACTTTAGTGAGAAGTTCTGAGAAGTAAATGTGTCCGTTTTATTGAAACCGATCACATCATCCCCTGCCTACTTTTTAAAAGGGGTATACTGAACACACGGATTTCTATAGAAGTAAAATTATAAGACAGGATCTTTTTTCATGCCTGACACATCAGTGCAGACAGTTCTAAACTCACAATTGTATAGCACAGCACTTGCTATGTGTTGTCAAAAAACAACCTGTTGACCACCTTTGCTTCCACAGATATTTCCTGTGCATGATTTAGGCTGAGTTGACATGAGAGACACAGTAATTGTATAAAATGAACCCATGATGCAGATTTAAACTAAAAAATGACCTTCGAGCCAAATGATTGGTGAAGGGTTCATTGATTGGTGAGGGGTTCATTTATTGGTGAAGGGTTCATTGATTGGTGAGGGGTTCATTGATTAGTGAGGGTTTCATTGAATGGTGAGGTGTTGATTTATTGGCTGACTGGATAATTGGCTGGTTTGTTGTCTGAATGTTTTTGTTTTTTTTAGTTTTGAGTTGTTTGCCTGGCTGACTGACTGGAGGCTGGCTGGCTGGCTGGCTGGCTGAATTAGGTTGACATAAATAGGGGATTGGTCGGATGGCTGGTTAATTGTGTGAATGGTTGGTTTAAAACTCTCCAGAAGACTGAGTGTTAGCTCATTAGTTAATTCAATGGTCTCCGGGTTCTCTGAATCCCAAAAGTGAACTTAACATCTGTCAGAGTGATGTTTGTTTAAAGTTTAATCCCCAGTCAGTACCAAGCTCTTATCTCTATGGGGAATCCCCAGTCAGTACCAAGCTCTTATCTCTATGGGGAATCCCCAGTCAGTACCAAGCTCTTATCTCTATGGGGAATCCCCTGTCAGTACCAAGCTCTTATCTCTATGGGGAATCCCCTGTCAGTACCAAGCTCTTATCTCTATGGGGACTATGTTACAGAACTTATCCTGTCCAAGCTTAGTAACTGGAAAGGTATGCAAGGCTGGCACTGAAACCTCAAATCAGAGGAGTGACATGATACAAGGAGTGACATGATACAAGGAGTGACATGATACAAGGAGTGACATGATACAGGGAGTGACATGATACAAGGAGTGACATGATACAAGGAGTGACATGATACAAGGAGTGACATGATACAAGGAGTAACATGATACAAGGAGTGACATGATACAAGGAGTAACATGATACAAGAAGTGACATGATACAAGGAGTGACATGATACAAGGAGTGACATGATACAAGGAGTGACATGATACAAGGAGTGACATGATACAAGGAGTGACATGATACAAGAAGTGACATGATACAAGGAGTGACATGATACAAGGAGTGACATGATACAAGGTTATGATTCAGCACCGCACGTAGATGCAGAGATCAGGCCTAGGCTGTTCATGTTTTCTTCACTGTTTGAGCTATCCCCTTGTCCATAAACACCAAGAGGGATCCTTTGCTATATAAATCTCTGATTTTATTCAAACAATCAAACAATGGAATTATGTCATCTTTATATGGGTCGGAGAAAGAGGGCATACTCACCCATAGATGTCCAAAACACCTATAAACTTATGTGCTTTGGCAGATGAATGCAGTGCTCTGTTTATGTGGCCAACAATCCAGTCAAAGAGCCGAGAATATATTGTCTTCACTAGAGCATCTCTTGCCAAAATTGCCTGTTTGGTGAGAAGAAATATAATCACAAATAGTAAATAAAACTTAAACAAGAAAAATGACAGTGAAATGTGCAACATGCATAAGATTTATGTATTTTTTAAATATTAGCAGACAATTGGTGGCAGCGATTAAAACTAAGGGGGGAATATCCACCACAAACATTAAATAAATACCTACAATGCAAGTGGTGAAAGTTTCAGATATTTGCCTTGTGTTCTAAAAGTTGTAGATTTAAATTTGAACTCCCTCCTTTGGTCCTCAGAGAGTGACTGCTGGAGCCATGGAGTTTGTGCTTTTTGCAATATTATTACAGGCAACCAACTACTCTATCGAAGAGAACCAATGAAATGAAATTGATCCTTCCAACTTAACTCTTTGAGTCCCAAGGAACGCATCATACTTTCATAGGTTCCCGCCTAGAGGCCCAATGAACGCAAGATGCGCCGAATTAACATCTCTTTTGACTACCCCTTAGGCCTCTGATGCTAAACCTCCTGGGACTCAGAGAGTTAAAGCCTCCTTTAAGCAATGCCCATAAGCAGCTTCGGTGAGGTTAAATTTTCTTCCTTTCATTAAACTAAAAATAAGCAATCATTAAGCAAGTCCAGACTTTAAAATACCATGAAAGCTGTCTGTCAAATGTAGAACAGAGCTAAAAAAAATAAGGCTGAATTTAGATAGCCTGTCTTTACACCATTTTACCCCATATGGCTTAGTCTTTCCCTGCAGAGCAGTGGGTCACCCCCAAACAGTACTGCATGAAGCATGATCTCTTTAGCTCTAGAAACAAGCAAAAGGGTCTCTGAAATACTTGCATTTACAAATCTACTTCTTCCTTCTCAGCATTCACCTTTAAAAAGAGAGCTGACATGTTGTGTTGTGGTTTGCAGCTAGGCTGCGCTTTTGGCCCAACTGAATTAATTTCAGTAAATCCCAAATTAGCCAGCTTTTACGACTGTTCAGGGAAGTGGTTCTATTATTCCCCTCCACAGAAAGAAGGCCCTGAATCCCAAATGGAGACTCACAAACCAAATGACTGAGTTCAAAGGTGAACAGGCAACCTTCAGCCTGCAAGCAAACAGCTTTTATACTGGATTTTTTTCCCTCCTGTTTTTGTCTCTAAATTTGTTTCCTTTCCTTTCTCTCATTTTTCTCTTTGCTTTCTTAAATTTTTACTGTTTCTGTCCTTTCTCCTTTTTTCTATGTCTCTCCTCTCTGTTTCTATTACTTCCTTAACCATCTTATTCTCTTTTGTTCTCACTCTCTTCTTGTTTATTTTGTTTTATTATTTTTTTTTTTTTTTGCTTTCTCACTTCTCTTTCTTTTTTCTCCCTCTCAATTTCACAAACTCTCTCTGCCTATCTCTCCCTCTCTTTCACACATTCTCTCTCTCTTTCTCTCTCTCTCTCACTCTCATTCTCTCTCAGGCCCCTCACCTGTGACCTTGTCAGTGGTTTGATCAAGGTCTCATTGATGGTCTGTATCTTGCGATGACACAACCACAGCCTCATCTGTGACTCCTCAATTCCCAAAAGCTTACACATGATAGTGATAGACACATCTGTGACCTACAAATGGAACCAATAGTTTTACATTTTCCCTAGTTTTTACACAATGCTTGTTTAGTGTAAAGTAAAGAACCCCTTCCTGCCATTTGTAAACAGGGTAAATAAGTAAAGTAAAGATCCCTTTTCACGCCTTTAGGTGCATCGGACATATGGGAAGAGCACCCATATTTTTACAGACCAATCGGCAATAGGTAGGTAATGTGATCAGCATTACGCCGGCTGTCTTTACTTCCCCACAACATACATCCTGATACCCATTTAAGGCTGGGTCGACCTGCGACGCCCAATACCATGATAAAAATCCACGCAGCCAGCAGTGGGTTTCGATCGCGGTGCGTTGGAGTTACGAGTTGGACTCCCAACACTTAAGCCATGGACGCCGCAAAAGGGTTTATGGTGCTGTGCTAATATTTTTATAGACCAGATAATCAGTTAATCACTAGATGACTGACAGGCAAGCATCTACCCACCATTGCTCATGTTTATCTAATGGTTCCTTAAGAATACAGAATGCATCAGTTAAGAGGAATAACTCAGTTCAAACCCAGCTATTTCTCCATGTCTTACACTGAGGCAGATTTATCTCCCCCTTTCCCTCCACCTCCCAGGTTAACCCAACCCATAAACTGGCACTGGGAAATGTCCTAGCAATCTAAATCATGGATATCGGGATTCTGACCATATCACCATCAGGTACTTATTTGTCTTTATTTTTTTAATATAACCCTTTCACCACAACAGACATTTTTATACATTTGCCCCGTAAACTGCTAAAGACGTCCTGATGAATCCTTCTGTGACCTCACTGCTTTGGATGTAAAAATATGATACTGACTTTCCTTACTGACTGGTAAGACTGTAATTCTCAGGTGTGAAATGGCAATACACATTATGCAAAGTCAGACCCGGCTGACCCATTTACATATGATTAAAACCTCTGTCATGTGCATTTAGGTGCAATCCATGTTATCCTGTTACTTTGTGTTCCATAGAAGGGTGGTTGGTAAACTGTGTACTTTTTGCCCTGAAATATATTTCTGGTTCTGCATAAGTCTACATTTTTAAAAAACACAAAATGCCAGGAAAACTGGTTAACTGAAGATGACGAAGAATTAATAGTTTCTTTCAAGGAGTATTAGTAAAGATCACTTTGAAATGGGTGAGTTATGGGCTGTCTTCATGGCACGCAGGCAGACATGTGTACTTCTGGCAGTGAGCAAGGCCATCTGACCCAGCCATCAACATTGACAGGATTTCAAATGGATTCCTCCAATGATCAACAAGAGGATATGGTCGCATTCTAACATGCTGATTAAAATTAATTTTCTTTTATACTATACAACAGATAATGCAGGTATCTGTCTATCACCTTGTATAATACTGGTCTTATTTTCAGCTGTCATTATAATATGCAGTTCTAGTGTAGTGAGTTTCAAATCTGCACTACAATCATAAATAAAAAAGTTCAGAGTTCACTCCCCCTCCCCCCTCCCGAATTAGAACTCTTCATTTGCTGCTGAAGATGAGAACGGAGTGCTATGATGTTGATTCTTAATTCAACATTCAACATTCAGTGTTGAATATCTTCCAGAACCTCTACTTACACCCTGTTGAATTAATCTTTCAGTGTTTGGATTATCTGTCTGTTTTATTGTACTGACCATTTGATCTATGAGAGCCTTCACCACATCCACTTTATCATAAAGTAGCTGACCACCCAGAGGAGTGGCAGCAGCCAACCTGTCAGCCTGTTCATTACCTTGTACACCTGAATACCCTGGACAGAAAATCCATAATATGCTCCTGATCTAAGTTTTATCAAAAGATGTTAGCCACTCTGTGTGTAGGACACTAGTTTCAATTTCTGAAGTATGCTCTGTGAGACCATTACATTTATATGTCGAGCTGTGCTGCTTTCCAGCCATATAAAAACTGCTATAACTGCCTCCATCTCCATTCTTATACTGGATGTTGTGATGTTATATGTGAGGCTCTTTGTTTTTAAACAGTGTTTGAAAATCCTTATGATATGCTTGCTAAGGGGAAGTGTGTAAATTCTATTTACCTCCAACATAAAGTCCGAAATCCCAATCAACAAATGCTCAAATAAGACAGATGTTTCTATCAAAAGGTACACAGTTAAATAGGCACAATGAAATTAAATATAAAACAAAATATGTAGGTTAAACAAAAAGCAGAGGAAGATGTACTTGTCCGATAAAGACAGAATTAGCATTTATCATATGTTGACTACTGTCAAAACTTACTGGAACCTCACAAGACTCCCCACTCTTGGCTGTGATGTTAAGATTGCCAAAGTGAAGAATGGCGCTCAGAATTTGGAACATCATGAGTTGATCACTCTCTGAGAATCCTGCAAAAATTTAAAAATTCTTTATACTGAAATATATATTTTTTCCTGTAGGGTGGCAAGACGACTCATATTTTCAGAACGTGTCTTTCCCCAACCTAATTTTGTTTCTATGTATTTTGAAGTATGAAGAAAACATGTTCCTGGGCTGTAACCTAAATCTAGGTTGATCAGAATGAAGGTACTTAATGTCTTTTTGACTACAGCTGAGGTCAAACATCAGTATCCTACACAGTGTTTAGGTGTCAAGAATCCAGATAACACTGACCAAGCTTAGACAGGGTGGCTGTAGGTTTTGTCTGCAAAAACTGAGCTGTCATATAATTGTCTCCAGGCCAGAACCTTAGAGGCAGGTAACTAATGATAAAAGTAATTATCTCCCCCTGAGATTACCCCCACTTGAATGTAGGTCCGACCACTTGAGGGGAGGTCCGATGGCTAGTATTGATGAGGTGTTAGCAGACGACCTCGGATCAGATGCCAGAGCATTGGCAGACTGGGAATGTAGAAGGAAGGTGTGACTAGGTTTATGACCAAAGCTCAGGCCAGCTTGACGAACCGTGGGAATGCTAACAAGTGTTTGAGCCTTCCTGACTGACAGGCATTTAGTGAAAGCACTATACCCATGGGGAGGAGCTTCGACCTCCCTGGAATGAGAGAGGTTCAGGAGGAGAAAGAGGAGGAGTTTATGAGAGTGGAAAATGAGACTCTGCTGCCACACCACCTGTTGGGCTTGAGACCTAAGCTTTTAGACAAAACTTGGTGGCTTAGTCTTTTCATTTTCCAGGTAAGCGTAATTATTTTCAGCCTTGATTTCCTGATAGGAATCTCAATTGTCCCTCTGCTCAAGAGCGTGTATTTATTACATTATAGTACTCCTTAGCAGACATTTCTCCATTCCAGTAGGGCACTGTTAAATCACTCTATATCTTGACTGATGTTTTCATGTACGTTTTAAGTGTAAATGTTTTTCAGTGTTCCATAACTTGAATACTGAGATTAACATTTTAATTTCATTAACTAGAATTGTTATGAAATCATAAGCGTGAAGGTGTTTTGGCTATTTCTTCAGGGATCATTATTTTGGTAGTCTCTCCTACCTACAGCTACTACATTGAATGTATTTACTCATGGGGAGGCTAATGGTGGAGTTTGACCCCAGAGAGTAAAACCCTGAGATTTTTATATTTGAGGTCGCCCCAGAAGTATTGTTATCATTCTGGCGCACACATTATTTCAGTCAGTCATTCCATAAATTTTTCTGTCAAACTGAAAGTCATGTCAATGTGGAGTCGGTGTGAGAGATGACATCAGACTTAGAGAACTCTACTATCATTACAGGATCTGAGTAGAGGAAGACAGAAAATTTAACAACTACAATGTGAGATGAAGTTCTTCCAGACTCGACTGAAGAAAATGTGAAGGGAAGACTTATTATTTCTATATGAATATGCTTGCTATGTGTACGAAACCTGAGCTTATACATAGGTATTTGTTTTCATTTTTCCAGTTCCCATTTGTGGCAGGGACCAGTCAGCATTTATTTTGTGCAGATGGTCTGTGTGTAATGACCTAATTGAATTAGTAGGATGACAGGCTGGGAAAAGAGGCAGTCTCAAACTGAGATCTGTCTGAGGTTACTTTCTTCAAACTACATCAGAGTTATGTTCATAAGAATTATTATCATTGTAACACCATCCTCACTCTACTACGATATGCACACATTGAACTCACCGAATTAACTTATTACTATCACTGCCCCCCCCCCCTGCCCTTGTGTGGGTTTTGGGGATCCATTGAGAGGAGAGAAAAACAAGAACAGACCCATTTCCCCCCCCCCCCCCACAAGCATATTGTAGGAGTCAACTAAATTGGGGCTTCTTCGAAATCAGAGTACATGTGCCTGAAATGCAAGAGACCAACATTCTGCAAAGTAAGTAAGTCTGATCTGTAAAATGAATGTGCACACAGCACTCAGGTTCTGGAACAAAACTAAAGTCTACAGTATTTGAAGAACCAGAACTTTCCGTCAGACTTCACAGCTGGTGACCGCGAAGAAAAAGATTCAGATGCAGATCATCTTGCGTTGATGTCAGCAAAAGTTTCAACGTTAATTATTCAGAAAGCAATGGCAAACTATTAAATGTAAGACTGTCTAATAAAACTACATTCAACGAATGCTGAGGCTGCACTGAGATCTTCACTAAAGGATATACAACTAACTTAAACATTAATTGTTCATACAAAGTTCCAGAACAATCTTTCTTTGTCAGCTGAGATCAGAAAGAGAATTCTTAATTCTTTGAGTCCCAGGGAACGCATCATACGTTCATAGGTTCCTACCTGGAAGCCCAATGAACGCATGATGTGTCAATTTTAGTCTCTCTTTACTACCCATTGGGCCTGTGATGCTAAACCCCCTGGGACTCAAACAGTTAAAAGCTATGTAAATCCTTTCTTTATATATGGAAGTGAATCATGGACAGTTGGTAGATTACTTTAAAATTATTTGGAAGCTGCGGAGATGTCCTTTTATTGACGAATGATGAGAATACCTAGCACAGACACTGACTCACAAAGAGAATTATTGCACATATCAAAAAGAGACAATCTACATTCTTTGGTCATGTGATGAGAAGGAGAGAAAACTGGAGTACATCGTGACAGTGGGAAAGTTGGAGGAGAGAAGAGAGACAGACAGAAAAGAGGCTGGACAGTTTGACATCATGGCATGGAGGATCAATGGTGTGAGAGTTGATTGAAAGTACACGAGACAGAAGGCTGTGGACAGATATGACTACCAGCACCACACTGCATGAACTTTTGGAAGAAAGGCTCATATAAAACAGTACCTAATGTTGTAAATGCTTCCCTTGTCCTTGACATTTCCTCGGCATCATTGACACCCTGTATCACTGGTGCTCTCCCTTGGCTAGTGTAGAAGAAGCCATCAGTGGGACCTGTTCAAAACATCAATGGAGATGGCAACCTTGGCATGAAGACAAACTGAGGTAGTGATACAGTTTCAAACTGGTCTAAACATTAGGACTGAAGGTATAAACATTAGGCCTGTGGGTCTAAACATTAGGCCTGAGGGTTCTTAACATTAGACCTGAGGGTCTAAACATTAGGCTTGAGTGTCTAAACATTAGGTTTATTCAAAACATTGATAGTTCAGAGCTTTTTTCTGGTAGTATGCAATAGTAATACTAGCACCTTCTTTTTTAGATGTTATTTGTTCATCGATGCAGTAATAAACACAATGGTGAACACTGCCACCTTTTCTTTCTTTGATAGAAGAAAGCCATGTCTTAGTAGTCAATCATAGACAGCTCATAATCATATAGCAACGACTTTGCATAATATTGACCTCAATACCAGCTACTGAAAAAGTCACCCTGCCTGATGCATTTTCACTCCCGGTCTAGCTTTAATTATCGGAAACTTAACATCCAGCAAAGTTTATCTAATATCTTTGAGTTATAGCCCTTGTTTCTTGATGCTTATGCTGGCCAGTATTGATTTCCATTGGCCACACACATGTGAGATTTTCTACTAGCCAGACAGAAGATGTGATTTCTACAAGAGATACATCAGTTAAGTGATTTTTGTGATCTGTTGTCAGTATTTATGGTATTATAGACTTATGAAATGGGCTTCCCTGTGTGGGTTCTGGGTCCCCACTGTGGGGAAAACAAGAATAGACCCACCGCCTACTCAATAAGCATATTGTAAAAGTTGACTAATCATGGTTTTCTTCAAAGTCTGAGTGCATCTGCCTGAGAGGCAAGGAACCAGCAGTCTGAATACAAAGAAGAAGAAGAATGTGCTGATGAAGGTTTCTTAGCCACAATGCTCACTTCTCATTTGTGTTTGTGATATTGTGAAGCTGCCTGATTTTACTTTTTGTTTAGATTTTATATATTTTCATTATATTTTTAAAAAATTAAAAAACTATTTTTGGTCAAGTATACTAAAGAAATCTGGCACTCTCATCTAAAGGATTCTCATCCTATCAACAATACTTACCTAGCTGGAATTCCTTAAACTCTGGCAAGCTAGCAGATGCACAAAGTTGATAGAAAATATGGTAATTCCTCTCTTGTGATGCTTGAAATACCACTCTGTGAGACAAATGATGAGTTGTTGATTGTGAATAATACCAACAGGATTTTTGTCTAAAAACACTTAAAGAATTTAGGAAATGTGATTTATAAGAGCCACAGAAGATACATGATAATACTTTCAGTCCCAAGGAAGGTACCATACATACATAGGTTCCAGTGAACGCAAGATATGCTGATTTTATATCTCTCTTTACTACCCCTTGGACCTCTGATACTTAACCCTCTGGGACTGAAAGAGTTAAAACATCTGGCAATGATTCAGTCATCTAGATAGTTACTATAAGTGACTGATCATACTAGGGCTCATCTCTTCATCATGGTGCAGTGGTATGTTAGACAGCATGAACAGCAGCAGCAGTTCAGCAATGTCAACAAAGAAAGGACAGCGAACTGATGCCCCAATCTAATGTGGCCAAGATTACCTGCCTATACAACCCGACAATATTCTGTCTGTACCAAACTGGTCTGATCAGCCCTCTACATACAAATAAACTCCAGCCTAAAGATTGGATGAAAGATCTGGTCATCATCATATACATATGGACAAATAACCAAACAAAAACCTGAAGTAAAAAGGCACAAAACAAAACTATACCTTGATTTCTCCAGCAAGTAGGTCCTCATGTGGGCTCCCACTATCACATGCTGTTTGTTGAAGCTGATCTCAATGTACTTGCCAAACCGACTGCTGTTGTCATTTCTGGTTGTCTTGGCATTGCCAATGGCCTAGAGAAATTAGAACATGCTGGAGGAATTCAGTATATATAGACAAGGTTGTGTTTTACTGGATCTTATTAATGGATATGTGGGTGAATTCTTCTTCTTCAGCATTTGCCAGGCTCTGGTCCACCAAATCAATCAGAAAACCATGACAACCATATTATGGACAGACCAGATCAAGTCATTATCCTACACTTGAGAACAGGGTACCAGACCAGTAGATCCGCCAGACCCTCCAGGGTTTAGCTGTCTGGAATTTGGTATTTCTTTTAGTACTTGGGTATTGCCCGGACATGTATTTCACAGATCTGTTTGCAGACTGTTGGTGTTTTACAGATCTGTGTGCAGATTGTTGGTTCCTTGCCTCTCAGACAAATTTGTTCTGACTTCAAAGGAAACATGGATCCTTTCTATGTTGGCCATACCCCAGATAGGGAACCTGTGTCTAGGAGGACCACTGAAAGGTGTAGACAAGTCTTGACCACTTTTTCTTCTCTTGATGACCACAGCAGGTGGTGGTTGACCTCCCATCCCATACTTAAGTCCATTCTTATGGGTGTAAGTGAATTGTGGACAGTCAGCAGATTATTTAACTATTACTTAAAGCTAGAAATGTGGCTTTATGGAAGAATAATTAGAATGCCAAGATAAAAAGCATAATGAAAGTGTCTTGAAAGAAATTAAATCATAAAATAATTTGTTAGCCACAAGAAGAAATCAATTCAAATTTTTGGGTCACATTGTGAAAAAAGGAAAATAGAGTATGTTGTGCAATAGGAAAGTGGGGACAAAGGGGTGCGGATAGCAGAGGAAAACACTGAGAGAAAGACATTTTGCTATCAGTACATAGAGAAACATTAATGTCAAAAATGATTAGCAGTAATTGAGACTGAAGGCAGTGGCCAAATATGACGTCCAGTGCCACATGACAGGGATCATCACTTGAATCTCTGTCTCAGGACATACTGGTGAATGAACAAATGCACGAATCAATGAACAAATAAACTTTATTTTCTGAGCATAAAGGAAGTGACAGAATGGATGCCCTTGCAGGCAAGGCTGCTCTAGGAAGTGGACCTTCTGTGGATAATATGGACATAAGTAATGCTACACAGGAGACAATGCGTGCTGAGAGCTAAAAAATGAGGGTACTGACTTTTCTCGAACTCATGTGCGAAGTCAGATATATCAATCAGAGCAGCACAATGTGAAATTCATGCAAGAGCTCACAGTCGATGCATCAGCAAAGAGTCATTGGTATAAACACACAACACTAAAAAACATGCTTAGGAGAAAATCAGAGTACTTTTCAGCATGCTCGTTGTGCAATGAAAATAAAATAAAAAAGGAGCTCTTTTGTCTTCTTCTTCATGCTCACTGGCTGTAAACACCAGGAGAAAGTTCTGCTTGTTCTCTACTCCTGGACTTTGATCTTGATCCAGAACACGAGTTTTTCATGCACATCTGTTTCCCAGGTATGGCTTCTTTGTTTGCAGACTGTTGGTTCCTTGTCTCTGAGGCAGATACACTCTGACTGTAAAAGAAAGAACCTTATTTATTAGTTACAGCACGCTCAGCGGGCAGAACAGTCAAAGAAGCCAATGGCGCCTTCTCCATGACAACCAGCAGCATGACGATGGAGGTGATGGCAGTGACGCAAGCGTTTGCCTGGCTTGAAACACAAAAATACACCCGTGAATGTATACTCAGTGATTCAATGAGTATGATCCGGAGGGTTCAGGCAGGTTCAGTGCGAAGACAATGGCTTGAATCAATTCAGAAGTCCACTGTGCGTGGAGTCACCTTTATTTTTGTTCCGGGACACGCAGGCGTCGATGGAAATGAAAGAGCTGACAGTTTAGCTGGATCCGCTATCACTACTGACGGTCGGCCTATGGATCATGCTGATATTATCAATGCCCTCAGAGAAATGGGAAGGATAGAGGACTTTGGTGGCAGTGAATCCACATCACTCGCCAGAATGGCAGACTTGGGAATTAAGATCGGAACAGCAAAAAAGGAGACGCACACCGGACAGGTCAGAAGACTTGTTAATCAACATAGAACTGGTACTATTAGCCATCGGACGTTGGGGTTCATACTGAGGGGAGGATCTGAGCACGTATGGACATGTCCGGAGTGCAATGATGATAACCCAACTAACTAACTAACTAACTAACTAACTGACATGCTTGTTAGGGGACAAGTGGTCTGTTTTTTTTTCTCCTGAATGGAGCCCCAGAACCCACACAGAATGAACAATAAGAGAAAGATCTTCAGTCCAAACACAGTACATGAACATGTAACACAAAAACTTGCAACATACTTCCATTATGGGGTTAGATGCCAGAACTTTTCTTTCAACTTGTGTCTCTGCCTGTGACCCGCCCACTGTGGCAAAGTAGCGCATGGCATATTTGGCTGAGACAGTCTTACCAGCCCCAGACTCCCCACTCACAATGATGGACTGATTACGGTCAAACCTGCATAGAAAGAGTGCTACTAAATTATCTAAAGCATTGCCCGCACAAAAAGAGTGCTACTAAATTAACTAATTCATTGTCTGGACAGAAAGAGTGATACTAAATTAACTAATTCATTGCCCTAACAGAAAGAGTGATACTAAATTATCTAAGCCATTGCCCGGACAGAAAGAGTGCTACTAAATTAACTAATTCATTGTCCGTACAGAAAGAGTGCTACTAATTTAACTAATTCATTGCCCGGACAGAAAGAGTGATACTAAATTATCTAAATCATTGCTATAACAGAAAGAGTGATACTAAATTATCTAAATCATTGCCTGAACAGAAAAAGTGATACTAAATTAACTAATTCATTGCCCTAACAGAAAGAGTGATACTAAATTAACTAATTCATTGCCCAGACAGAACGAGTGATACTAATTAACATAAAATCTAAACAATATTAAAATTATACTTAAAATATAAAAATAATTAAAACAAAAGACATTAATGTAAAATATAGAGACAAGTTTCAAGAATATAAACATAACCCATTAAGCATTGCATAGCTAGGTGGAAAAAAAATTTCTCAAGGATGCTGTACAATTGTTGATGAAGTTCGATCTGGTCGTAAGAGTAGACTAACTGGGAGCTTCCTTCGAAGTCAGAGTGCATCTGTCCAATCAGCACGGAAAAACCAATTGCAAACAAATAAGCCAGTAAAACGGATTTACATGTAAAATGCAGGCCCTGATACAAAGCCAAAGTCCAAAAGGACGAACAACTAGGACTTTCAGCTGGAGCTTAAAGCCAATGAACAAAGAAGAGATATAAAATATAAACAGAAGTAAACTAAAGAAGACAAGATTAACACAAAACAATTTAATATAAAACAGCATATATGTCCTTGTTTTGTTTCTTCTTATTTAGCATCCAAGCTCTTGAGGTTTACAGCTGCAGATATCACCTGCCTCTATGCATCTCTGTGATTTGCCTTCTCTTTCCAGTGTTTATAGGTCTGCCTGTATATTTTCAGTCAACTGTTTTCTTTGTCTGCTCTGTGGTCTACTTCCATTTAACTATTTTGTGTGAACAGTTTTTGTCTCCTTTATCTGTCATTCTCTCTGTATATCTCAGCTATTGCAGTCTATTGACCCTCAGGATACCAGCAATTAGTGGTGATATTTATATTATGAAGTATGTTGTTAATAAACATATTATTAAATGTGTTGTTAATAAACATATTATTAAATGTGTTGTTAAATCTTTGAGTCCCAGGGGGTTTAGCATCACAGGCCCAGTGGGTAGTAAAGAAAGTAATAAAATTGGTGCATCATGCGTTCATTGGGCTTCTACGTGGGAACCTATGAATGTATGATGCGTTTCTTGAGACTCAAAGAGTTAATAAACATATTATGAAGTGTCGTTTTAAAAAACATAATTACAAAGTGTGTTGTTGATAAACATATTATGAAGTATGTTGTTATTCTCTCTCTCTTCTTTCTCTGCTGTTTGCATATCTGATATGTCCAAAGTTATGTCATATGATTGTTCTTAAAAGTGTGTAGTAAATTCTTGTTTCTTTTGGTGTACTCCAGGTTACAGAGCCAAATAGGTCAGCTGTGTTATTAGTGTTTTTTACATAACATATGTATGCTATTTTAACAGAATGATAATTATATTTTTTTTGGGGGGGGGGGGGGGGAAGGGGTGGGGGAGGGAAGGGCTCCATAATTACATCAAATGTAAAAAAAGGCAAAATAAAAGAAATATGACAGTTACGTGAACAGAGATAAAATAAAAACGATATAGCAAAAGCTATAATTAACCCCCCCCCCCCCCCCCCCCCCCCAAAAAAAAAACTGTAACAGCTTGGACTCAAAATGTGTTTTTATTTCCTTCATGACTTTCCATACACTACACAGAACTGACCTTGACATTTGTTTGAAAGCTTCCTCTGAGACAGCAAAAATGTGAGGATCCATGGCCCCAATGTCTTGTCCGCTATAGGCCTGAATGATATCATTGTTGTATATATCCAACTGCTCATACGGGTTGATGGCCACAAGAACAATACCTGGGCAAAGGAAACATCAATGAATGGGAAACTGTATGAGGTTATTGCATCTTGCAGTGGTTGGTGACGGGTTATTAGGTCTGTCAATAGCTGGAGATCGTCTTCTTCTTCTTCTTCACGTTCACCAGCTGTAAACTCTGGCGAAAAGTTCTGGTTGTTTATCCACTTCTGGACTGCAGTCCTGTTCCAGAACCTGAGTGTTGCGTGTGCATCCGTTTTCAGATCTGACTCATTTGTATGCAGACTGCTTGTTCCTTGCCTCTCAGGCAGATGAACTCTGACTTCGAAGGAAGATCCAAATTACTAGACTCTTACGACATGCATTTGGGTAGGCAGTGAGTCTATTCTTGTTTTCCCTATAATAGGGCCCTGGAACCCAGACAGGGAAATAGCTGGAGATGAGTCACAAGGTCTTTACACAAGGTCTTCTTCTTTACGTTCGTTGCGTAAGCTCAGGCCATTCATCAGGTGGTTTGCCTCTATGAATTTGCTTGTCAACTGCAGGTCTCTCATAGTTCCCTATAGCCTGCTGTGCACATTTTGCAGATCATTCAAAATATGATTATGATGATGGATTATAAGGTGTATCAAGAGGGGGCGATGATGTGTAAGGTTATCTGATAGCTGATGGGTTTTAAGGTCTAATAATAGGTGGAGATGAGTCAAATGGTCATTGCTCTTTTTCTTCATTCGTTGACCAAATGAGGTAAATATACTGTTCCTCTGTGTGTTTCTTTGTTGTGTGTGTTTGTGTGTCTGTATGTCTCTGTGTGTATGTGTGTCTGCCTGAGTGTCTACTTGTGTTTCTGCATATGTGTGTCTCTGTGTGTGTCTGTGTCTCTGTGTGTTTGTCTCTGTGTGTATGTATGCATTTGCATGTGTGTGTCTGTGTGTCTTTGTGTATGTGTCTTTGTTTTGGGTGTCTGTGTGTGTCTCTGCATGTTTGTGTGTGTTTGTCTGTTTGTGTGTGTGTCTGTGTGTATGTGTGTGTATCTGTGCATGTGTCTGGGTATGTCTGTGAGTGCATGTCTGTGCATGTATGTGTCTGTATGTGTGTCTGTGGATGTCTGTGTGTACATATGTTTGCATGTAAGTGTATATATGTGTGTATATGTATTATGTATTTATGTATGTGTGTGTGTATGTATGAGGGTGTGTATGCATGTGTGTGTAAGTGAGTGAGTGAGTGTGTACATGTGTGTGCATGCATTTTACCATCAATGCTTTTATGTTTTTTCTTGATATTGATAAAATGCATTTTATTATACAAACATAACCTGCTTTATAGGTAAAATACAACTGCTGTGTGAAAGATGGGTGCTTGCAAGGGCCAAATGTAAGATGGGCTGCCGTGCCCAATTTTTGACCTTTTGACAATAAAGTTTGTTTGTTTGTACATTCCTAGTTAGCTTTGTGGGACAATTGTAGAAACCTCTACATGGGACTTCATCATCCCTTGATCCCAAAGTGTTGTCCTTAGAGGACCCAGTTCTCGGCACCTGCAAACATACTTAATGGGCAATAAGGCTGACATCACACTGAAAAGTATCTTTCTAAGGCATTTTCTGCTACCCATTAATATAGTTGGATACCATGCAACATCATACATTCATTATTTAGTCCAAAGAATGCATATTTCTGACTTATTTTAATTGCAAATAGTTGTTATATTAACTCACTAATCTGAATGTTAGTTTTTCTCTTTTTGAATACAGTGTTTTTATTTTAACATCTTATGACTAAATTATTGGCTATTTTTAAGTTTTATTTTTAAAGATTTAGAGATTGATCCTCATGTTGGTTCTGAGGCCCTTTGGGGAAAGGGGGATAAACCCACTGCCTCCCCATCATGAAAGGCAAATAATTAGGGATTTTTCCTCCGAAGTCAGAAGGCATCTGCCCGATAGGCTAAGAACCAGCAGCCTACATACAAAAAAGCCAGATATGTAAAATGGCTGTGTTCGCAAAATACAAATTCTGGAATAAGACCAATTATCATAAGTGGACGACAACCAGAATTTGTTGCCATAATTTACAGCCAGAGGCAAGTCCATTATTCACAAATATAACTTGCTATACAGTGATGCTAGAAAAATCCTCTTATGAATTATTATGAAAAGGATTAAATGGAAATTAAAATATAGGCTACAGGAAGCATAGGTTGTTTCAGACAGGCCAGAGGAGCTAGAGATCAAATCTTTATTTTGAGAATAATTTTTCTAACATGCAGAGAATACAACATAAATTTCAATGTTTGTTTTTTAGGAAGAATAGCTGCAGAAGGCATGGTACCAGAAAAGAGGTACAGGAGCTGAAAGGCATGAAGATGGGAACAGGACATAAGTGACACCTTGAGTAGGAAAGCGCATGAGGTGAGAGATCTGGTGGGAGACTGAGTTCCTTTCAGGCGGACTTTGATGAGAGTGATATTCTGCAAAGTACCTGCTACATGATGATGATGATGTTGCAAAGCACACATTGTCAAAATATTAACTTTGAGCTGTTTTCTGGTCTTGTTGCTAGTTATTCTGTAAGAATGACAGAGAAATCAAACACAAGACAAACAATGAATCTAATCCATGCTTACCACAGTAAGTATAGATCATGTTTTGGTCAGCAAATCGAACCTTTAGGTTATAAAGAACTGAGGATGATAAATAATGTAATTTTGTTAAATCTAAATAAACATGTATATCCTCCCTACCCACGCCTCTCTATCTCCTTGTGCTCTGCTCCTGCCTCTTCTTCTGTTGTGTTTCTTCTACTTCTTCTGCTCTTCCTCTTCCATCTATTTTGTCTTCTTCCTCACTGTGTGTAAGCAATCCAGTTAGCCATCTCCCATGATTACCTGTCTCTGATCAGGTCTTCCAGAAAATTATCATCCAACCAATAAACCACTCAAGTAATCAATCAACCAACCGAACAACCAATCAACTAATTCTCAACCAGCTGAACAATCAATTTATCAATCAATCAACAGAAAAACCAATCAGTTAATCAATCAACCAACATAACAAACAATCAATTAAACCTCAACCAACCAAACAACCAATCAAATAATCCTTCTCAACCAAATGAAAAATCAATTAATAAATCAACCAACTAATCAATTAATCCTCAACCAACCAAACAACTAATCAATAAATCCTTAAACAACCAATGAAAGAATCCTCAACCAAACACAACAACCAATTAATTATAAAATCAACCAACCAATCAATTATTCCTCAACCAAAAAAATCAACAATCAATTAAAAAATCAAACAACCAATCAATAAATAATTAACCAACTGCATAACCAATCAATTTATCATTTAGCCAACAGAACAACCAATCAAAGAATCAATCAACCAATAGAACAACCAATCAGTTAATCAATCAACCAACAGAACAACCAATCAATTAAACCTCAACCAAACAACCAATCAATAAATCCTCAACCAACCAAACAACTAATGAATTAATCAATCAACCAACCAATCAAAAAATCCTTAACCAACCAAACAACAAATCAATAAACCCCCAACCAACCAAACAACAAATCAGTGAATCCTCAACTAACCCAACAACCAATCGAAGAAATCTCAAAATCAATCAACCAACTAATCAATAAATCCTCAACCAATGAAACAACCAATCAATAAATCCTCAACCAACCGAACAAACAATCAATTAATCCTCAACCAACATATCAATAAATCCTCAACCAACCAAACAACCAGTCAATTAATCCTCAACCAACCAGTCAATTAATCCTCAAACAACCAATCAATTCTTCCTCAACCAAACAACCAATTAATGAATCCTTAACCAACCAAACAACCAATCAATTAATAAATTAACAAACCAATCAATTTATCCTCAACCAACCAATCAATTATTCTATCAACCAATGAAACAACCAATCAATTATTCATCAACCAGCCAAACAACCAATCAATTAATCCTAAACCAACCAAACAACCAATCAACTAATCCTCAACCAACCAAACAAAGAATTAATCAACCAGTGAATCAACTTATCAACCATATTAAACTATTACTATAACCAACTCTTCATGGGAACAGTCCATACAGGTACCTTAAAGTGGCTGTTGCATCAAAGGACTGAGCATGGCAGGGTATGCACAAGTGTGCAAACACAATGATTGTGAAAACATACTAATGAACTATTGAATACACCAGAATTTTTGAATCAATGCACAATTCTCGTGATCAACCAGCCAGGCAGCTAACCAGCCAGTCACCTAACCAAGCAAACATCCAAATAACCTAAATCCAAGTGAACAAACCAAACCACATAGCCATTCAACCAACCATTCAACTGACTAGCCAACCAAAAATGAAATCAAATTAATTTATGAATTTGTCTCCTCATCAAAATATCATTAGAAATATAAATGCATGCTTTACCTTCAGGCTCATTTAAATAACTGAGAGACGTCAGATCATTTTCACCAATCAGAATATCTGGATTTCTTAAGTGCGGTAGTGTTTTATCTGTAACATTGATTGTTCCTTCCTGAGACAGAAGTGTTCATAATGTTAAGAGAAACAACAAAACAAAGTAAAGTAACTTAAGTTAGTGGGATAAATTTATATAAGGAAGTAATATAGTGTAGTTAAATAATACATGTTTGTTGATATTTGCCCTATTGTGGGAGATAACAAGTTTTTTAAAAGGAAAAAAAGAAATTTCCTAGGCCTAGGTTTTCTTCTTTTTCTTAGTGTTGAGCCACTGTAAACTCAAGGCAGACTGTCCAGGTTGTTGATTAACTTCTAGACTTTGGTCTTGTTCTGAGCCACTGTAAACTCAATGTAGACTGTCCAGGTTGTTGATTAACTTCTAGACTTTGGTCTTGTTCTGAGCCACTGTAAACTCAATGCAGACTGTCCAGGTTGTTGATTAACTTCTAGACTTTGGTCTTGTTCTGAGCCACTGTAAACTCAATGCAGACTGTCCAGGTTGTTGATTAACTTCTAGACTTTGGTCTTGTTCTAAAGCTTGAGTTGGTTTCTTGCTTCTCATGTACATGCCTCTGACTTTTCAGAAAAAAACTATTTAGTCGCCTTTTATGATATGCTTGTTAGTGGACCAGTGGGTCTTTTTTCCTTACAATGAGAACTCCCATGGGGAGGGCTTAGTTTTAAGCTTTGTCATCAGGAGTCTCTGGGGGACAAAACCTGCCTCAAAAGAGATTTGAACACATAGTAACCAGGCCGACAGGCAGGTAGACACTACCTTGGTGAAATATCAACAATACATCTGCTTGATCTGTTATTGATGTCTTCTATATATTTAAAGCTATTTGCTTCATTTATTCACTTGTTACTGTAGTATGCACCTGACGAGATACAGCGAAATATGCCAGGCAATAAATTGTGCAGTCTATTGTTTGTTTCTTCTTTGTTCAAATTCTATATATTTGTCTTTTCATAACTGATTTGTGGTTTGACTTTTGATGACATATTTGCTAAACTGTGTTTTCTTTTAATCCCATTGCTGTTTTCCTTTAGCAGCAATGTCATCTGTAAAATCAAGATCTTCAATTTGTGTGTTCTGCCCAGTCAATGCAAGAAATATACAAAAGGAAAAATGCTGAGTTTTTACTATTAAATGCATTGTTAACTGACATGGTTGGTCATAATTTTCTACATCTTGTGACCTCACATGTCATGTATAAATTTGTGCACTGACACCTTTTGCTATAAATCTTGCCATTTGCAACAACTTATGAAAGTTTTCTTTTCTCACAGTGTATCCAAAAAATTGTGGTTGCTTCTGTCTGATCTTCATGGTGTTGTTTGTATGCTTTAATTCTTTTAAAAGTTGGATTATTTATTTTGGCTGTACAAAGTCCAATAAAATTTCAACCATATTCTATAATTTTTGGCTGGCTTTCTAATTAGTGAATTTGGAATTGTTGAAATGCCTCACCTCATATTCATCCTCAAATTGTACGCGAATGACCGACTGACCAATATAATCTTCCAACAACTCCGCCCCTCTCCAAACTTCATCCGGATCAGGGATCCAGACTCTTGCCCCCTGTAAAACAGTTTAAAAATAAACAATTTCTCTCAGGATGCAGTTTCTAAATAGGGGTTGTGCCAGCTGACTAACAGAAGCAAGACTCACAAGAATGCATGGATTGCAGGGGTTAAGCAGAACATGTGAACCAAACAAAGCGATTGCAAAAAGAGCAGTGGGAAGTTAAGAAAATTCATCTGCCAGACTTGGAGCATGACGCTTTGCAATATACAGAATAAAAAAGTTTGGTAAGAAGAAAGGTAGGTAGTTTTATATGTGCATGGTTAAACATAAATGTCAATATTTATTAATTAAATATCAGTTCTTGTGGTTTATATGTTAAATACTGGTGGTCATAAATTATGTAGAACTATTCACTATGTTTTACTAAAACAGAACTACGGTTTAGTGTGAAGTCAAACATCAATTTTCTGAATTCAATTTATTAAACAGGGATTATTATATAATCAACATATGGTGACTGCTTGCTCCATACATTTGTCAAAGCTTTTGGTTTTCTTTTGAACATGTTGATAGTGCATTATCAAAGACGGTTAAGTTACCTTGGGTTATAAAAGTTTATTGAGATTGGAGAATGTGGTCATGAAAGACAGCGGCCGTTTCCATGGATATCCAGAATTTCTCAAAGCTCTATACTGATGGGTAAGAGGTTTCAGATCCTAGTTTAAGTTATTTTACACAGCACAAAGACTGAAACTGATTGTGTGCGTAATTCATTTAACTCAAAAATGGTTTTTCCTTTTTAACTTAAAATTGTTTTCACAGTTACTTTTTCACGACACAAATCTGATCAACAATTTGCCTATACAACGTAGTGGGTAACAATTTAGTGTGTCTTTGTTCAAGTAAGTTAACTGTAACCACGGGTGGATACCGTCTGAGAACTTAACTGAAAACAGCTTGAACTTAACGGCTTTTGCTTAAGCTGTGCGTAACTAGTCAGTTTTTAAGTTGCGACTCAAAGAAATATAGTAGAAAAAAGAACCAAAATCTGTACCTTTGTATACAGCTCCGAAGAAGACATGTTAATGTGGCTTGCTATTTAAAGAAAAAGTTAGAAAAGAGAAAATAACATGGTGAAAAGCTGTTTGTTTTCCACAGTAAGTATCACTCAAACTTTGGGGGCGGGGTCGAAGCATGTATACATTTCATTCTCCGGGTCAAGGCCAGAGGTCATTTCCTGTGACCTTCCTTATAGCGGGAACTTTTGTGTCCTAAAACTGTTGCCGGCGCCTGTTGTTTAGGCATTGCGAACGCGCGTGCCGGGTTCAAGCCCAGCTGCGGACTATTTGTCTTGCGTTGGTTTCGACATTGGTACCGAGAGCTGACCGTTTTTCGAGCAAAATTTGTCTAGCAACACCCATAAAAATGCTGAGCTTGACTCTGCAACGTCCTGTAAAGGATACGCAAATAACTTTTTAAACAGTTGTTATCAAGATGCCTGAGCATTTTAGCCGTCCTTTGTAGGATGCAATTTTTCGTTATATAAAGCCCTACTCTGGCTCATGCCAGGGGCCGCAATATAGCCTGGCCATAAATATGGCCTAAAGGCTGAACGCGGTTTCTGGGACCTCTCCACGGTGATCCTAATCCACATGGTGGCACATTGTGTCTTCGAGTGTTTATCGCTTGTGTGATGTCCTGATGGGGTAGAAAGTCTGTCAGTCATCAAAGACGCCTGCAACCAATTAACGTCTTCGACCCCGTGAGTCTCACCATAACAATCAGGTGAATGGAGAGGGAACCGAACCCTTTACCGTGGATATTTATCAAGCGAGCGAATCCGACCCGCAGATTCCTAACAAGTGGCCCTCAGATCATTGTCACTTGTACTGTATTCATGAACATTCTAGGCTGAGGCGATGTTCTCTCTGGCCTGTGATATTTCCCAGCACTATGGCCCCTGAGTAACTAATTAAAGTAAAGGACCCTTCTCCACGCCTTTAGGCGTATAGGGCATATAGGGCTAGACCTATTTTTGTATAGACCAATCGGCACAAGGTGGGTGGTGTGGGCCCCTGAGTAAACTTAGTCGAATAGCCCTGCCCATTAGTTTGAAGCGACCATCAGTCACTTATTAAATTTCGCTTTTTTAATGTTTGCTTTATACATTTCATACTATTTCAAACATATTTATTTGCTTTTCCTCACGTTTTAGTATTATTATCAGGCTTTTTTTTTTTTTTCAGTGGGTACTCAATGGACACATTACCGGCACCTTTTCAGTGCCTAATTTGTTTCAAGATTGATGATGCTACTTTTTTATTCCCTTTCATGACCACTTCAAATACAACTGAAATCCACGGACCTGGAAACTGCGAGCTGCGAGTCCGTTATCTTGCGTGCTAACTCCATAATTGGCAGCTAGATAGTTTTATGCTCGAGAAATTTACATTCCAGTTTCGAGTCCTTTATCTGGGTTGTTTCGTCTACGCGTGTATGGTCTGGTCTGGTAGTCTTAGTTTCAGCTTCATAGCAAACGAGTCACCCCATAGTTGCTCCGCTCCTGTGCCAACGAAAAACACACAGAATGTTTATCACAGTCCCTTGTGGAAAGATTGACAGTCTGCTGTCTCAGCATATCTAGCATACACACGCATTAAAACATACGGTAGTCATCCGAAGTGCTAACACAAACTGTCCAACATTAGAAATGCAGTTCATTATTGATGGTAGCAGAAGTCATCAACAGATCAGCAGTTGCACACGCAATCAATTGTAATCACATACGTATGTTTACTGGAAGGCATTACCTTGGGCGCTGGTAGGACAAAGCAGATAGATGTATACGTAACACGATTTTGTTGATCTAGACTAGCAAGTAATCAGGCGGGATGTCGTATTGATTATTACTACGTTCCTGCCTAGAATAAAGAGTACATGGTTTTAAAAATGAGGCATTGTTGAATAATGGATCAGGGAAAAAAGGGTTAGTTGCGTGTTAGTTGTTGTCCTTGTCATAGTCGAACTAGCACCGTTTTGTTTTTATGTGCTTCTCTTATTATAGGAGCTGGAACATAGGGTCTCAGGTCCCTTGACACACACCAGCCCCCCCCCCCCCCAATAATAAGCGTAATTTCGTTATATAAGCCAGCTTATTTTAAACACCAATTCGGCCACTTTAGGTAATTTCAAAAATAGAACGCTTATGGGAACGTCAGTGGGGCTGCAATGTCAATTCTTATATCATCACTGAACCACACACACACACACACACACACACACACACACACACACACACAAATAAACAGTATGTGTTAGTTATTCTCTCATGTCCGCGTTTTCCCTGGCATAGAACAACATTGCCAGTGTTTTTTGCCACAGGTTATCAGTGAAAACAATTTGCCAAGAGTCTGGGACAATGGCAGGAAGTTGTGGGAAGTTGTTCTCATATGCGCTAGAATCTGCGTTTTTCAGTTTCTTAAGACCCCCTCCAACACACACACACACACACACACACACACACACACACCCACCCACCCACCCACCCACCCACGCACGCACGCACGCACGCACGCACGCACGCACGCACGCACGCACGCACGCACGCACGCACGCACACACACACACACACACACACACACACACACAGAGAGAGTTCTTGTACATAGTTATGATGCTTGAGTCTTTGAAATCTTGAGGAACCTGTCCCTCACGCCAGCAGATGAATGTGTGGGATTAGAACGTCTTTATCAAAGATCTGAGGCTTCAGAATCATCTTGATGCAGAATACTGTTGGCAAAGTTTTGGAGAAAATTGTCGCACAAAGATTGACCACCTACTTGTAACTACTCGATAAGTTCCCATCAACACTTGGAGGGTACAGGTTGAATAAAGAGACATGGTTCAATGCTGCAGTTTTCGCCTACGATGTTTACGAGGGATTTCAGATTAAAGAAGAGACATGTGCGGCAGTTTTGGACTTAGAAGATGCCTACAGTAAAGTACCATATGAATATTTAATGCAATTACTGCTTAAACTAGAAGTAAATCCCATTCTGATCCGCTGGATTGCTGCGGTCCTGTTCCAGAGAAAAATAGTACTCAGATGTGGTAGCTGGTTCTCAGAACCGCAAACGATATTTCCAGGCTTGCCACAGGGATCACCGCTATCACCAGTCTTATTCCACGCGTATACGGTGTTGATCACTGAGCAGCAGTTGAATGGAAAGGGAAGGACTTTGTCATTTGCTGATGACATTTTTATTTATCGACGAGGGCGTGATAGACAGGAGATCGCCAGCACAATGCACAAAGAACTCTATCGAATAGCCACCTGGTGTGATGGTTCCAATGCCTATGTCAATATTTCGAAGGCATCGGTGTCGTGGTTCTCTTTGAACAATCACATTGTCAAGTCGGACCTACCAGAAGTGAAAATGTAATGTATTGATCAGAACCAACGTTATGACGTTTCTCGGGGTAACGTTCGATCGCAGCTGATCATTCAGGGAACACGTTGACCATGTGATCAAAAAAGCACGCAAAGGTCTATCTGCAATGAGGATTATGGCTGCTTCCAATATCGAGCAAAGACTGCTGGTGCTTCTATTGTACGGTCTGGTCCTTTCCCCCATTGAATACGCTCTGGCCATCCTCACTGTCAGTGCTACCCAGATTGAACGATTTGAAAAGGTGTAAAATGAAGCCATGCGCATTATTTTGGGATGTACAAGAGACACATCCTGTGTATCTACTTGACTTTCCAACAATGAACCAAAGGATCAGGATGTGGAGGGCTAGGGCATACCTTAAAATATGTGCTGATAAGAAACACCCACTGCATCAAGCGCTTTTTAGTGAAAAGGGCGACATACTGAAGAGGGGAAAATCGTGGCTAGGTCGGGCAGAAGATGTTATTAGGCAAATATGCAGCCTAACAGATATCATACCTGGTGCAGAGTGGATACCTGTGCCTCATGCGTTTATTTGTACATTTTTCTGTATTGCCACACTCAACAGGCGATTTATAGAAGAGAATCCTGTTGCTTTTAATGCAGAGGTCAACGCTCTCATCAGTGAAAATTCAGACGAAGCAGATGCACTAATCTACACAGACTAATCCGTTATACGCCAAAAAAAAAAAAGAAGCGCATGGGCATTCACAGCGGGCAGAACAGTCAAAGATGCTATGACAACCAGCAGCATGACGATGGAGATGATGGCAGTGACGCAAGCGTTTGCCTGGCTCGAAACACAAAAATACACCCGCGTATGTTTACTCAGTGATTCAATGAGTAAGATCCGGAGGGTTCAGGCAGGTTCGGTGCGAAAAAAATGGCTTGAATCATTACAGAAGTCCACAGTGCGTGGAGTCACCTTTATTTTTGTTCCGGGACACGCAGGCGTCGATGGAAATGAAAAAGCTGACAGGTTGGCTGTATCCGCTATCACTACCGACGGTCAGCCTTTGGATCATGCTGATATTATCAATGCCCTCAGATAAATGGGAAGGATAGAGGACTTTGGTGGCAGTGAATCCACATCACTCGCCAGAATGGCAGACTTGGGAATTAAGATCGGTATAGCAATAAACGAGACGCACACCTTACACGCAAGAAGACTTGTTAATCAACATAGAACTGGTACTATTAGCCATTGGACGTTGGGGTTTATACTGAGGGGAGGATCTGAGCACCTATGGACATGTGCGGAGTACAGTGATGATAACCCAACTAACTAACTAACTAGAATGTCTTTTCCACTCCTGATGATCTCAATATGAATTTCATCTCTGCATAGGGCCTTTCCCGAAACCAGTTTGTCAATAGTATTCATAACTTCTACAATTGTTGGCAATATGTCCAGATAGTGAAGAGTTGGTAGCGTCTTGAAGACCAGCTGTTGGTTTAGTCTCAACTGAATTCAGCTCCATATAATGCTCCATCCATCTATCCAGCCAAAAAGAGCAACCAAGAGGTTTTGAAAGAGGCGGGAGCCCGAAGACAACTTATTACAGACATCAGAAGGAGACAGTCATCATTTTTCGGCCATGTTATGAGAAGAGGGAAAATAGAAAATGTTGTGACCACTGGAAAGATCTGTGGAAGGAGAGATAGAGGAAGACAATGAGAGAAGATGCTTGACAGTCTTGTTGCATGGCATGGCGGTGTTTCGGCACACGAAATTGATACATGCTGCAGGAGATCGCTGATTATGGAGAGGCATGATCGCCCACGCCAGTCGGCAAGGCACCTGATGATGATGATGATCCATCTATCTGGTTGCTTCTTCTTATCATTTATAATTCCCCCTTCAAAATCTTTAGCGGTGCATTTTAAAAAAATATTCTTTCTCCCCCTCATACATACTTCTAAGATTACCACTATTCTTGGAATCATGAAAGCTTTCGCATAACTGATTTCAGGATACCTTATGACGTTATTAAGTTTAGAAAAAGAAGTTTATAATGCAGTCACCTTTAGTGCAGAATTCCAACACCCGAGTGTTATGCTTCACTATTTGGATAAGAAACCCTGTTCAACCGTAATGTTATACTGGTACCGAGCGATTACAGTCACCCAAGGTCTAGACAGAGTCAGACGTACTTGATAACTTCAGGCATGTCCAGTGGCCGTGCTTCGGGTAAGAAACATTCCTTCCAAAGGGCCGCTACTCGAAACCACTTCTGCCTCCACTTCGCCATGTTTATTTGTCCAGTTGTCCGTTTCTTTGTTTTTTTCCGGCGGAGACAACTTGTTGCTCAAAAGTCTGTAAAAGTCTGGATGTTTTCTAGGTTTCGTGGGGCTAGCAAACGTTGTTTTGAAGGTAGGAATGAAAATTCATGTTTTTTGTTCTTGTTTACATCGATTAATTATTTTCTTATATGATTTTTTTTCCGAGAGTCAATATTTTAAATAAAATTGGTGTCTGTGGTTTAGGTTTAGACGTTTAGAGTTAGGGCTTCCGTAGCAAGTTCGATTAAGGCTTAATCTGCAAGCGATTTGTTTGAGTCCTGAATGTTCAGAAATAGTGAACTAGTGGACCTACAATTGTCTAGCGAAATTGCAGACAGCCACAAAATGCCGGTTTGGTTGGTATTTACCGTCCTTTAAAAGCCATGTCAATCTGAAACATCCCCGGCAATCTGCAACATCCCCAGACGTTTATGTTGTGTAAAAAGCCACACTTGAAAACTACTTAAAATCATTTAATAAAAATCATTTGAGAATATATTTTTTTATTGCGGGCCGCATGTGTGCTTGCATTGGACCACATGTAACCCGCGGGCCGCATATAGCCCGCGGGCCTCATATTAGACTTGCCTGCTAAAAAAAGAAATGCAACTAACTAATAGTTTAACGTTTTTTAAATTCATTCAGACATAATGTTAGTTAAATTAGTATCGCAGCAGCGAGAATAAAACCATCCAAGAACCAACAGTTGTTACACCCATCTATTTTAGATGTACCCCACGTGCATCAAAGATGATTCTAAATAGAACAGTAAAAAAAAAAAAAAAGTTAGTTAGTAGACGTTGTTTTCAGCAGAGTGTGGAAAAGATGGAGAGAAAACTGTATTTTGTTTTTTAGTTTTTTACTTTGAAAATGCTAAAGTGTCCTTACTTAAATAACTCAATAAAGTATCAAGATCTGGCACTCCTCTTGAGATATGTTAACCCCATAGACGGCAATTCGGAGGATAGCCTGAAATTTGATTTATAAAAAAAAAAACAAAGTTCAGTACTGCCTTCAATACAGCATATTAAGACAAACCCTTTGGCATAACGAAATGAGACACTTTTTCATTGTTTCTTTATTTCTTTGATTTTGCTGCTTGGACATGTTAAGGTCATTTGACCATGTCCATTTTCTTCCATCCTTATTCTTTTATTTCTTCCCCCTTTTCCTTCTTTGCTACCAACATCCCCTTCTTCCTTCCTTCACACCAACCTTCCTTATTTCCTGCCTTTCTTTCAGCCTTCTCTTTCTTTATGTCAAAATTCCTTTCTTCCTACCAGCCTTTATTGCTTCCATCCTTCATCCCATATGTTATTCTTTCTGACTTATCCCTTTCTTCCTACTTTTCCTTTCCCTCCTTTCTGTCCACCTTCCTTGCTGTTTCCCACCTGCCCATCCTACCAGCCTTTGTTGTCCCTTCCTTGTACTTGTTTCCTTCCTACATCCTCCTTTCACTCCTTCCTTCTTTTCAACAAACCTTTGCTTATACTCTTCTTCTTAACAACCCTCTTTCCCACCAAAAACCTCTAATTTCTGCTTCCTTCCTATAAATCTTCTTTTCTTTCTTCCCTTTTGTTATTTTCTTCCTCCTGTCTCTTTCCTTCTTATCCCCTTCCTTCATTCCTTCCAACTTTCCTTCTTTTCAACAAATCTAAACCTTTCTTCTTACCAACCCTCTTTCCTACCTTCACCCCCACTTTTTGCTTCCTTCCAATCAACCTTCTTTACTTCCTTTTCCCTTTGCTCTTTCCTTCCTTCCTTCCGATCTTCCTTATTTCACCCTGCTCCTTCTTATGACTGTCTCTCTGACATGAATGAATTGGATATGTGTTATGTTTATTCACATCTGATTTCGACCTACATAATTCAACACACTGTTACTGTGTGAAAGCTGAGTTTTGCAAGTGCCATTTACAAGGCATGCACAATCTATCACCTTTTGAACTTACATTAGCTGGTATTCATTTTAGGCTGGATCAGTGGATGGATTGACCTAGGAGCCAAGGTCATTTTATGGGAGAAATAAATCCAAAGTGTAAGTTATAAAATTAATAAATTTATGAGAAGCCTACAAATTCCGTGCTCTTTATTTGAACCCCCCCTCCCCTCATGCCTCTTTGTGTAGATGACTGTTCATGCCTGTTTCATAAACACATCACATATACACAGTTGCATTTAACATTAGTACAGTCTACAACAAAAATGTATGTCTAGAACATCAGATGGAGCTACAGTTAACACTCTTTCCATGAGCTAGCCTTGTCACGCACACTTTAGACCTATCCTGTAGTTAGTGTCACTATGTTGTACCATGGCATGTGTACTGGTTGCGTTAGTCTGTTGTACCATGGCTTGTGCACTGGTTGTGTTAGCCTGTTTGTGCATTTGTTGTGTCAGTGTTGTACTATGGCTTGTGCACATATTGTGTTGTACCATGGCCTGTGCACTGGTTGTGTTAGAATGTTGTACCATGGCCTGTGCACTGGTTGTGTTAGTCTGTCGTATCATGGCTTGTGCACTGGTTGTGTCAGTGTTGTACCATGGCTAGTGCACATATTGTGTTGTACCATGGCTTGTGCACATATTATGTTGTACCATGGCTTGTGCACATATTGTGTTGTACCATGGCTTGTGCACTGGTTGTGTTAGTGTGTTGTACCATAGCTCATGCACTGGTTGTGTTAGTCTGTTGTACTGTGGCTTGTGCACTGGTTGTGTCATTGTTGTATCATGGCTTGTGCACATATTGTGTTGTACCATGGCTTGTGCACATATTATGTTGTACCATGACATGTGCACTGGTTGTGTCAGTGTTGTACCATGGCTTGTGCACATATTATGTTGTACCATGGCTTATGCACTGGTTGTGTCAGTGTTGTACCATGGCTTGTGTACATTTTATATTGACCATGGCTCTTGCACTTATTGTGTTGTACCATGGCTTGTGAACTGGTTGTGTTAGTGTGTTGTACCATAGCTCATGCACTGGTTGTGTTATTCTGTTGTGTCATGGCTTGTGCACTGGTTGTGTCAGTGTGTTGTACAATGGCTTGTGCACTGGTTGAGTCAGTGTGTTGTACCGTGGCTTGTGCACTGGTTGTGTCAGTGTGTTGTACCGTGGCTTATGCACTGGTTGTGTCAGTGTGTTGTACCGTGGCTTGTGCACTGGTTGTGTGAGTGTGTTGTACCATGGCATGTGCACTGGTTGTGTTAGTGTGTTGTACCATGGCATGTACACTGGTTGTGTTAGTGTGTTGTACCATGGCATGTGCACTGGTTGTGTCAGTGTGTTGTACTCTGGCATGTGCACTGGTTGTGTCAGTGTGTTGTACCATGATTTATACACAGACAAAACATGAATGTTTGCGGTTATGGGGCCTTCATCATCACATACATAAATAAAACAATGCCACACAAATTCACTTAGCTTATATTTAAAATAATAATAAAAACCCTAATGGTAGACAGTATTTACGAGTGTGACAGGCCCAAACAGATAGTACCAGTTCTTTAAAATGTCAGTACTTCTTCTCTTCTTTTTCCGTGATATTCTGGGAATCTTTCTATTCTATTTCGCTTTAAAAAAAACAGTCTGTTGTATACACTGTTATAAAAAAAAAGGTGTGTCTTCTCCGCAATGTAGATTGGCTAGTGTGCCCACTGCTGTGAGTCTTTGGGAAATGAGGCGTTGAGGTCCCTCCTTCTTTGACAGCGCAGCTCTGTATACAGAGCTGCCAGTTGGATTTTTTGGGAACGTGAACACTGGTACCCCAGGATCATGAAATTGTTGAAAGCATTTACTAACCCTCCCGCCCCTCCCCCTTTCCCCCATTCGATCTCAGTATCACTTCTACACACCGATAACGGGACGGGCGGTCTGTGGATTCCCGCCTGAATAAATCACACGCCAGCTGAAACGCTTGAAGGAAGGTGTGTCATGATGAGTGGTGCTATGTACACAGGGACTTGTCCCCTCGTACATGAGGTTTGTCATTGTATACCTGTCTTCAAAGGCAACTTTTCTTAGCTGTGCCCGTGGTTGTTCGTGTTGTAGGCAGGGCTGCCAATGCTGGGTTTTCCCCCCAGTTCTGGGTTTTTCTTAGAGGCCTCAGGGAAATCTGTTTTTTTTTTAAATATATCCTTATATAAAAGTGGTAAATGTTTCGTTTCGTAACTATAAATTTTGTACATTTTAACAATCTGGGTTTTTGTGTGTGTGCTTTGTCTATATATTGCTTGGGTTTTTGTTTAGCGAAGCTGGATTTTTCAAAAAAAATCCTATTGGCAGCCCTGGTTGTAGGGCGACTACATCGGGGGTTAGCGGTTAGGGTTCAAACTGGTAACGAGAAGAATGCAGGATTCTTCTTCATGTTCACCGGCTTGAAACTCCAGCGGAAAGTTCTGGTTGTTCGTCCACCTCTGAACTTTAGCCTTGTTGTAAAACCTCAGTGTTGCATGCACATCTGTGTCACAGATCTGATTTTTGGTATGCAGACTGTTGGTTCCTTGCCTCTTAGGCTGATGCACTCTTGACTTCGACGGAAGCTCCCAGTTAGTCGACTCTTACGACATGCTTGTTGGGGAGGCGGTGGGTGTGTTCCTGATTCTCGTACAAAGGGGCCCTGGAACCCACACAGGGGAGAGTGTAGACTGAAGAAAGAAGTACAGACTGAGAAGAGTAATAGACGGGCTTTTTCAGAAAGGGGGAAGGGTCGCATTACCGGCACCCAAAATTCTTCTTGTATGCAACATTTTATCCATAGCACCGGAATAGGCTCTTTGTGGGCAGTCTGGGTGGGACCCCTTCTCTTATCGCCTAAAGGCATATTGAGCATATAGGACTAGACCTATTTTATATAGACTAATCGATACTCGGTGGTTGATGGGATCAACATCACGCCGACCGCCTTTACTTTACAGGACCTATACCTAGAACCCGTTTAAGGCCTGCACGCCGACCGCCTTTACTTTACAGAACCTATACCCAGAACCAGTTTAAGGCCGGGTAGATCTGGGACCTAATGTATTTTTTTAATACAGGCCAGTTACGTTCGGATTTGAATCCCCGACCTATCGATCTGAAGGCGAGCGTCTAGCCGCTACATAACAGCTTCTCCTTTTGAGTAAGTACCGGCAAAGATTTCTCTGTTGTAGTGTAGTAATAATAGTTTGATTTCTATTGTAGTAGCTATCATGGTGTAGTCGTGGAGGTAGTAACAGAAAAAGAAAAGTAATAGTTATAGAACAGAGAAAGTAGTAGTAGTAATAGTTTGATTTCTATTGTAGTAGCTATGATGGTGTAGTCGTGGAGGTAGTAGCAGTATCACAGTCGTCACAGAAAAAGAAAAGTAATAGTTATAGAACAGAGAAAGTAGTAGTAGTAATAGAACAGAGAAAGTAGTAGTAGTAATAGAACAGAGAAAGTAGTAGTAGTAATAGTTTGATTTCTATTGTAGTAGCTATGATGGTGTAGTCGTGGAGGTAGTAGCAGTATCACAGTCGTCACAGAAAAAGAAAAGTAATAGTTATAGAACAGAGAAAGTAGTAGTAGTAATAGAACAGAGAAAGTAGTAGTAGTAATAGAACAGAGAAAGTAGTAGTAGAAACAGGGCAGAAGTGCGGACCGCCAATTTGACATGCCTGCTTTGCAGGACGTTGCAAGTTCAGTAGTGTGCCATTGCCTTCTGAACAGTCTGCGCTCTATGCTTCAGTCAAAATCAGCGCATAGCGGTTTGCTGCCATATCGCCTGCAGCTGAGCCAACCCATGAATCTCGGTATTACAAACCGCGTTGGTAAACCCCAAATCTCAGACGCAGAATATAGTGCGTTTCAAAATTCATGTCAGACTTGTGGCCTTACATTTCTCATGACCCTGTGATTCTGTCATGTACTGCGCAAATGTTACTTTTTCCTTTAAGCGGTCAATTTCCATTATATTTTTTTACTACCCCTAAAAATAGAATAAACATTAATTGACACACGTGTGGAGATTGTTTGAAAATCAGTTCACGTGTGCGGCGAAGCATGGTGATTATTTTGATAGCATATTCCCCACTCAATGAAAATCCGCAACTCACAGGAGCCTTATGATGGAGATGACTACCTGAGAGTAAAACGCCTATGATACGCGTGCAGTCTGATGTTTTGAAAAGTCCCTCTTACTCAGTTTACTCAAGTATTAGCATGCCGATTGCACAAGGGGTAGTAACCCATAAGTGCTCTGTTCTACCGCTAACTCAAGCCTGAGTCCGAAGAATTTAAGTGCAGTGCATGAACTCCGTAACACTGGCGGGGTTCCTGAAATACTTTTGAGGTAGATTATAAACTCTAAATTTTGCCCGGGCAGCGCCTTTAGACTACTATTTTCGATTTCCAACAGCCAAGGGATTTTTTTAATGTGTGCAACAATACACACAGGCGCCTGATCTTACTAGACAGAGACTAGGGAAAATTACTAAAAAAAAAGTCTACGGGTAAAAAAATCGCAGCCTTTACCGAGGCTGGAACTACGACCGGCTGTCAACTGGAACCGGTCGTGTCTGAAACCGGCACCTCCAGCACTCTGGGCGGACGCCATGCCTTGAGACCATTCAGCCCACTGTACTGAGTTACAAATGTTTAAAGTTCGGCACCACTTCTGGAACGAACTGTTTGTTTTAGTATCCAGAAGCCATGAGTTGATAACCCTTAGGCTCGGTATTATGGATATCGCAATCTTTCGGCCTTGATTCCATTGTAAATACCGTAAATCTGGAAGAAAATGTGGCTTTTCTGCCTACCACCGGGAGTGAACCCAGACCACAAGGAGTTCGTCACCCGCTCACCGCGCAATCTGGTTTAGCCAACTACGCTAGAGAGCCGGGCGGAACGAACTGTAAATGCACTGCTGCTCCCGTCTGTCCTCCAGAAAGCACACCGGGGTAAATCATACATCCCTTCACTAAAGTGTGTTGAATTGCAGGAGTTGTACGGTACTAAACTGGAGTTGTTTGACGCTAGCGAGCGGTGCCCTGTCAACCTGGCACCCCCCTTCCTGCTTCCACAGGTGCGTGGCCCCTTCGCTGGTTGTCACAGTAAAATGTCGCTATGTACACACCACCACACCACAGCCAGGACAGGATACGAACGAACAGAGGAATGTCCCACAGACGTATGTGTGCGTATCCCTCAGTGAAGTGAACGTTGAGCCCAGGAACCTCGTTGTTACCGTTACCAAGCCGCCACATATGACACAGTGCTTGTAAACTTCAAACGGTGCTTATAATTAAATGGTCGATCTTTTTCGTTGAGCGTTAAAAATAAGGTTTATTTTGTATCGAAAGACTTTCGCGTAGTTATAAAGCCAAGTTACATGGTTTCAGTGCTAATGATTTTTCAAGTTTAACATATGTGCCAGTGAAGGTTATAGAACTTCTGAAGACAAAATAGAAGTTTGATGCATTTGATAACGAATGGCCGGGGTAAGTAAAGTGACAAGAAAAGCGAGATATATGCGCGGACAGTCGCTGATATCCTATAGGGTGGACAGAGAATCAGACAAGCGTTGAAATTGTAAGCCAGTGGCGAAGGCGTCCAAGAGAATCTCTTTAGAGTCCGAAAGAGCGTGGATTCTATTCATATTGTCGACGTTTAACGATATAACAAGGTGGGGTTTGATATCATCATAACAGACTTCAATCCGGGTTATTGTATATCTGCAGACTTCATTCGAGTTTATTTTATATCGACTGATCATGTGTTGATCCAGTTACTTTCTAAGTGATCAAGGCAGGACCAGAAAGGTAGGCGAAGTTACTTGTCGTAACTGACCGTTACAGTGGTGTTCGTGTTGTATAGAGACAAAAGTCTTGGATTCGTATCTGCATCCAGGATATTTTCTTTTATTTTCTGTACTTTAACAAGACGCTATCTCGTCGGCTTCGAGATTTCGTAGGGAATTCCTGGGGATTTCATTGGACAGTGCCATATTATGGGGGGTGGGGGGGGGGGTGGTTAGACTATTGTTAAATTTAGAGTCACTCCTCCTAACCGTAACACCTCTCCCCCATACTGTGGGAAATTATTGGGATTTCCCTATCAAATCCTGAAGCCGACAATTGGGGTCGTCTAAAATTAAAGAACTTCACCCCCCCCCCACCCCCACCATTTTTTTTTTAATTAGACCTTTTTTAAATTTGTATTAGACAGGGCATTACACCTGGGCAGTAAAGGTTGCCGGCGTGCTGTTGACAACATCGCCGATCGTGTGTGTGTAAACGGGTCCAACATTATAGGCCCAGTGTGCTATTTTTCGGGTATCCGTCTTATTGTGGATTGACCTGAGTACCCAGGTATTAAAAAAAAAACAGTTTCACATGGTTGCGAATTTGAGTTTCAGGTCGGACCGGAAATGTAGTCTTTGCTCTTGTGAATCTGACATACTTCATGTTCCTTGAATCTGACATACTTCATGTTCCTTGAATCTGACATACTTCATGTTCCTTGAATCTTTTCTTAGTTTCTAGACTTTTATAGCATTATTCAGTCACCTCATTAGTATATATGACCAACGTTTTGGAGCATCTCTTGTGTGTAGTAAACAGGACTATTGAAACAGATTACTGGGATGACGTTTTTGTTGTAATGCCCTGTCTGTGCCCTTTCATACTGGGTAAGATGGATTCAGTGCCTACCAAGAGACAGCTACGTGACTAGACAGGTTTTGTAAGGTAGGTGAAGTTTGAGTAAATTGTTTTTTCTTCTTCTCCTTCGTCTCTTCCTATTCTTCCTTTTATCCGTATTTTTTCCTCCTTATTTTCCGGCTCCTCCTCCTCCTTTTATCCGTATTTTTTCCTCCTCATTTTCCGGCTCCTCCTCCTCCTTCTCTCTTATTTTTTCTGTCTTTTTCTTCTGTATACATCTTCTTCTTTTCTTTCTCCTCTTCCTCTCCCCGACTTACACACACTTAGAACTCCACAGCACAGCTTCAGGCTCTTCACTTTTGCTGAGCAATTGAGACAATTTCTATACTTTAACACGACCCTTTCTCGTCGGCTTCGAGATTTCGTAGGGAATTTCTAGGGATTTCATTGGACAGTATCATATTATGGGGGGGGGGGGGGAGATGGTTAGACTATTGCATGCAACAGTATTGCACCGGAAGTATGGACCATCTCAGTAATAAAAACCAAACATTATTGCAGCATTTCCCGTCTCCAAGAAACAAAGTTCCTGCCACGTATATCAGATGCCTTAAATGTCAAAGCAGCAGGTATATTCTATAAGATTCAAATGTTATAATTTGATGTAATACAAAAAAATAAAACTACATGAAGTCTGTTCTCTGGTTTCAAGGTTAGTGAAATGGTGTCATAATTCAATCTTCGACTAACAAGGGTACATTTCTGCTGCCCGACATTCAGAGAAAGGACAGTTCTTGTTGCTTTTAGACAATGGTACTAAAGTCGCATAGTGGAAGAGACTGGCACCTCACCACATAATCCCCCCCCCCCCCAGACAGCAGCTGGTGCACTGCAGGTAACCCTCATTATGGCGGATGGCACACACTCATGTCCTACATGTCCCGTGTGTAAAAAAAAAAAGAATTAAGAACACTACATTAGACGGAGCAGAGCCGTCTTAACAGCATCATGGGCAAACTGGTTTGCCAAGACCTCTACCACAACCACTCACAGGAAAGGCATTTTTATTTATGGCAGATCACTTGAAATGAACAAACTAGCATTGGTTCCCTCTGCCTACCCCCCCCCCCCTTTTTTTTTTTTTTTTAAACCGCTAATAGCCCAGCGGGCTTATGTGTTGAGACGGCCCTGGGCCCTTAGACGGGGAGAACTCAAAGCTCAAAAGACTCCAACATGCCGTCTGTAAATGACGATATGGTTATGCTAAAGGGGCAGACTCACTTCTGCTTATGAACAGCGTCGATTGTAGGTTGTAGAGCTGCTGTTGAGGAGATCGGGGCGTCTATAAACTGACCGGAGTGCTGTGATCATAATTAGTATCAGCACTTGGCCCTGTTGGCTTGTCATTTGGACTGATATTGGGAGCCGCCGTGGTGTCGCGATAGACATTCGCCTGTGGATCGTAAGTCGTTGGTTCCAATCCGGACGGTGATAGACTTTTCAAAACTGACCTTAGCTGCCTAGGTCAAGCCAGCCATAGGTACCAGGGAAAAGTATGGAAAGTAAAGACGGCCCGTGTGATGTTGACCGCATTACCCATCGTGTCCTGATTGGTCTATAAAATATAGGTCTATGCCCTATGCGCCTGAATGCATTAAAAAAGGTTAACTATTTCTAGTTTAACTACTTTACTAGACATTTTGTAATCTTATTGTCAAACTTCAGGCAGAAGTCCGAACTGGTCAGACGGGAGGACGGAATATGAATGTGGTATCTTATCTTACCTCTCACTCAGTTCATGTACTTTTCTACCTGGATGAAAACATTAGAAGCAGGCGATCTTTTGAGTGAGCCGATAAACAGGGACCGCTGTTTACATGGGGAGGTGAACGTTCCTTTCTGTATGTGTCCTTGTGGCGTAGATTGAATGCTGGGGCCGCGATACACGATGCGTGAAAGCTTTTCAACTGACAATTTAGGTAATGGCAGAGGTGTACACTGTGAGTCACCGACGTTTTTGAAAGAACGGTAAGTGTGTGTGCATGTGCTGGTGGGGGGGGGGGGTGGGTAATTATGAACCCCCTTCAGTCCGATGCAGTTTTCGGCTATCCCCCGAATAACAGTCCCAAATTATCGAGGCCGGAAAATATACCCTAACAGGGCCTCAGTCACATGTCAATTGCGGGCTTCCCGGGGACTGTACTGCCACCGACGAGAGTATCTCGGATTGGGGCTAAACTAGATGGCTGGGACACATGAGCAAATAAAATGAAGAAAGCTGCAGGAGAAGCGGTAGCTGCTGCTCGTGAGTCCCAGCCATCTAGTTTAGCCCCAGTGCACGTAGCGGCGTGTGAGATACCCTCGGCGGTGGCGGAAGTCGCCGGAAGTTCGCTATAGTCGCAGCTGTAAACATACCACTCTGTCCCTTCACACAATTCAGCACGCAACAAACCGTTTAGTGTTAATTATTGAAACTTGGCATCGAACCTGTTAATAACCATACCCTTGTAAGAAAATAATTATAATACAAAGATCTAATTTTCATTTGGCCTTGTCTGCGGTCTATGAAAAAAAAAAACAGACACCAATCTAAAGCATACAGTTAGCATGTTTGCAGTTAATCTTCTTCTTCGCGTTCACCAGCTGTACACTCAGGCGGAAAGTTCTGGTTGTTCGTCCACTCCTGGACTGCAGTCCATAACCTGAGTGTTGCGTGTACATCAGTTTTACAGATCTGATTCACATGAATGCAGACTGTTGGTTTCTTGCCTCTCAGGCAGAAGCACTCCGACTTCAAAGGAAGCTCCCAGTTAGTCGACTCTTACGACGTGCTTTTGGGTAGGCAGTGGGTCTATTCTTGTTTTCCCGCAATGGGATCCCGGAACCCACACGGGGAGTTTGCAGTTAATGAGTAACGCGAACTTTTTAAAACATCAAATGGTACGGGTGATGTGGATATGTCTTGTACTGTCATAATCTCACAGAATTGTAACTCAGTTCATAGAGGTTTCACTCTCGTGTGGTCATTTCCAGCACGAGCTTTCCGTGAGTTACATGAACGCAATTTTTCATTGTATGCGGGATAGACTATGAGGTTTGGACAACATATCAACATCATGGCACACGGATAGCAAGTAACCCATAAGTGTTCCGTTCTTTTTCTAACCCAGGTATGTCTAAAGAAGGTCAGCAGAGTTTGACTCCAGTTGGCCATGATCAGACTACTATGTGTCTGCAGGCTTCACAGTCATTATGATGTTAAGTCGGCGTTGTGGGAGACGGACCCGCTACCAAAATCCGTTGTCAGGCTGGGTTAGAGGTGTTTCTCCCGACCAGGGTTGCCAGATAAAAAATTCTTTTTATGCCAAACCATTACCCAAAATATGCCAGTTCATTATCTAATGCCATTTCAATTTCAAATATGCCAAATTTGTGGAATCTAGCATCAAAAATGACCTACTGCCAAAGTACTATCACCGTTGGTCTCTTATAGTAATTCTTATGCACAGCTGGTTGGCACTTTGTGTTGTGGTTTGTAGTTAGCCTGCGATATCTGCGCCTTTTAGCCCAGCACATCCGATGTCAGAAATCCCTAATTAGTCGTCTGAAACAACATGCTTGGGACAGTGGATATCGCCCTCCCCGAGAGAACAGATGCTGGACAGTTTGACATCATGGCATGGAGAGTCATCTGTGTCAGAGTTGATTGAAAGAACACGAGACAGAAGGTTGTGGATAGACATGACTACCAACGCCACACGGCATGAACTATGGAAAACCATCTGTGTCAGAGTTGATTGAAAGTACACGAGACAGTAGGTTGTGGATAGACATGACTACCAACGCCACACGGCATGAACTATGGAAAACCATCTGTGTCAGAGTTGATTGAAAGTACACGAGACAGAAGGTTGTGGATAGACATAACTACCAACGCCACACAGCATGAACTTTAGTAATAAGAAGAAGATGTGTTTGTTTTTCAAGCAGTATGATTCCCTCACGACCTGCCTTGTTTACTCCAAAGGAAAGGTAAGCTGCCGGGACAGTAACGTGACTGTCTTGAACTTCCGGCTTTAAGATGAACGGTGTATCTAGTGAAGACCATGTGAATTGTGTATTTGGGTGCTTCAATACATATTGTTACTAAAAACATGGAATGAAAGTTAAATGCGTTCAAAAACGTATTCCTGAGTAAAAGGATGAACATAAAAATAAAATGAGATGAATTTAAGAGGAGTGAAGAAATACAAGAAATGTCCGGACAACCATAAGTTGTTTTACCCTTTGGCTCAGTACTATGGATATCGCATGATAGATACCGTAAATCTGGAAGAAATGTGGCTTCTATGCCTACCCCCGGGCGTAAACCCGGACCACAAGGGGTTCGCTACCCGGTCACCGAGAAGTCAGGTTTAACCAACTACGCTAGCGAGCCGGGCTACACGTCGTTATAAGATAGAACGGAATGGAGGAGCCCTATGTGACAAATAGTGGCACAGTATGATATTGGATGAATACATGAATTATGTTTTGTTACTGATAATTTACCAAAATTTTGAATTAAGAATCACAGCACTCAGGAAACCTCCATAAGCGCTCCCTCCCTCATCTTAAGCAGCAGCAATTGACTGACTGACTTTCTACCCCACCAGGACATCACACAAGCGATAAACACCCGATGACACAACGTGCCACCATGTGGATGAGGATCACCGTGGAGAGGTCCCAGAAACCGCGTTCAGCCATTAGGCCATGTTTATCCCCGGGCTATATTGCGGCCCCTAGCAAGAACCAGAGTAGGGCTTCAAATAACGAAAAATTGCATCCTAAAAAAAGGACGGTAAGATTATAACGGCAGCAGCAATTTACCAACGGTTAATGTATAAAAGGGCCGCGGTAGTGTGAGTGACGTGACCCCGGGGTCACGGAAGGCTTCAGTGTTGCCAAGCTACCGTCGGTGACACCGCCACACGGGGGGTCAAAGTGTGGCGTCCAGGCATGTCGTACCGGATGTGTTCGCAGGTGCGACGCGGGCCCCGCTAGCAACTGCTTTAATGCTGTGTAGCGATGTTCTTCTGTGTCAACGGAGCGGGGCTTTCTGTCAGTTTCACCTCCTTCTGCCGCTCCCATTAGATAGTATCATATGTTGTGCCAAGTGTTAGGCCCACAGGGGCGGGACTGGAAGCTTGAAGCCTAGGTCTAGAGGGCAGGGCTGCCAATGCAGGGTTTTCCTCCCAGATCTGGGTTTTTATTTCATGCCTTGGGGAAATCTGTTTTTTTTTTTTTTTAAATATATCCCTATATAAAAATAAGGCAAGAATCCAGGCAAGAGTATGTGTCTAATTTTATACGAAAACGCCGCTGGAACTATGTCGGCCACGCCCTTAGAATGGATAAATGAAGACTTCCTTACCAAGCCCTCATTTGGACACCACAGGGGAAAAGATCTCGTGGAAGACCAAGGGAAACTTTACGTAGAACTATCATCAGGGAAAGCTCGCTCATGGGCCACTCAAACATCCAAGACCTACAACGGATTGCAACGAACCGCCATGCATGGAGAGTCATGACCTCTGCCCTATGTGCCGCACTCGACACAAGAGGAAAGACTAACTAACTAACTATATAAAAGTGGTAAATGTTTCGTTTCGTAACTATAAATTTGGTACATTTAAATAATCTGGGGTTTTAAATTTTTTTTTGTTTTTTTGTTCTTTGTCTATGTCACCGCCAACTCTAGATATAGCTAAAGATGGCCGTGGTCTATGTATTGCTTGGGTTTTTGTTTAGCGAAGCTGGGTTTTTAAAAAAAATTCTTTTGGCAGTTCTGAGAGGAGCCTTCTAGACAATTGTGGCCTCCCCCCTCCCCCTCCACTCATACAATTTTCAAAGTGTTCCTATCCAAATATATTAATAGTTATCTGTTTTAAGTTAAAAAAGAAAAAAACATTTTATGTTGTTTAAAAAGAAATTAATTAATTTCCATCCAGCACATATGCAAAAGATGTCAGCCTCTTTATTTTCTGTTCATTCGTCTGTCTATCGGTGTATCACAGGGTGTGGTAATTAAAAGTGTAATCCAGAATGGATTAAACCCCTCTGTAGATAAACAACAAACACAATTGAATGAAAATAGATAGGCTTCATAGATATAGGCAAAAACAGGTACTGTAACCTGAACACGTTCATTCCATTTCGGGGATCATTTTCATTCCGTGCCGGGACTTATTTTCATTCAAAATCTGGACTTCTTTTTCTTTCCTTCAGGGACATTTGTATTCCATGTCGGGACACTTTTTTTCCCCTCCCATGTCGGGATCCATTTTTATTTTGTTCCGTATAGGGACATTTGTATTCCATACCTGGACTTATTTTCACTGTCTGTTTCCTATAGAGACATTTGTATTCCATACCGGGACTTATTTTCATTCAAAAGTCAGGGTTCATTTTCATTTAGTTTCGTATAGCGACATTTCTATTCCACACGGCCTTCTCTAAAAACTAGAGAAGGCCGTGGTTTTTTCAATTTTGTTTCTTAAAGTGACATTTGTATTTCCTACCGGGACTAATTTTTGGTTTTTGTAGTATTGCTTATTTTGTGTGTGCCGATGAAGGCTCAATAGCCACAACGTTCACGTTTTGTTTGTATTTGTTATATTGTGAAGCTTGCTCATATACTTTTCGTTCGGGTTTAAATCTTTTGCTCCATGCTGGGACTCATTTCCATTCTTTGTAAGGTGTTTTTTTTTTCCATTCATTATAATAATTCTTCTGATTTGCACTCACCGGTTGTACTTGTACACGCCGGCGGAAATGTCTGGGTGTTCGTCAACCCCCGGACATAAGTCTTGTTCCAGAACCGTGCATATCTGTTTTACAGATCTGGCGTTTTTGTACCCAGACTCTTGGTTTCTCAGGCAAATTTATAGACTTTGAAGGATGATTTCCAGTTAGGATGACTAGATTGACTAGATTCAATGAGTGGATGCGATTTTGGTCGGGTGGGTGGATGTGAGTGTGGGTGGGTGGTTGGCTGACTAGATGGATGGATGAGAATTTAGTGGGTGGTGGCTGCGAAGGTTGATGTATGGATGGCTTATTGAGGAGGCAATGAGTCTATTTTTGCCCCCCCCCTCCCTCACCCCACAATAAAGCCCTATTACCCACACGGGGAAATTTAAGGATTCATGTTTGCACCTTGAAGGGGTGCAGAATAATTTTCAGGAAGTTGTCTGGGAAGTGAAAACGGGAGTTAGTCACCCCACCTCGTTAAACAATGAGTGTCAGATAATTTTTAGTTTTTCGTGAAGAAGAATGGGGTCGAGAAGGGCAGCGCTGTACATCCCACTTGGTTATCATCATCATCGCATAGCACTGTGCGCCATTGTGTCACCAGTTCTGTTGACTGTCTCATCAGATCCCTTCGCTTTTGAAGGTCAGATGCGATGGACCTTATTGCTGCATACCTAAAGCACTTCATCCCTCTTATGGAGCAGCTGCATTCAAACAGTTCACCCCCAACCATTTGCAGATTTGTTCATGATCAGTTGGGTCTTGGCCCACATTAGGAGGAGACAATCTACATTCTTGGGCCATATCATGAGAAAGAGAAAACTGGAGTACATCGTGGCGCTGGGAAAGTTAGAGGGGGAAAGAGGCAGGGGGAGAACTATATTGAAGATGCTGGACAGCTTGACGTCGTCGCAGTTTGACTTTTGCTTCACAATTTATTGAAAGTGCACGAGGCAGAAAGTTGTGGATAGGCATGACTGCTAACGCCACATGGCGGGGACTGTAAGAAGAAGAAGAAGACGGATCTGGCGATAACATTTTCTGCATGATTGGGTAAAACCCTTTCATCAACTGCGAGGCCTTATTTTGGCAGGCTAGACTGCCAGCCATCTGTGACCTATAACGGCACCTCGGGATGTCTTACGGCAGGCATGTCTTTTTCATCTGCTTTCGCCCTCACGTCATGCTTTGTTGCAGTTTACAGCTTGGCTGCTGTATCTGCTCCTTTCGCCTCAACCAGTAAACCCTTAATTAGTCGCCACTTACTAAATGTTTGCTATGAGTCAGTCCGTCTCTCTCTCCCCCCCCCCCCCCCAACTCCCCAAATAAGGTCCTGGAACCTAACTTTGTGTTCACCGGCTGTTAACTCCGGCGGAAAGTTCTGGTTGTTTGTCCACCTCTGGACTTTAAATTGTTCCAGAACCTTAGTGTTGCGGGCACATCCGTTTAACAGATCTGACTTAATTAACGCAGATTTGTGGTTCCTTGTCTCTCAGGCCGATGAACTCCGACTTCGAAGGAAGCTTTCTCTCCCCCCTCCCCAGTTAGTCGTGTGTAGCATGTTAATGTTTCTCGTCTTTGCTGTACTTACGGGACTTCAGAAACACGCGAGCCGCTCACAGCAGTGTGACCGTACACTATTAGGTGAGGAGCCAGCGAGATGCACTTGACAGAGTGCGTTCAAGAAGGCTCGATGTAGATAAGACAGCCGCTGATTTTCAAACGCTAGTGTTGAGATATTGTCTTTGTTGTTTTATAAATATCACTTTTGTTGCAAGGGAAAAACAGTCGTGTTTGTTCACAAGCTATTTTGTGCCTTCTATTGATTATGTTTTTACAGTCTTGCCGTTTTGTTTGTGATAGGAGTCATGTGCCGTTTATCACGTTTAAAATAATAAATTAGCATATATATAATCACGTCACTGTAAATTAAGGAGATGATAGCGTTGTCTCTCCCCATCCCTCCGTTGTGTAGTAAAACACACGCTCTCTCTCTCTCTCTCTCTCTCTCTCTCTCTCTCTCTCTCTCTCTCTCTCTCTCTCTCTCTCTCTCTCTCTCTGTGTTGTGTAGTAACACAAGCTCTTCCTAATTTGTAACAACACACGGACGGACACATTCTCTGTCTGTCGCATACTGTTGTGAAACACACACAAACACATACCGTGTGTGTTACACAACTCGGTCTATGTGTCTGTTCGTCCCACCATCCGGCCGTCTGTCTGTCTGTCTATCTGTCTATCTATCCTGTGTGCGTGTGTGTTGTATAGTGCACTTCTGAACTATATCCCTGTTCCAGGACTGGAATTTTGCATGCACATCCGTTTTTCAGATCTGGCGTATTTCTGTGTAGGCAGTTAGTGCCTCACCTATAGGAGGTGACACCGATTATAAAGGATTCAGCAGAGTTGAGACCATAACCAGCAACTAGCTGTTGGCTTATCTCAAACTCAATCCACTGCTTTTCTATATGGACATCACTTAATATTCACTTGACTGTCGTCTTTCCCCCCTTCCATCCGGGTAAAGTACTTCGGCAGTCTAGTGTGTTTGTGGTAGCATCATCACTAAGTGGCATCACCACACTTGAGGCTGTGTCAGCTGGTGCTTTGTGTGACTTCCTGTCATGTCTTCAGTCAACAGCAATCTTGTCCCTGCTGGGGATCTGTCTGTCATTGCTGTCCAAGGATTCACAAATGTTTATGATTTGGAAAGTAATTTAAACTGTGCGCCTGTTCCAGTATAGAGGTTTGTTACAGTGAATATATTGAGGTTTGCTTCGGGTGAATATATGCAGCTTTGCTACCGTGAACATATGGTTTGCTACCGTGAATATATGGTTTGCTACCGTGAATATATGGTTTGCTACCGTGAATATATGGAGGTTTGCTACCGTGAATATATGGAGGTTTGCTACCATGAGTATATGGAGGTTTGCTGCAGTGAATATATGGAGGTTTGCTACCGTGAATATATGGAGGTTTTCTACCGTGAATATATGGAGGTTTTCTACCGTGAATATATGTAGGTTTGCTGCAGTGAATATATGTAGGTTTGCTACAGTGAATATATGTAGGTTTGCTGTTGTGAATATATGTAGGTTTGCTGCAGTGAATATATGTAGGTTTGCTGCAGTGAATATATGTAGGTTTGCTGCAGTGAATATATGTAGGTTTGCTGCAGTGAATATATGTAGGTTTGCTGCAGTGAATATATGTAGGTTTGCTGCAGTGAATATATGTAGATTTGCTGCAGTGAATATATGGAGGTTTGCTGCAGTGAATATATGTAGGTTTGCTGCAGTGAATATATGTAGGTTTGCTACAGTGAATATATATAGGTTTGCAGTGAATATATGGAGGTTTGCTACAGTGAATATATGGAGGTTTGCTACAGTGAATATATGGAGGTTTGCTGCAGTGAATATATGGAGATTTGCTGCAGTGAATATATGGAGATTTGCTGCAGTGAATATATGGAGGTTTGCTGCAGTCAATATATGGAGGTTTGCTGCAGTGAATATATGGAGGTTTGCTACAGTGAATATATGGAGGTTTGCTGCAGTGAATATGTGGAGGTTTGCTGCAGTGAATATATGGAGGTTTGCTACAGTGAATATATGGAGGTTTGCTGCAGTGAATATATGGAGGTTTGCTGCAGTGAATATATGGAGGTTTGCTGCAGTGAATATATGGAGGTTTGCTGCAGTGAATATATGGAGGTTTGCTGCAGTGAATATATTGTACGTCAAGTGAGGAAGTCTGTTCACACCTTTAACACACAGGACATATGATGCTAGGCTAGGCATATATTTGTATCAGTCAGTCAGTATTTGTTGGGTGATGGGATCACTTGATGCCAGTCACCTTTACTTCCCAGGACATTCCTGCTACCCATGTTAGGCTGGGTTGGTGGTGAGCATGTGTATCCACTGACGTCTTTGGGAATATCTTTTTCTTTGCATTCACCAGAAGTAAACTCTCTTGGAAATTTTTGGTTGTTCGTCCACTTCTGTACTGCAATCATGTTCCAGAACCTGAGTGTTGCGTGTGCATCAGTTTGACAGACCTGACACATTTGTGTGCACTGTTGGTTCTTTGCCTCTCAGGCAGATGCGCTCCGGAAGAAAGCTCCCGATCAGTCGACTCTTACGACATGCTTTTGGGTAGGCAGTGGGTCTATTCTTGTTTTCCCTAAAATAGGGCTCGGGAACCCACACAGGGCTTTGGGAATATGAGTAGTTCGTAACTTTCATACACTTACATCTGATTGCAGACTTGGAAACACTACTTTTCAAATCGCTGTAATTGTTACCTTGAAGCCAGAGTGTATCTACCAGAGAAGCAAAGACCCAGTGGTCTGGATACGAATAAGTGATCTGTAAAATTGGGTGTGCGCACAAAACTCAATTTCAGGAACAAGTCAAAGTACAGAAGTAGACAAAACAAACAGGTCTTTCTGCCAGAGTTTACACTTGGTGAGCATGAATGACGAAGTTCTGTTGGCAGATTGTATATGTTCATTTATTTATAAAATAGGCTTACAGAAAAGTTGTGAGTGGCCTGTTTTTCTGCTTTAAAAGGTATTTACATATCCTTTACAGGACATTCAAACCAGCCCCAGCATTGATTGTCTATCTGTGGCTCGGTAGTTTGCCGTCTGAACAGAGGTTGCGGTTCGCTGGGATCATACTGGTCAAGGCTTATCCAGCACCTCTCCGTGGTCATCCTAGAAACAGATTTCCAGCCAGGGACCTGATTGCCATAGATAGGATCGATGTTTTCCTTGAAGTCTGGGGGCACCTGCCCTAGAACGAATCATCAGAATCAGCATACACTTGCTACCAATAATTAATTATGAATCGACATCACAGCACTCGGGACACTTCCATAAGTATGCTATCCCCATCTTCAGCAGCAAGCGAAGAGTTTCAGTTCCGATGGTACCAGTAACCTTTTGATTGGCTGCTACCAGATTGATTGCAGCTGACTCCAAACCTCACTATGTCAAAATTTTGAAAATCTGTTCACAGCTGCTGATGGACAGATGCTGATATTCTTTTGTGTGGATGTGTGACAGTGAGTAATTATGTTTCTTCTGAATTTCACTGGTGTGAACTGTCAGCTGTCACTACTGTCTGTATTTGCCACTTTTTTTAGGGTGGTGTAGACAGGGGGGCGGCGTGAGCTTGAGAATTAAGGCCCCCAGGGCTAGTGCTATTGCCATGGACTGTGCAAGTTGGGATGTATATTTCTGCCCCTGACAGAAAAACTCCATCGCCTTACCAGGGCTGTGGTAGAAAATCCTTGTTGGTTATCTGTGTTTGGACTTTTATTGTGTTGAAGGACTTTATTGTTGTACTTAATCTATTTGACAGATCTGGGGTATGCGGACTGTTGGTTCCTTGCCTCTTGGGTTGTGCTCCTTGACTTCAAAGGAAATGTTGATACTACTATCTGCCCTCAGTGGGGAACCTGTTTCTAGGATCACCTCATAGAGATGTAGATAGATCTTAGCCAGTCAAAGCTCTGGTCCTTTAGCACCACCGTACCAGTCAGAAATGTGTGACAAAAACACCACCAGGCTGTGAGTCGGGAAAGTGTGACAAAGACACCACTATACGGTGAGTCAGGAAGGTGTGACAAAAAGAACACTGCCACACAGTGAGTTAGGAAAATGTGACAAAAACATTACCATACAGTGAGTCAGGAAAGTATGACAAAAACTACCATACAGTGAGTCAGGAAAGAGTGACAAAAACATTACCATACAGTGAGTCAGGAAAGTATGAAAAAAATTACCATACAGTGAGTCAGGAAAGTATGACAAAAACAACACCATACAGTGAGTAAGGAAAGTATGACAAAAACACCACCATATAGTGAGTCAGGAAAGTATGACAAAAACTACCATACAGTGAGCCAGGAAAGAGTGACAAAAACACCATCATGTAGTGAGTCAGGAAAGTATGACAAAAACTACCATACAGCGAGTAAGGAAAGTATGACAAAAACACCACCATACAGTGAGTTAGGAAAATGTGACAAAAACATTACCATACAGTGAGTCAGGAAAGTATGACAAAAACTACCATACAGTGAGTCAGGAAAGTATGACAAAAACTACCATACAGTGAGTCAGGAAAGAGTGACAAAAACACCACCATATAGTGAGTCAGGAAAGTATGACAAAACTAGAGGTGGTGGTGGAGATATGAATTTCTCAAAGAAAAATGTTGAGAATGCTTCTTCTTCTCTGTTTACCTTGAAATCAGCGGTTGATATGGTGTGAAATGCTGTAATATCTGCACCTGCGGCCCAACACATCTGATTTCAGCAAACTCGTAATCAGTTACCCTTCCCCCTTGTGGATTCCAGGGTCCCTTGGGGTGGGGGGTAGAGAATAGACTCGCTGTCCCCCAATAAGCATGTCCTAAAAAGTGACTAATTTGGAGTTTTTCCTTCAAAGTCAGAGTGCATCTGCCTGAGAGGCGAAGAACCAACAGTCTGCATAGCCAGATGTGTCAAATAATGTGCATGCAAAAGTGTAGTTCTGGAACAAGACTGAAGCCTAGAAGCGGTTGAAGAATCAGAGATTTCCACTGGAGTTTACAGCCGATGAGCCCTAAGAAGAAGAAGCAGAAGAATGGAATGCAGGAGTAGACTGTGAGCCCCATTAACATTGAGCCCTATAAACATCTAGCGAGCCCTATAAACAACTAGCGACAGCAAGATAATGTTGAACAGTATTCTAACCCACACAGTTCATGATGACTGCACTATACCTGCAGCCCTAAATCTTCAGACTCAAGACCTCTCTCACTCACCTGTTCTACAGGGCCCTAAAAAAAAACATGTTAAAACAGCAGTGAAATCAGCATATCTGCCTTATCCACTATCAGTGTTCCTGCCACTGGCACTTGTCACTTTCTTCACTTCCCTTGAGAGCTGCACTAACTTACAGCTGGTATGTGCCTTGGTGACCTCAGAATACCTTATCTGGAGCCCATAAATTCCTGTGCTGAGATTTAGAGTTGCCTGATATCAGAGTTTATCAAGTGTTTTGAACTTTGTAAAAGGAAAGGGTAAGGTCCTCAGGAAATCTGGTCAAAGAGCAGGACTAGTCAGGGTCAAATCAGGTCCAGCTAGTGGCGGGTCCAGCTGGTCCTTTTCAGGGCTGTTAGTGGTACAAAGATAAGCCATTTTATATATGGTGCACATAGCCTTGTCATAATGCTGATTGAACATGATGTTTTTTTTTTTCAGCAAACCAACAGCAGTATTGTGCTGACTGCCTTTACTACCCAGGACATTATCTGGTAGCTTCCATTTTATTGCTTTTATCATCATCATCATCAACACCCTGCCATTAAGAGTAGGCTTTCACTTTTTACCATCTAATGTGATCACCAGAATCATGGATCAGGCCAGTGCTCTCACCCTGTCCCTGTGGCCAAGCCATCCAGGTATTTATCTGTTTGTCTTCCCCATGCCCTTGTTCCATCAATCTTGCCAGTTGTCACCAAGTTCTCCACCCATTCCTTCTCTTACCATGTCAGATAAATTCTGACTGTCTGAATCTGACTTCTCTGATCAGATTACGGTTGTCCTCATCTCGAGGAGAACTATTTGGTTTTTTTTTTTTTTTGCTCTTCTTTAGTGAGATTCTTTGCATTCTTTTCCATAACCACATCTCTGCAGCATCTCTGCGTGTTTTTTCAGCTTGTCTATTTATTGTCCCTGACTCACATGTACATAACAATACAAGGTTGTAAAATTGTGACTATTCTTATCATTTAGAAGGAAGCTAGTTTGCCATTGCTGTCCTTCTTGGCAGTGACTATATTGGTCAGGTGACCGGAGTCTTTGTCACTTTGGTGTGATCTTCCAGCTACCATCCCAGAGCCTGAGACCATGACCGGCAGCTGTCATTGTCTGTCAACTGCTTTCAGGCTCAGTCCACCATCTGCTTCCATGGCTTCACAGTATGGTGATGGGGGGACTAAATCGGTTATCTACATTGCTGTAGCTCAGTAGTTCTCAACTTTCCTAATGTCGCCACCCTTTAATACAGTTCCTCATGTTGCAGTGACCCCCAACAACAACAAAATTATTTTTGTTGTTACTTCATAACTTCAGTGAATATGTGTTTTCTGATAGTCTTAGGGTGCGACCCCTGTGAAAGTCTTTGGTCATTAGTTGTGACCCATAGGTTGGGAACCGCTGCTGTAACCGCTCCATTTGTCCTTCAATGTCTGCCTCTCCCTCCCAATTCTTTTTCTGATGGACACGCACGCACGTGCCTGTATGGGTGCGCGCACACACACACACACCTTTTGATATTTTGGGGGCAGGGCAATTCCTACCAGGTTTAATTTATTTATTTTATTCGCTGCTCTTATTAGTTGTAATGCTAAGTTATTTTATCCTTAGGAAAAACTGTACGTTTTCAAACACTTGTTTTCATATACATTATTGTGGCTTTAATTTCAGGATTCATAGAGCTAGAGCAGCATTTATCAAATCTTCTGCATTATCCACATATAAACTCCAGCAGAAAATCCTGACTGTTCATCCATGTCTGGACTTTGGTCTTGTTCCAGGCTTTGAGTGTTGCATGCACATCCATTTTACAGATGTTACTTATTTGTATGCAGAGTATTCGATAACCACATCTCAGGCAGATGTGCTCTGATTTCAAAGGAAATTGATCCATTGGTACCTCCTCATGCAGGTCGTGATGTTTGCAATCTTGGAGAAACTGACCAATTGCACTCGTCCCGGCCTGCTTGTGGTGTGTCCATGCCAGCCTGATCATGATTTATGACCCTGCACAAAGCATGCCCATACAAACCTGCCTGAAGCATGTCCATCTATGCCTGTTTGTAGACTGTCCATCTTTCATTGTATGGTGTCCATTTTTCATTGTATGGTGTCCAGCTTTCATTGTATGGTGTCCATCTTTCATTGTATGGTGTCCATCTCTCATGTGTCATGGTGTGTCTTCCATTGCCATCTATTGGATGTATTACCTTTAAACCATAAGTAGTTTTTGTTTGTTCTTGCGCCGGACATTTGGAATCTGTATTTGTGTCTGCTGTTACTACTCAGGTCCTGTGTCGTATTTAGCAGACTCAAAATTTGATTGGCAGAAATGATATGTTTAGTTATTATTGACATAAGGTTGTAACTGGATTGGTCTGATTGTCTGTTAGAATAGGTCCAGGTGTTATTTACAGATTTTGTGAGTTGTAATTGGAGCAGTTTAAATATTTGGTTGTCACTGACATAAGGTAAACAAATGCTGAATGACCGGGAAGACAGTTTTATTTGTTAATGACATGGGATTGTAACTGGAGCAATCTGATTGGTTCTGAGAGACAAGCTGAGCTGTCATTGACATGAGGTTGTGATTGGAGCAATCTGTTGATTGGTTCAAATTGCACTAATCCCGGCCTACATTCATGTGACACCAACAACAGGACTTCTTATGGGCAGGAAGGTGTGTCAGGGCAGTTGATCCCTCAACAGTTTTAGTTTGGCTTTCTTATACACGATTACAATCCTTAGTGCATACTGTTCCATTTCATTCATCCCTTGTCCTGCCGTACCATTATATGTCATATAGGGTCTGCAGTCTGTTCTCCATTCTGTTTATCCTGAGCAATCACTTCGATATATGGTTGAAATCCAGTCCAGTGTCTTTGGCTTCTCCCATCAACACTTGACTTACAGTCCTTTTTGTGTGTGTGGGGACGTCCACATTTTCTCAATGACTCTATTTCCCATGTGGTGATTTTCTTTAGTTCTCTGTGTTGTATGTGTCCAAAATGTCTCAGATCGAACAAGGAGAATGTGAGTGCAGGGAACACACTGAACAGAACCTGTGAAGATTTGAGTGTTTGTTTACTGGCTATGTGGTGCTAGAGGCATACTTTTATACCTCAGGCAGCACTTGATGGGTGGTTTGGTCAACATCTCACTGTCAGCTTTTACTTCCAAGAACATTTCCTGGTATTCATTTCACATTGTTTCTTCCACCTGGGCAATTTAAAAATCTGCCTTTGGTGCAAGATTTTTCTTCTGCACTCTCCATGAAAAAGGCAGCTGGCATTTAGTTTTATGGTTACCATTGTTCTCTGTTTATTTTTTAGATCATCTTCACAGCACATTGAACATATACCATAAGTGCTCCAATCTCTTCCTGAGTATGTCTCAAAGTATTATTAGGCTAACAACTCCCATTCTGTTCTGACTGATAAAACAATGGGTGGTTTACAGCTAGGCAGCAATATCTACACCTTTCAGCCTAACATATCTGGTTTTGACAAACTTCTGATTACGAGGCATGTTTTTAAAGTAAGTTCCGTTTTGACTGCAGCAACAAACACCCTCGGAAAACGTAAATGTACATATGCACTATGTTTGTGTGGTTCACTAGCTAGCTGTGTGTTATTTTTCCACTGTTGAAATCGTGTCTGATGCTGTGTGTGAGTGATTTATAATGAGTGAAAAAATAATTACTCCCACCAGTTGCAATGTTCGTGCTGTGATTGTTTTTTTTTTTTAGCAAAAACAACAGCGCTGCAGAAATTCACAGGCAACTCATTGGGGTTTATGGGCCAGATGTTATGACTGATAGTATGGTCAGGAAATGGTGTTGAATGTTTAAAGAAGGGCGAACAAATATCAATGATGAAGATCGTAGCGATCGGCCAAGTGTGGTGACAGACGATTTGGTGGAAGAAGTGAACCAGAAAATTTTGGAAAATTGTCATTTCACAATTTCTGCGTTGTCTGTAGAATTTTTTGAAGTTTCACGCTCACTGATTTACAACATTGTGATAAGAAACCTTGGATTACAACAAAAAAATTGTGTGCCGTCCAAAACAAAAGACGTGGGTTGCTGTCCTCTGAAATTGTGCTTTTGCACGATAATGCTCTACCTCATGTCGCAGATAGAACTGTTCCACTATTGCTAACATTTCACTGGAAAATTATTGACCACCTGCTCTACAGCCTTGATCTGGCGCCAAGTGATTACCACCTTTTCATGCACCTATAGAAGTGGCTGACATCTCAGCGGTTTGAAACTGATGATAAACTGTTGACAGGTTTTAATGAATGGTTCAAGACACTGGTGGCAGACTTCTGACTTCTATGATATCGGAATTAAGAACCTTGTGCCGCGATAACAAAAGCGTTTTGAAGTCAGAGGTGACTATGTTGAAAAATAATGTAAATGTATGCTTCATTTTTGGCTGCAATAAATAATTGTTATATATGATGTTGTTTTTTAATAATCTAATGTCTGTATCCTTGTGCTATTTTAATCATCATTATCATAGCTCAATAGCACAGCATGTAGTTGCAGCAGCAGTTGTTGACTGAGACCAGTAGATCTTGTTACCCAACTGTGATTTTCCATTTTCCATCTTTTCACTGTTTAAAGATTTTTATAGTTGCCAATATGCTACTTGTGCCTGTAAAACAATTTTTTTAAAAAAATGAGTACTTTTATCACTGGCATCAGACATGTCTTCTTCTTCTTTGCGTTCACCGGCTGTAAACTCTGGCGGCAAGTTCTGGTTGTTCATCCACTTCTGAACTTTAGTCTTGTTCCATAACCTGAGTGTTGCATGCACATCATTTTACATATCTGACTTATCTGTATGCAGACTGTTGGCTCCTTGCCTCTCAGGCAGTTGCACTCCGACTTCAAAGGAAGCCCTCCAGTTAGTCGACTCTTACAACGTGCTTATTTTGGGAGACAGCAGGTCTATTCTTGTTTTTCTCATAATGGGGCCCCAGAACCTTCATGTGGAGCGTCAGACACATGATGCTAGAACTAATATTTTACAGACCAATGGGCTCTTGATGGGGGATGCATTTGTCCATAATATTTACATGTTTATCAATCTCTTTGTCTTCCTTTTCCTCCAGGTGATGCTGGTGTGTTGGGAAATGAACAGACAGATAGACTGGCTGGTTCTGCACCACTTGGTAGTGAATTGATGTGTGACACCTAGTTGTTGCATGGGCCCCTTTTTAATTAACTGAAGAAACACAAATAAATCATCACATTCTGAGGAGAACGGTGCTGCAAGAAGTGACCAGGAAATCTGGCTTACGCTTAAAATTCAAGGGACAGGTAAGGCAGATGTACAATCAGACTGTTGCTAGTACCATTGGAACTGAAACTCTGTTGTTCTTGCTGCTGAAGGTATGGACGGAGCGCTTATGGGAGTCTCCTGAGTGATGTGATGTAATGATTCTTAATTCAACATTCTTGCTCTTGCTTTGTTTCTATCATGTTTGCAAAGTGGTCCTAAACTAAGCCAATTTCTTCTGTTAACATGCCCAGAAATCATGTTGTTTGTTTGTTTGTGTTGACTGGCTGTAAACCCCTATCATAAAGATCTGGTTGTTTGTCCATTTCTGGACTTTTGCTTGTTCGAGGACTTGGGATTTTGCTTGTGCATCAGTTTTACAGATCTTGCTTATTTGTATGCAGACTGTTGGTTCCTTGCCTCTCAGGCAGATGCACTCTGACTTCGAACGAAGTCCCAAATTAGTCGACTCTTAGACATGCTTGTTAGGGAGGCAGTGGGTCTATTCTTGTTTTCCCTACAATGGGACCCTGGAACCCACACAGAGAATCCCCTTATCATCATCATTCCATTTTGCCATTTGTATGCTACATAGGCTGGAGTCTAGTCCTCAATTCTGTTGTATCTTGTGTAATCCTTTCAATATGGATGGAATCCAGTCCGGCACTTTTGGCCTGTCTCGATAGTTGCCTTAGGATTTATCTTGGGTATGCTGGCATTTTCAGTTTTCCATTGTAGAAGTGCCTGTTTGGTGATTCTTTGCTTCTCATGAAATGCTCAATATGCTGCTGTCGTGAGGTGAGCAGCCAACCCTACACAATGGACGAGTCGTGAATTTGACTTCCCTCGTGCTCAGTCAAATTTCAAACTTAAACCCGTCCAAAAGGGTATATGTTCCCTTATATTGATATATACCTTTATCTGGTGATATATTCATTTCTAGACCCTCTAGTTGCTTTGATAAATCTTCATTTTCAAACTTGCAACTGTAGGTTGACAATTTCTGCTAATTTATTTAGAAATTCCTGTAAACCGGTTTACCCCTTGGGCAGGAATACAGGGGACTTCTTTCCTAGAGACGCTAAGTTTGATTTTGAAAAAAACATTCTTTCGCCTGATCCCAAAGTGTCAAGACGTGTATACAGTCTATGTAGAAATTGGCGTATTCAAAGTTCCATTTCTATCTTGGAAGATTTCCTAAGCTTGGGTAAGTTGATTATAGTTTACGAGTACCCAAATAGATGTCTTTTTAAAGTTGGCCACTGCTGCAGAGAGGGCAGAGTCAGCTGTGTGATCGTACAGAGTTTGACCGTTCTTGATGTCCAGAGATCAGGCTCCGAACATCGGACCTTCCCCTGTACAGTCTAATTAGTTGGTGCTCTACATAACCCACACCATTTGTCAAGATATTAAATCTACAAGTAATTATTCTCTGACCAGTCAAACGAAGTTTTGGCCGCATAACAGAAATAAGGAATCTAGGTCATCTTTAACCGGTGAAATACTGTGCCGTCAGGGCTAGGCGCTCTGAGTCAATGGTGTGTTTGACACAGATTCAGTGGGTGTGTAGTGAACGGCCTGTGGAGACGGAATATAAATAGGTACTAACTATAAACATGGTATGTCTGCGAGTGCAGATGTGAGGGTGGAGAAAGGATGATCTATGTGTGGTAGTGTCCATCTACCTCCACTATACACCTTGTTTTCTATCTGTTGCACTAGTTTACAGACAGATAAATGAAAGGAGACATTGTCTCCTGTTCTTGAGAGTTACACTCTGAGGAATGGAGAAAGGTGGCAGAGGTGGGAGAGAGCTGGTGTGTGAATAAGGTTGATTACTAATTCTGAGTTCTTTCCTGGCAGGATGATACCTCCTTATAGATCAGGCAGACGAATCACAGTCCAGCCATCAACCACCAACCCATACCATTCTGTGCACCAAGTGTATCCACAAGTCCTATATACTGTGCCACTACCACAACATGGCAAGAGCTTGTTTGTGAGTTCGAGGACCAGTGGAAAATTGCAGACACCTATGTCATCAATCCAGAGAACCAGTCTTCAAGAGCTTTGTTGGGCTCTTATGCAGTTATTGTGTCATCACCTGTGAGACCGGCAGCGGGCATCACAGTCTCCAAGAGCTTTGGTGGGCTCCTGTGCAGTTCCTGTGTCCTAGCTCATGACAGTCAGCTGGTACCAGATCAAATCAAGGCCCAACCACTGATTGAGTCAACTACAGTCGAATCACCATGGACTGAGGGGAGCATTGACCTACGAACTGGGCTAAGTGATCTATTATTCACATTACATGCTCTCTTCCCACAGCACCTTATAAGTCCGATGATGTACTCATGTACACCTCAAGGCTAAATCTGGCTGCTTCAATATCTGGGTTGTGTCATTGTTTCCTGAGCTCCATTCACTGACTCTTGTTTATCTATTCATCATTATATGTATATATTGTACTGATTACATGCATAAATTTTCATGGCTGACTTGGGTGTCCTTGTTTCACCATTCTAACTGTCTAGCTTTGATGTTTGTGTGAGTAATAAGTGTTATTTGTGTTAACATGGCTATGATAGTATACTATCATAACCTGGGGGCTATCTTTTTATAGTAGTGGGGGTGCCCAGCCAAGTGTGCCTAAGAATATTATATATTTTGTAGTGCCAAAGCTTGAGTTGCCCTACTCCTGAAATAAGTTGAGCGTATATTGGCCACGGGACATCCTTTAGACCAATACGAGCCAACGACTCAACATAATTATTTCAGAGTGCTGTTGGTTCTTAAGGAGAAATCCTTAAATCAGGCACGCAACAGGAGTGATATGTGACAGCTGCCTTGTTTGTTTTGTATTATAACATCTCATTTAGTGTGAGAAATCATAACTGCTCACTTCTCATATCTCTAATCAATTTGCAGGTGATATCTCCTTCTTGGATTCATCATTCTGAGTTATGTCTGTCCATGGCATCCGATTAAATCTGATCAAAGGATCAGGACTAGCAGACTCCACTAAAAAAAAAAAAACAGAAGCTTTGCCGCCCGAGCGACATCAGACAAACAGCCCAAACCGCAACAGAAAAGGAACGCAGATACGAGCCAACATCCGGATTTGATTTGTCTCGTTTACCTTTCCAGCCCCAAGTATCTTGTGCGACCGTTAACTGCAGGGGTTTTCTGCTGGACGGGGGAGACCATGCAAAACAGTTATCACAGTTCAAAGAGGTTTTCTTTTTCTCGAAAAAAAATGGTGCCAGTACCCACCACAAAGTGTATTTTTAAAAAATGCCAGTACTACCCACAAAGTGTATATTATAGTAGTGCTGAAATAAATGATGCCTAAAATGGTGCCAGTACTGCGTAATTTGCGGGAAATATATGTTTTCTTTACCATGATATATGATGTGGTGTGGTGAATTCTTTCCCTATCTTCTCTCATTCCTAGAAAATTTCCCAAAATATCAGGTACGTCTGAGGTTTCAACAACCATCTTCATCCCTGTTGTCCCAGTATATGTTACATAAGCTATATTCATAGTCTATCTATTCTGTTCTATGCTGTGTAAACTTGATGATGTCAAGGATGGAATCCAGTTTAGCATCTTTAGCATTTCTGATGAATGTTCGTGTTGGGCTTTTTATCTGGGACATCCTCATTTCGTCAGTCCCTGTGTTTCCCTACTAAAGAATCCGAACTGGGTATGAATACCTTTGAAAACAAATGTTATAGACAGGTTCTAAGAATATCATGGGTAAAGAAAAGAACAAATGCATCTATCCTTCAAGAACTGAATATTGAAGAAGATGAAAAAACACAGAAAACTGAAATATTTTGGTCACTTGAAATGTCACACAAGTTTCATCATCATCAGGTGCCTTGCCGACTGGCGTGGGCGATCATGCCTCTCCATAATCTGCGATCTCCTGCAGCATGTATCAGTTTGTGTGCCGCTACACCTCCATGCCATGCAACAAGACTGTCAAGCATCTTCTCTCGTCGCCTTTCTCTATCCCACCTTCCACAAATCTTTCCAGTGGTCACAACATGTTCTATTTTCCCTCTTCTCATAACATGGCCAAAAAATGATGACTGTCTCCTTCTGATGTCTGTGATAAGTTGTCTTTGGGCTCCTGCCTCTTTCAAAACCTCTTGGTTGTGCATTTTGGCTGTCCAAGATATTCTAAGCATTCTTCTGTAAAATCACATCTCTGAGGCCTCTAGAAATTGTTTGGCCTGCCTACCGATTGTCCAGGATTCATAGCCATATGTTAAAACTGGATGTCTGTAGCAAGCAAGAATGATTTTTCTAACTCTCAATGACAAGGATATATTGCATAAGATGTTTTTCATTTTATAAAATGCAGTTTTTGCCTGCTCTATTCTGTTTCTTATCTTAGTTACGCATCTTCCATCTGATGTTATCCATGTGCCCAGATACCTAAATTTCTGTACTTGTCTTAAAATAATACCATCAACTTTTATTACACATTTAGGAATAATTCGTTTCTTTGATACCACCATTACTTCTGTCTTCCGATTATTCAAACTGAGGCCCATTCTTCCACTTTCTAACACCACAATGTCTATCATTTTCTGTAGTTCTTTCTGACTTGTTGCTATCAAGACTGTGTCATCAGCATAAAGTAAATTGTTTATATTGTGCCCACCAACCACAATTCCGGGCATATCATTTAAAGATCTCATTATATATTAACTGTATACTGAAAACAAATCAGGTGACAGTACACATCCTTGTCGTACGCCCCTCTTTATGCTTTGAAATGTACCTAAACAGTTGTTAATTCTTATAGCTGCTGTTTGCTGCCAATACATATTCTTTATTATTCGTAGATCTTTCCCATCAATGTTTAATTTTTCTAACAGTTTTATTACTTCTTCATGCTTCTTCATACACAAGTTTCGAGAGAACAATAATTGAGGGAAATATGCCTGGGAAAAGAGAAAGAGGAAGGCCAAAGAGAAGATGTGTGCAGGATGTGGCGGATGGTCTTCAGATGGGTGTACTGGGACATCTTGCTTGTGATCGAGAAGTATTCCGGAGGGTTGTTATGGGAGCAAGGTTCTGCAAAGGGCATGCTGCTGACTGACTGTGTTTCCCAGTTCAGTGCCTATTTTGGGATACTCTGGCCAGTTCTTCTGAGGATGTGCCCTTTACATTGCCATCTTCTGTCTTATGAGTGTTGATACCAGCAGTGGTCTAGACATTTCTCTTATTTCTTTACTTTTTTTGGAATGCATCTGTTTGTGGCCTAGGGCCACGTGACCACCTGGACAAGAGCTGCAGGCAACTGTAGTCAACGTGACTGACTGGTGTGCAAAAATGGGGACTGTCATCAACTCCTAAAAGGCGGCTGTTTGATGGTGCTCTCTGGGCAATAAAATTGTAAGAGCTGATGTTCCAAGCCTCAAAGTTAATAACACTAACATCAAAAGAGAAAACAAACGGAGGAACCTGGGCATCACTTTCGACTGAAGCTTATCCTATAGGGATCACGCGGAGGCAGTTATTTTGAAATGCCAAAAAGGACTCAATGCTCTCAAGATTATGGCAGCAGTGAACATAGAACAAAGAATGCTGTTCACAATGTTCCAACATGTGGTCTTGTCGGTAATCGATTATGAACTTAAAATACTTACCATATCAAAGAGTCAGCTGATAAAACTCGAACGCATACAGAATGAAGCCATGAGGGGTAATTCTGGGATGTACAAGAGATATCCCTGTAGTATATAAGCGACATATAATTGCACTGACTACTGTTGCGGAGAGGCTCAAAGTTCTGCAAGCTAAGTCATAGAGTAGCTGCGGACAAGAGGCACCTACTGCATGAAGCTCTGGATAGAGCTAAGGGTCACAGACTGAAAAGTCTTGGATGGCGCAAGCTGAAGACACAATCAGAAATGTGTGCAGGGTTGATAATATTGAGCGAGAAGAGGAGTAGGTCAAAGTGTCCGAGCAAGTTTCAGACTTGTGTAGGGTTCAAATCACGTTAGGTCGTGAGTGCAGAGACTGGTCAGCTGGTGCTGCAGAATCAGAAGTTTAACAAATGATTCATGATAATTCCCGCCCAGGTGATGTGATTATCTTTACAGATGGCTCTGTATTTAGGGGCAGATGAATGGCACAGCCTTTCAAAGCAAAGGCGAATAGACGTCGCCTAGTGCAGCAAAGCCTCGCGTATGATATCACAACGTCTAGTTTGAGAATGGATGTGGAGGCAGTCTCTGCTGCCTTCCGCTGGCTTGAGAATCAGCTATACACACATGCCGTGATTGTAACTGACTCACAGAGCATGTAGAGAAAGATAAAAACAGGCATGCTTCGAGCAGAGTGGCAAGCGTGACTCAGAAGTCCCGGGTAGTTAGCATCCTTTGGATATTTTCTCCAGGTATGCCGGTGTGTTGGGAAATGAGCAGGCAGATAGACTGGCGTGCTCTGCACCCCTTGGCTGTGTTTTGATTATGACAAGTTAGATCGTGTGAGGGCCCTTTGGGAGCGAGTAAACAGTGCAGAGGCGCTTATAGATCATTACGGTCTAAGGAGCAAGGCGCTGCGAGGAGCTACCAGTCGCCCTGACCGACGCTCAACACTCAGGGGAAGGATGAGACGGATATACAATTCATAGGAATTGGTATCATAGGAACTGGAACTCTTCACTTGCTGTTGAAGATGGGGACTGGGCACTTATGGGAGTGTCCCGAGTGCTGTGATGTCGATTCTTAATTCAACATTCAACATTTGACCATCTGGACATAGTTTTATAAAACTGGCTGATCATAGGGCTTAGCCAAATTGATAGTGGGAGCAAAGAACACTGACCTGTTCATGTGATCATGTGGGATAGCGAAGCACGACATCCTATGGTTATCTACATGGCACATGATGATATGAGGATCCCCGGTGTGGGTTCCGGGGCCCTATTGTAGGGAAAACAAGAATAGACCCACTGCCTACCCAAAAGCATGTCGTAAAAGTCGACTAATTGGGAGCTTCCTTCGAAGTCGGAGTGCATCTGCCTGAGAGGCAAGGAACCAACAGTCTACACACTAATGTGTCAGAACTGTCAAACGGATGCACACGCAACACTCAGGTTCTGGAACAGAACTGCAGTCCAGAAGTGGACGAACAACCAAAAATTGCCACCAGAGTTTACAGCTGGTGAACGCAAAGAAGAAGAAGATATGAGGATGATGACTATTTCGTACAGTGATCACATGAGGCATAAAATGCAATTTTGCAGTTTGTGCTGGACACTGAATAAATACATAATTTATCGCCCTTTAAAAATGAGCCCCTGTGTTATGTGTGTCGGTTTGATATACCAATCGAATACCACTTTTGTGATAGCATTTGTGCTTCTTTATTGTACAAACTTCTTCTTTAGCATTAGATCCTCAGCTTGGGGTCCATTGCTGTACATATCCCCCGCCTTCATTTATTTATCTTTGTGACCATCTTTCTCTTTCCTGCTGTTAACTCCAAGTGTTTGTAAGCCTGCCCTTTATCTCTCCACAATCTTCCTCGTCTGCCCCCCTCCCTCCCCCCGGGTCTACTTCTATTGAACTCTTCTGTGTTTTAGTATCTTTTATCTGTCAGCCTTTCTATTTACCCAACGCACTGCAGTCTTATAGCCTTTATGATGCCAGATATTGTGGTGATTTAAACATATTTTGAGTTTCATTGTTACTTCTCACTCTCCATTCTTCAGTATTTGTTCACACGTTTGTAGTAATTACATGCATCTTTAGGTAATTAAATCTTCGTCATGTTTTCTTTCTAGCGTTGATTTTTTGGGAGGTACCAATGAATACAATCGTATTTAATCGATAGTTTACATTGTCATTATTATAAGTGCTTGTGGCAGCAAGATCTGGTGCCTTCTCGTTTCACTAATGGATGGCTATAATGAGGTTAAAATAGCCTTGACTGGAACCTCAAGAGATGAAGAATTAAAGGAAGACAAAAAAAAAAAAAGCATAGAGAAAAGAATTATACAAAGCGAAGAATAAGAAAGAGGCAGGGGTAGATCAGCATGAAGGTGAGCACAGAATATAAAAGTCACATAGGATAGGAAAGTGCATGGGATGAGAGAGTTTCTTTTAGGAAGGGTATGATGAGAGCGGTGTTAATAAATGTCCTGCTACAAGATGATGAATGAGATTTAGAGGTATGCAGAGCATATGGTCCATTGGGGATAGACAGCAGAGGATCACCCATGGAGAGGTCCCGGAAACCCCGTTTAACCGTTAGGTTATATTAGGGCCCCTGGCAACAGCCAGGGTGGGGCTTCAAAATAACGAAAAATTGCATGCCACAAGGGGACGACTTATAATATTCTGTTATTTGTCGGTGGCTGCTCTTGGGTTCATAGGCACAGGAACCTGAGGGATCGGCACACCATCGAGCTCCCCTCCCCCGACCTTTACAACTTCTTGATTGCGGTACAACGCGTCATAAAAAGCTTCAGTCGCAAAATCCAGTCAACTGTGAACAAGTTTGAAAAGGGTTTGGCGATCGTTGGTTGAAGGCATGTGCTCCATTTCAGGAATGGAGAAGAGCAATAGACGACACATATCAGTCCTGCTTTACCACAGCTCTTTAGGTAAGCAAAGTATAGCAATAATGCACCCTACTAAGCATGCCGCAAGAGACTACAAAGTGTAGGGAAGGACAGAAGAATGTGTACGTCTCCCTTATGTTATTATCAAATGATAGTAATGCTGCACATAAACAATAATGTCATAAGGAAAGGGTTGGCCTTTGTTGCACCATCCTGTAAACTGCCAACTAAAAAAATGAACAAGTGTCGCGGCCTATGTTCCACTGGTGATAAGTGGGAATAATGGGAGGACGAAGAAACCAGGATGAAGACTACTCACAGAATGTGTCGTCTGAGTTCCAAGAAATTTACTTCCGGGACGTTGACCCATGCGCAGTAAGGCTGAGCCAGGCAAGCAACTTAAATGCATAAAGAAGTAAATTCGCCGATTTGAAGTTTTACATTCGACCGTTTCCTCCTCTGTTAGGGACATCGTGTGCTACACCATGTAAACTATTGAGACTGAGCACCCGAAAGCTTAGGCGAGAGCTAGGATATTCAATCAAGAATTGTAGATATCCCACTGTAGAAACCCGCAGACGACAAAAACATGGCTGCAGCGGCGGCGCCACAGCCGGACTCTGTTTCTCATGTCTCCGAGGCTCTTAGTGGACATGCCACCGACGAGTATGAAGCCGACGGTAAGTTTAATTTGCTTCAACACTTACTTTTACCAAAGCTGCATAAGTTCGTGATAATACCTGACACCTTCAGGGTATGTTATTTATTTAGTATTTCTCGATTTTGCCTATGGCCTATGTCGGTTGTCGGTGCTTTTAAAACTAATCTATTTTGATTCATGAGTGAGTAATTTTAATATGTATACAACAGTATTTATTTACTTTTTACATTATTAATATTATTATATATTATAATTACAAGCTAGGAATTATTTACAAATAAATGTCAGAGTTAAGTACGCATAATTGATTTGTGTTGAGTATTATAAAATAAATTACATTTAGAATCAATGTGAAATAAAAATGTTGACGATAGGAGAACAATAGAAAATAATTTGTCATCGCTCACAAATAAAATGATTAAATAAGTAACAGTAAATAATAATATCTCTAGGAAAGTCAAAGTATAGTCTCAATGTCAGTTGAAGAATAAGAATATAATTGATATTATATATTGCAGCGCAGTGCTGCAAGAAGTACTGTTAAATTGAGCACAGTAATTACTAATTAGAACTTGAAATTAGTGCTTGTGCCCTACAGTCCTGTACTGTACACATTATTGAGAGGGGCGTTGTACTCAACTGTGAGACACTTATATACAAGGAGTGACTCACTAGTCTGATAGTGTCTGTAGTCAGTGCAACAGAACACTGGTAAAGATATTTGTTTTGTAGAACTCCGAGAATCATGTGGCACAGAAGACAGCAGTGAACAATGAATGGTTCACTAGCTTCATAGTTGGTAATAGTAAGTGTATTAAAGTTAGTGGTGATATGGTTTTGTTTTTGTTTTGTTGGGGTGGAGGGAGGGGGGTTGGATGAATAAAGAAGACAGCAGTCAGTGGTTTTAGTAGAGGAGAAAGATATGGAAAGAACAACAAATGGACAACTGATCAGTGTGTAGCTATTGCTTTCCAGAACGTCAGTGCCCGAAAGAAACTGTCTCTTGCCAGATTGCCCACCTCATGCACATTCCTACTCAAGTTGTCACTTATTTTTAGTGCCCAGCGCTGTGCCAGTTGACACTACACTTCTTTCTTGGCCATACATACCATCTTTCCAGTGGTAAAACTATTTCACCTTCTAAAACAAGTTGCTGTTTCATTTTCATCATCCTGTAACACTGCGTGTCGTTGGGTCACCAGTTTCTGTTGACTGTCTAATCAGCTCTCTCCACCTTTGGGAGTCAGTTGCGATGGACTTCATGGTTGCATGCCTGAGGCCTGCCCAGTTAGTCAGGTTCTGTAACCAGGTATTTCTTGGTCTGCCTCTTTTCCTCTTTCCTTCTACTGAGCCCTGCAGTATTTTTGTTTACTAGCAATAATTTTCTTGGGGTTATATTTAGTAATTTATATATTATATTTATATATTATTGAATACTGTAGTAATTTACTACTATTAAAGTGATATAAAGGACCCTTTTCCATATGTTGAGGCATCTTGGGCATATAGGGCTAGTCCTATATTTTAAAGCCCAATCAGCACTAGATAGGTGATGTGGTCATCATCACGCTGGCCACCTTTACTTCTCAGGTCTTTGCTGGTACCCATTTGAAGCTGGGTCAATCTAGAAGCCAATGTCATTTTTGAAAAAGTTCGGCACCATCAAGACCTGAACCCAAGGCCTTTAAATCTGCAGATAGAGCCTTTAGCTGCTACACCAAGGGGGTTCCCAATTTACCTCTAGACCGATAATTAATTCTTTTGGTAACAAGAAGCACACTATACCTCACTGGTATAACAGTATACTGTAAATGCTCAGTACTTACACAAAACCCATGGATCTGCCCGGAGTGCTATGATGTTAAACCTCTCAAATCACAGGAAATGTTACAGTTGTTTCACTCTAGTTGAAAGTGTGCTGTTAACTGCTTCTGTCTCGTGGTGTCTCTTTCTTATCCCTTCTATACTCAGACATTAAATAATTTAAAGTTCACCTTCTTGGAATAGAATGGGGGAAAGTAATAACTGGCTGAGGTAGAAAAGGTTAGTGGCTGTAGTCTTTACCTCATGCTTCTTCTGCTTTTCCTCTCCCCTCCTTCTTCTTTTTCATGTCCTCATCCTTTTTCTTGTCATCTTTCCCTTCCCTTCTTCTTTTTCATGTCCTCATCCTTTTTCTTGTCATCTTTCCCTTCCCTTCTTCTTGTTCCTCTCCTGCTCCTTTTGCCCTTAAAAGAGTAGTTGGGACATCATGTTATGGTTTACAGCTAGGCTGTGCTGTGATGTACTCACCTTTTGACTCAACACATCTAGTTTCACAAACTCTGTTATCTTTTTTTAGGGACCATGGATCTACCACACCCCCCCCCCCCCCCCCCCCATAACCATCATGAAATCATAGAGAGGCAAAGCAGTTTAGTATATAGTACAGTTCTTCTTCACTTTCTTCTTCTTCTGCCTTCTAGCCCCCAATGGAGCATAGGCTCCCCAGTCAACTCACGCCAAGTTATTCTATCCTTCGCTATCGCATGCAGCTCACCCCATGCCCTCCCCATCTTTATAACTTCACTCTCTAGCTTCCCCTACTCCATATGTTTTTTTGGTTTTCCTTTATTTGGTTTTTCCTTTATTTGGTTTTCCTTTATTTGGTTTTTCCTTTATTTGGTTTTCCTTTATTTGGTTTTTCCTTTATTTGGTTTTCCTTTATTTGTAAGCCCTTGTGGGTTCCAGTGCAAAGATATTATAGTTATATTGTTCTCAGGGTTTATCAGTGTGTGTCCTACCCAACCCCCCTGGCAGTGTCTTTTCTTCACCTTTTTGTCCACTGGAACTTGCTTAGTTCTCTCCCAGAGATCTATATTAGTGATTCTGTCATACCTTTTTATTCCATATTTTCTGCGCAGGCACCAATTTATGAATGCTTATAGTTTATTAGTAACTTCCTTAGTTCTCCATGTTTCCGCGCCGTACAATAGTACTGATTTGACATTTTGAAGACTGTAAGTTTAGTATTCGTTTTCTTTTCTTTGTTTTCACTGCCTGTAAACTTCAGCTAAAAGTTTTTGATTGTTCGTCCACTACTGGACTTAAGTCCTGTTCCAAAACTTGAGCTTTGTATGTTTTACATATCTGGCTTATTTGTATGCAAACTGTTGGTTTCTTGCCTCTCAGGCAGATGCTGTCTAACTTTGAAGAAAACTCCTAATTAGTCAACTCTTAAGACATGCTTGTTAGAAAGTCAGTGTGTCTACTCTTTTCTTCCCTAAAATGGGACTCTGAAACCCACACAGGACTATAGTAAAGTTGGTATGTACACATTTAGATATATGTGTAGACAGATGTTTGTGAAAAGCTAGTACATCGCAGTGTTTGTTCGCACTTAATTTCTCTGCTGCAGAATTTGTGAAAAATTAATATACTGCAGTACATATGTATAGACATACATATCTACTCATACTTGTATACACATCTATGTCAGATTGATTTGTTAAGAGAATAATTCTGTACAATGGATTTTCACACACTTACTGTCTGTGAGAGTTACGTGATAAAGTAATACAAAACATAAGATAAATACAAACCTACAAGTTGCTGCTATATGTTTGTGAACAATTATTACCATACTGTACATATGTACACACATACATATGTCTTCACACACACACACATATGTCAGTGTCTGTGGCTATGGCGTTAGAAACGCACTTTGAAATGCTGGGGTGTCGGGTTTTATTTGTTTTTGCGTTGGTTCGACAGTGGTAGCAAGAGCTGACCGTTTAGTCAGCAGTGGCAAACTGCTAGACATAAAATTTGCTTAGAAAAACAACAGCCAAAAAAATTGCTGCGGTTGGTTCTGTAACTTTCTGTAAATGATACACAACTTTATAGGTGTTTGTGGAAAAAAAAAAAAACTATGCACACACTTACATTTAAGAACATATTTGTTAGAATGCCTGTAAGAAAATGCAGTTTGATCACATTGAATTAAATATACTATTTTTCTTTTTTTTCTCACAGACGAAAACCGAATGGAGGTATGTAGAACATTAAACAACAGTAGTAATTCATTAATCTTTCACTGAATTTTCCTTTCTTTTTCAGTTCATCACTTGTCTGTTTCCTATGATACTTTACCTTTCACTATCCACTGATTTATACGACCATACCATGGGAAAGAAAAGGACCCTTCTGAGGCTTTTTCCACATCTTGCTAATGGTGCTAAACACTAATTTCTATAGACCAGTCGGTACTCAATGGATGATGTGGTCAGAATCACATCGGCTTCCTTTACTTCCCTGGAAATTTCCTTGTACCAATTTTAGGCTGGGTCAGCCTGGGAGTCCATAAAATTATCGTTTTAAAAATCTGCCTATGTGGATTCAATATTTCATTTAGTCAGCTATGTTAAACTTCACTTTAACCATGGCTGGTAACTTCACTTTAATCATAGCTGGAAACCTCAGTTTAATCATGACTGGTAACCTCAGTTTAACCATGGCTGGTAACCTCAGTTTAACCATGGCTGGTAACCTCAGTTTAACAATGGCTGGTAACCTCAGTTGAACCATGGCTGGGAACTTCACTTTAATCATAGCTGGAAACCTCAGTTTAATCATGACTGGTAACTCAGCTCAGCCATGGCTGGTAACCTCAGTTTAATCATGGCTGGTAACCTCAGTTTAACCATGGCTGGTAACCTCAGTTTAACCAAGACTGGTAACTTCAGTTTAACAATGGCTGGTAACCTCAGTTTAACAATGGCTGGTAACCTCCGTTTAACCATGGTTGGTAAACTCAGTTTAACCATGGCTGGTAACTTCAGTTTAACCATGGCTGGTAACCTTTGTTTAACCATAGCTAGTAACCTAAGTTTAACCATGGCTGGTAACCTCTGTTTAACCATGGCTGGTAACCTCTGTTTAACCATGGCTGGCAACCTCAGTTTAACCATGACTGGTAACCTCAGTTTAACCATGGCTGGTAACTTCAGTTTAAACATGGCTGGTAACCTTAGTTCAACCATGGTTGGTAACCTCTGTTTAACCATGGCTGGTAACTTCAGTTTAAACATGGCTGGTAACCTTAGTTCAACCATGGCTAGTAACTTCAGTGTAACTAAAGCTGTTATATTACATCACTGTGATAATACCATGGCTGTCAGATGATAAACCACCTGTCGGAAATGGCTATTAAACGAGGACAAGCATGTGGAAGCTAGTTGTGGGGCAAAGGAAGAAGATATGCCAGTCAGCTACTGCTGAGTAGATTTAGCATGTGGACACACTGTGATGGCTGCTGCATGTGAGGACGGAGCATGAATGGGTTGGACCACCGTGTTAGGATGTCAGTTCAGGTAACAAGTTACCGTGGCCTATATTATAAAACTTTGTGTTGAAAATAAATTGCTATGTAATGTGTGTTTGTTAAATGAGCTGTTGTTGATGGCCGATTGTCTCAGCCCGGAAAGTACCACAGCAACCATGTTAAACTGAACTGTTTGCTAATTCATTGTCATCAAAAGACTGAAGCTGAAATCTGATGATGTTACTTCTCTATTCTGCTTTGCTAAATAATTATACTGAGCTCTGCTTATGTCTGGTGTAACGGCTAGACATTCAGATCGGATCTGAAGGTCGTGGGTTCAGATCCAACAGAATTTTTAAACTAGACCTTCCCTCCAGGTCAGCCCAGCCTTAAATGGGTGCCAGGTAAAGTCATGGGAAGTAAAGGCAGCCAGCGTGATATTGGCCACATCACACACAGAGTGCCTATACCACAGATTGATCTATGCACTATAGGTCAAACACTGTACGTTTAGTACGCCTGCAGGCATGGTGAATAGTCTTTTACTTTCTGCTTCAGTTTCATCTCTAAACTTCTGCTGCATGTCGCTGTAGTCGCAGTATATCTTTAACAGCTGTGTATTTATTTTCTCCCTGTAATATCACCCTTCAGTATTTTAAATATGACTTTTCATGTTTCATATCTGGTTATTCATTTTATTGAATTGTCTTGAGTGACCCCCCCTCCCCCGTCCCACTTTTTCTTTTCTCTAGCCCCATCCTATACCACCCTAAAAAAGCAATACATATGAACACAGCAGGCTTTGTTCATAACAAAATAAATTAGGAGTGTGAAAGATGGGTGTTTGAAAGGGCTGACCTAAGACCGGCCTACGTGCCCAATTTGTGAACCTTGAAAAATAAAATTGTGTGCAGTATGAACAGTTGATCTTCAACATTTTCTATTACATATCGCCGACCAGATTTTTTAGATGTAAATATTTGTTTTTCATGTTCTCTTATCAGTCTCATTTTACACAGAAAACATTTGACTTCATCATTTTCTGTCCTCCTGAAATTTGAGCTTTCAGCTGTGTAGTAGTATGGTTTCAGATTTTATGTCTATCAATTATTTTGTAGGAATTATATACTAGATTGGATTTACTTCTTAGATTATTCTTCAGGACTAGAAGAATTGAAGGCTGTGAAAGTGAAGCCAGTTGACTGAACATTGTTAATATACACAACTCCCCTTTAACAGATTTTTTTACAGTAGTTATTGTTGTTCTTTGTTCTCAGACGAGCCAGCACAGTTACTCTGTCAGAGAGAAAGAAAAAAAGATTGGGCACCGGCGTGTGGATAAATCTGGCATTGTGTCCTACAAGAAGGTGAGTTTTTGCTTCTGGACATTGGTGAAATCACTCCCTCCATGCTGTGGTTGTTAATTGTGTATGTATCTAAATGTTGACTTTTTTAATGTGTATTCTAATCTGTTTTGAATTGGTTTAATTAGCATTTTATGGTGCTGTTTGTGGTGGGCTTTGTTGAGAAGACAACTATATCAAAGTCTGTTTTATTATGTGTCTGTCACTCTTAAATTTGATTGATTCTTTTTATTTATGCTACCATGTTTTTGAACTGTTTTTTGTTGTTGTCATGTTTGCTAACTTAACTATTAAGCTGAAATTACTGTACTGCAGATAAGTTTTTTTTTTTTGTTAAATAAAAAAATAGGTCTGACGAGAAGAGAACTAGCCGGCTTCTAATAAAAAAAACAACAGTGCATGAGAAATTAATGTTGCAGCTACAAAGCCTTCATCAGCTGAGCTTTGTTAATGCAATTTTGAATTAAGTTTGTTTTTTGTCTGTCTGTAAATGTTGAATGAATGTGTGTCTAATTCATTTGCTGTTCTGGTGTTTTTTTAAAAATGTGTTTATGAGTGAGAAAATGAATGTTGCAGCTACAAAGCCTTCATCAGCTGAGCTTTGTTAATTAAATTTTGAATTAAGTTTATTTGTTTGTCTGTAAATGTAGAATTAATGTTTGTCTAATTTATTTGGAGTTCTTGTGTGTGGCTTTTTTTAAATGGGTGTGGTTTATTTCGCTAGGATGTTTTTGGCTGTTAACAGTGCTAACTTTGGCAAGAAAGTTGTAGCCATTTTTTTTGGCCAGTGACATCTGACATAAACATTTTTTTAATGTTTTTAATTTAGTGGGGTGGTGATTATTACTGAGTGGTTTCATATCATCGCTATTCACACATGTAAAAGGTTTTTGGTTGACCATGGAGCCACTTTTGAACCGCATTGTGCATGTCTGTCTGAGGCATATCTTGCACTCTTTTAATGCATTACTCTTGTTTGACCACTTTAAATATTATCAATCCACACAGTTTTACGTGATAGTGCACTCCCCCAAAATTGGCAAGGTATTCTGCAATGAATTTCTAAACCTTTGACCTCTTTTGACCAGAGAAATTAAATCAGTACTCATTGTTCCTCTTTGATGTAAACTTTTAATGGAGCAGCCATGATCTATCTGCAACAGAAGGATGAAAAATGCTGGAAGTAGGATGATTAAACATAGATTATCACAACAGTATAGCAATAAAATAAGCGAGGACAAAAGTCATGTGGACAATTTAAGAAGAGTTATGTCTAAAAAAATTAGATAATTTGTTACTTCCCCTCGTGAGTGGGAATGTATGTATGTGGGTGTGTGTGTGAAGGCTGAGGTGACTGGGTCACACCTGGAGAATGGAGGATAGAAGAGTCCCTAAGGACATCCTTTTTAGTGAATTAAAGATGGGGAGAAGATGTTGAGGCCGACCTCTACTACGCTAGAAAGATGTGTGCAAGCAGGGCATAAAGGATACAGGTATTGAGGTGAACTCGTGGCAGCAAAATGCCATGGACAGAGTTGTATGGAGGCGAAATATCAGGAAAGGAATGAGAATGAAGAAAGAAAAGATTGCAGAGATGATGAGAGCTGAACGTGTGAGAACAGACTACACAGAAGTGTTGACAACAATCCTATGCTATAATTGTGGAAGACTTCTTAACGCGGGCAGAGCTAACTAGTCACACACTCTATCGCCATGGGCTGTATCCCATGCCTCCTCATAGCGCAATATAACACTGTCGTCTGAAAATACGGAAAGGTGAAAGTTAATAAAGTAAATAATTGTCAGATTAACTACCATAAAGATCGAATTTTTCAGAACTAGGGCTGACTTTTATGGCAGGTATAAAAGGCAAACCTTTACTACCAAATTGTGAACAAGTGGGACAACACTTCTAACAATCTCTGTACACCACTTACCTTAACTCCACCAGGCCGCCGCAAATATATCTCACAAAAACTTGTGTTTGGTGAACCTATTTGGCATATCAATACACAAATATAATTCCCCATGTGAGTTCCCGAAGGCCCCATTGTGGGGAAAACGAGAATAGACCCACTGTCTACCCTACAAGCATGTTGTAGGAGCCAACGAATTGGGAGCTTCCTTCGAGTGTGAGTATATCTGCCCTAGTGGCAAAGAACAACCAACTGCACACAAATAAGCCAGTAAAACAGATGAACAGGCAAAGCTCAGGCCCTGGCACAAAGCTAAATAGATGAACAGCCAGAACTTTCTGACGGAGCATACAGTGGGTGAATGAAGAATAATAAAGTATAAAACAGTATTAACCCAAATGCATTATTCTGTTAACACTAGAGCACACATACCACGCCCAACAGTTTATAATCTAAGTGTTTTGGGCTACTTTTAGTCAACTGTATATATGGGGGGGGTTAGGCCTCACTCAGATTTTGGAGGGATAAAGGTTCTTTTCAGCTTTTTCACCCCATGTCATCGGTGGCAGGATTTGAAAAGGAATTCCTAGAGTTTCTCAGGAGGTCCTATAGTACGAGGTGGGGGGTTAGTGTTAGTTCCTCTTCTTTTCCTCTTCTTCCATCATACCCTCCTAATAGATTAAATGTCCAGTGTCGTCTCTAGTGTGAACTTCACTATATTCTGTAATTCACTTAGCGATCTGTACAGTTCAGATGAATCGGATTTTCTCTTGGGCAGACCATAGGCAGTGCGGTGCAAATAAGGAATATTTTGGGATGGGCCCTGAAAGGGAGCGACAGTCTCCGTGTATGCATACTCGTCAGTTAGGATTAGGGTTAGATATAGAAATGCTGACAGGTCAAGGAAATTCACGACGAAGGCGTAGTCACAAAGTAAGAACACCGCGAGCAAACAAGGGGGAATCGCTCTGGCGTTAGAGGTTAGATGCCCGCCTGCAGATTGGGTCGTGGGTTTGCGTTCTAACGGAGCCGGACTTAAACAAAATGACTTTGACTCCTAGGTGGACCCAGCCTTGGGAAGTAAAGGCGGCTGGCATGATACTGGCCACATCACCCACCAAGTGCTGATTGGTCTATACAAATATAGGTCTAGCCCTATATTTCCGGTATGCCTAAAGGCGTGGAAAAGGGACTATTTTTTCTCAAGCAAGGCACAGTGAAATGGTGATGAACGAACGAAAGTAGCACACACTGGAAATTATAATGTGATAGACAATAATAAACACTAACACGTGACACGACTAGAACAAAGCAGTTTTAGTATTATAGGATTACTGTTAAGTGAATCTGCCCCCCCCCCCCCCACCCCCGCCCCATACTATGGGACCAATTAGAGAACTACCCAGGAATTCTCTACTAAATCTCGACGAGATGGTGATGGTGTAAAAGCTTAAAGTTATCTTGAAAAGTCTTGAAGTTGACATGTAGGCCACAGTTTAGATTTATTAGAATGTATATGTCACCATTATCAGCCTTGCTGACTGGCTTGGGCGATCTTGCCTCACCATAACCTGCCATTTGAGACTGCATTTATCATCACATGTGTTGATGTCCTTCCATGCCATGACATATCTAGAGGCCGCTCTGCCATCCGGTGGGCGCATAGTAGCTGGACAGGTTCCTACCCCAGGAGTGTATGTTTAGTTGACATATTAACTATTTTTAAAACAGTTCTGTGCATGAGGCCAAAGAATATATCAACCAGCAGGTCATATGTGATGTCGTTTATGTACAGCATTCCACTAATCTGCATTGTCTCTACAATACTGCCCAGGATTTGTGCAGTGGAGAGGAGGAGCTTCATCTCTGCCTTAGGTGGTCTCAGAAAAAATCCAGAGGCAACAGTTACGTTATTTGTATGCTCTAACTGTGGAAGAGTATTCTTAACGCAGATGGATCTTGTTAGTCACACTTGCCTGTGTCATGGGCTTTGATTCCCATTCTTCCCCATATCACAATATAACAATATTGTCTGGAAAGACAGAAAGAAGCCAGCAACAACCAAGGATCTTGAGAAGGATCTAACTTCCAGTGCTTGTATTTTTTTTAGAACTGACTTGTGTGTGTTTTTTTGTTTTTTGAAATGACCACAGTATCAGTAAGTTTTTATGTTTCAGAAACCCACTTCTGAGTTGATGGCAGCTATACAGCTGGGGATAGGCCAGAGTGTGGGAGGTTTGTCTGCCAAGCCAGAGAGGGATGTTTTGATGCAAGATTTTGGTGTGGTTGAGGTCGTCTTCTTTCCCAGGTAAATTCTAAAGAATTGTAATAGGAGTTTCATAATGGCACTGTGGAAGTTTCTCTGCAAAACTTATTTTTTTCTTTGCCAGAAGGTGAGATAGAGAGACGGAATATATCTCTTGTGCAAAATGTTGCAGTTAGAAGATACTGACTGCATCTGATAGTGTTTAATGTACCATGGTTTCTGTTTTTGTGGTTTTGGGGCAGTGATACAAGAGATAGACTGTGGAAGTGACAGAGGCCTCAGTATACAGTGTTGCCAAAGATTGTAGTGGGTGTACATATCCACTGCAGCCGACCCCAACAACAAAAAACTATTTTTATCTTGAACAATCTTGCCCTGTGAATGCCAGAAAGAAAAATGGGTCATGAAGCTGTGAAAATTCCCTTAAAATAAATCAATAAACAACAAACACATTTTATACAGGTTATTAATAAATTTTGTTAAAATGTCTCTGTCGCATCTTTACATTTGTTTCAAAAGAAAGATGTAAAAAAAAAAAATTAGTAATAAATACACACGAACAAAGCGAAGCATTTAATGGAATACATTCCCTGGTGCCAAAAAAATATGTTTCAGGTGACTCATACAGTAACATTGAAAGCGAAGCATTTAATGGAATACATTTCCTGGTGCCAAACAAATATGTATCAGGTGACTCATACAGTAACATTGAGACATCAGTCACTGAGGCTTATGGGAAAATTTGACATCAACTTGGTTAAAAAAAATATTAGGGTCCTAAGAAATGCCCCTCCCTCAATGCTGTTTTTAGTTACTGACCTATTAAACACTGTGCAGGCACCCATAGAGCTGGTGGAGTTTAACTTCGATTTCTGAGAACAGGTCACCACAGACAGGCAGATATAACGATATTTACGGAACTGTGTCATTCGGAAATGACTAGATTAAGATTTATCAAATTGATAGGGTTAGTGCAGTTAGCTGAAGCCATTCCTTCTTGATTTTATACTGTGGTTTGTTCCATCTTGTTTAGTATGCACAGATCGGTTTGATTGCTTCATAAGACTAGATCGTGAGCATGGCATGAATATTGTGCCCAGAATATTCATGTGTGTAGTAAAAAGGCTGATAGCTTGGCTGCAGCCGATGTTCTGGGTGGCGACCTCCTTTAATGATACAGCAGGCGTAGTGATGGCTCTCCGGGTTCATATGTACAGTGCAACAGAACCAGATACAGTAGACGTAATGATGGCTCTCCGGGATCATATGTACAGTGCAACAGAACCAGATACAGCAGATGTAGTAATGGCTCTCTGGGTTCATATGTACAGTGCAACAGAAGCAGATACAGTAGACGTAGTGATGGCTCTCCGGGTTCATATGTACAGTGCAACAAAACAAGATACAGCAGACGTAGTGATGGCTCTCCGGGATCATATGTACAGTGCAACAGAACCAGATACAGCAGACGTAGTGATGGCTCTCCGGGTTCATAAGTACAGTGCAACAGAACCAGATACAGCAGACGTAGTAATGGCTCTCCGGGTTCATATGTACAGTGCAACAGAACCAGATACAGCAGACGTAGTGATGGCTCTCCGGGTTCATAAGCACAGTGCAACAGAACCAGATACAGCAGACGTAGTGATGGCTCTCTGAGATCATATGTACAGTGCAACAGAACCAGATACAGCAGACGTAGTGATGGCTCTCCGGGATCATATGTACAGTGCAACAGAACCAGATACAGCAGATGTAGTGATGGCTCTCCGGGATCAAATGTACAGTGCAACAGAACCAGATACAGCAGACGTAGTGATGGCTCTCCGGGTTCATACGTACAGTGCAACAGAACAAGATACAGCAGACGTAGTGATGGCTCTCCGGGATCATATGTACAGTGCAACAGAACCAGATACAGCAGATGTAGTGATGGCTCTCCGGGATCATATGTACAGAGCAACAGAACCAGATACAGCAGACGTAGTGTTGGCTCTCCGGGTTCATAAGCACAGTGCAACAGAACCAGATACAGCAGACGTAGTGATGGTTCTCCGGGATCATATGTACAGTGCAACAGAACAAGATACAGCAGACGTAGTGATGGCTCTCCGGGATCATAAGTACAGTGAAACAGAACAAGATACAGCAGACTTAGTGTTGGCTCTCCGGGATCAAATGTACAGTGCAACAGAACACAAACTTCGTACCTCTTAAGACTGATTCAGCGTGGAGTGAGCAGAGAGTCTGGAGGATTTTCTCTGACCCTGTGGAAGAGACAGGTGGACTTTTAATCAGCTTGCAGCAAGCACGATCAGTATGGAAACTCTTGCATGGCTGCTGAGGAAGGGGACAAAGCATGTGTGGAAGTGTTCTGAGTGCAGTGGTATCAGCACTTGATTGATTTGTTTGCTAACAAAAGCCTTGTCACTAATATATCCTTGTTTGTTGACTGTAATATTGTAAATCTTATCTCTATTTATATATTCTGATTGTTCATTTAACAGTTTCAGAAAAATTGAAAAATTCCAAAACTCATTTTCATACCCTGGTAGGTTTAATCCCTTTGGATTAATTCCCCCTCCCCCTTTTTTTTCCTTCCTTCCTGTCGGAGCTTGTTCCCTAGACAAAGGGCCTAGCCTGCCATGCCAGAATAATTTTCCAGGTTTCTTTCTTCTTCCTAGGATAAGGCTAATACCTTCCCATCCACTCCTCTACCCAAAGTTTCAGCATGAATGGGAGATGATAGATTTGGTATGGGCCTCTCAACATTTCCCTTCAACAGAGAACAGTTAGCACCAACTGCTGTTATACAGTAGCTGAGTCATATCTCACCGAGACATGATTCTGATTTCCTCTATTATGTAAAATATAACATTTCTTTGCAGCGAAGGAAGCAATCTGACTCCTGCTCACCACTACAGTGACTTTCGTTTTAAGACATATGCTCCTGTTGCTTTCCGTTATTTTCGAGACTTATTTGGCATCCAGCCAGATGATTTTATGGTAAGTACTGCTTAAATTTACATTGGAGAGTTTATTAACTTATTATTAACTTTGGGTGTAGTTAGGTAGAATATATCAGGGTCGGACTGTACTATGATAAGATATGTATAAGCGGGACATTGTTGAAAGTCTCTCCTTTTTTTCATGTCTCTTCACTAGCTGTAGTCTCTAGCAGAATCCTCTAGGTTGGTCTTTTCCATTTAGTGTTCCTAGACCGCAATTTAACGGGTCTGTGAATGTTTACACACACAAACCTTCAACATTAGAATGCCATCTGTTTTGCAATTCTAGTATTTATAAACTAGAAGTTCATCATTAAACTTAAAAGTCCAGCAACAGGTTGAACTTGGTCGTCTTTTAAATTTTTTCCTAAGATGGAACGAGAAAAGTTGAAACTGTTTAAAAGTATGAGGCCCATGGCGGACTGTCATGGCTCTCTTTCAGCTCTGTTTATTGCGGTCTACTCTGACACATTGATTAAGCACTCACTGTAACACTGGAACGTGTGCTGCGTGACACTGATAAAACCTCAGTTTATTCTGCAACGATGATGTCCTCTCGATACAAACATGTCAGAGGATGAATGCTAGGGTCCTGAGAGTTCATGAGTATGTTGTACTTACAGTCATAACATAAAGATTTATACTGTCACTGAATCCGACATCTGAAACCTCTCAGCTTACAAAAATACCTCATAAAATGTCACAGGTACAAGCGTTGTTCATGCTTTCATTTCTTTATTTTGTGGCATCGTGGAATCCATTGCCAGATTTCTCTTAAGTTGGGTGCCTGAAAGTATGAGCCTTACAGTTCAAGATTTAGTTCATTCAGGATTCATTCGCTCCTGGGCTACTGGCGATAAAGTAGTGAGCATGTTTGATGGTTGTGCATATATCTATTAACTTGCAAGTAAAAAATATGGGTACTCTAACTCTGCAGTGGCTGCTGAAGATGGGGACTGAGTGCTTATGGAAATGCCCCGAGTGCTGTGATGTCAATTCTTAAATCAACTAAGCTCAACTCAAATACGGGTGGTAAATATAAAAGAAATCAATGGATATGTGTACAAGTGTAGATTGGTGGGTTGTTGACTAGTGCTGTTTGTCCTAAAATTTGTTTTCAGTGCTCCTTTTGCTTCTTTTTCTTCTCCTCCTCACCTCCTCCTCCTCCTCCCCCTCAACTTCTTTTTCTTTGTTTGCCCCCTTTTCTACTCCGCCTGCATCTTCTTATCTTGCTGCTGCTCTGATCTTCTGCTTTTCTTTCTCCTTTTGTTGTCTTTGAGATCTTTTACTGTTTCTTCTACTCTGTTTTCTCTTTCATGTCTCCCTCCTCCCCATGGTGTTTTGTCTAGTGTCTCATCTCAGAGACACATTGTAACCAGCTTATCTCGTGTTTCAGCTTTCATTGTGCGATGAGCCACTGAAGGAACTGTCAAATCCAGGAGCTAGTGGGAGCATCTTCTACCTGACTCAGGACGACGAGTTCATCATCAAAACTGTACAGCACAAGGAAGCAGACTTTTTACAGAAACTGCTGCCTGGATATTTCTTGGTATGTGTAATTTGTGAAATTCTAAAATTCTAACCTATTTGAACAAATGCCTAGTTATTTGTGTGTCCCCGATTTGTTTTATTGCTATAGTAAAATAATAATTAGATCCATTCATGGTATGGTGGGCATATTGTTAACAACCTGCGATATGCTAACGATATAGTTTTGAATGCTGAAAATTAAACACAACTGCAAGAAATTTTGGATATATATATATATAACGGAAAGTAAAAACAAGGGTCTTACTTAAACAGTAGAAAAACAAGTAAGGGTAATTCCAACGGAATTTGATTTTGCAAAATGCAAAATCAAAGTAAATGGGACAAACCTTGACTGACTGACTTTCTACCCCTCCAGGACATCACACAAGCGATAAACACCCGATGACATAATGTTACACCATGTGGGTGAGGATTACCGTGGAGAGGTCCCAGAAACCGTGTTCAACCATTAGACCATATTGCGGCCCCTGGCAAGAGCCAGAGTAGGGCTTTAAAGAAGGAAAAATTTCTTCCTAAAAAGGGACGAGAAATTGACTAGTACTTTAAGGACAAACCTTAACAAGTTGAAATGTTTTAAGTACTTGGGTACCCTGACATCAGATGCTGGATGTATTAAAGAAGTTAAATGTCAAATTGCTCAAGCAAATGCATTATTTTACAAGATGAAGCATTTTGTGTGCAGTCTTTCTTTGTCATTTGAGATGAGAAAAAGAACTCTTGAAAGCTGTATAAATCCTATATTGATATACGGTGTGAATCATAAACAGTTAGTAAATTAGTGAAAAGTTTTTTTGGAGCAGAGATGATGAGAATACCTTGGACAAATTAAAAAGAAAAATGAAGATGTCTTAAAAGAAACTGGCTTATGAAGAGAACTGATTGCCCATATCAGAAAGAGACAATCTACATTCTGTGGTCATGTGTTGAGCAGGAGAAAACTGGAGTACATCATGACGGTTAGAAAGTTGGAGGGGAGGAGAGGCAGAGGGAGACCCAGAGAACAGTTTGACATCATGGCATGGAAGATCATCTGTGTCAGAGTTGATTGAAAGTACACAAGAAGGTTGTGGATGGACATGACTACCAACGCCACACGGCATGGACTCTTAAGAAGTTTTGTGTGTGTGTATATGTGGTATGTATAATCATTACGATCGTTATGAGATACGAAAAAGTGAAAGCGTCATTGAGTAACATCAGATAATTGCAGTTTCAGCCCCATAGTTGCTCTGTTTCTGTGCTAACAGAAGCCATACAGAATGTCAATCATTGTCCCTTGTGGGGAAAAATTAGAATAGACTGCAGTCAGCATATCCAGTAGCATAGGCACGCATTAAGTGCACAAGGCAGACATCAGAAGTGCCAACACAAAACAGTCCAACACTAGAAATGCAGTTCATCGTCGGTGGAAGCAGCAGTTACAAAACAGATCAGTAGTTACACAAGCGATTAATCACATAAGGCACCACCACTTCTGTGGCAGTAGGGCACTCAACAATTTCTGAATCTACAGTTCACAACACAAACCACCTTGGTCATATTCAGAAAACATTTCAAGTGAAATTCGCAGCTTAGTTTCACACCATGCATTCTGCTTAGAAGCTGGGCAATGAAACTATATCCTTTCAGTCTACACATGGAGGAAAATGCATTGGCTAAACCTTGCCACGACAAAAAGCAGTAAACCTTTCTGTCCTCCATATTGTCTGGGAGTTTTATTTTTCAAGAAGATTCTGATGGTGGTAAAGATAAGATTTCAGGAGATGAAAATAAAAAGATTATGTTATTCTATTTCTTCATTAGCCTAAATTGTAAATAGTGTTAACATTGCGTATGCTAGCTACTTTATTAATAAAATATATTTACTTTGTTATTTAACAGATTTATTTCAATTTCCTCCTCTTAGAACATAAGTCAAAACAAGCGGACATTGTTGCCAAAGTTTTATGGCCTCTTCTGCTATCAGGTACCTGGTTATGTTGTTACTTGATTTGTTTTTTGTTCTTGTAAAGATCAGCAGTATGTTGTTATCACATTTATTAATGATGTTATTTTTTGCAACCTCTTTTGGATGTCATAGGTCACCCAACATTTTTTGGCTGTTGAGGTTTTAACGAGGCATTTTTACATCAGTAGTTGGATATTGTTACTAAACAGTTGGCACTCCATTACCATTGTCAAAATCAATGCAGATCAGTCTGGTGCCAAATCACCTCTAGCTGAAATAAACCAGATTTGATGTAGAGGCCACCACTGATATTCCTGGCCTGGGAAGTGAAAGGAAGATTGTTAAGCTACCTGGCAAGGTTGTTTCATGAAGATGAGTAGCTCAGGAGCAACAATGGCTGTGAATTTGAAATGAAAATATCAATTGGAAAAAAATGCAATTCCTAAAATGAATTCTGAAAATTGAGGCTTTCAGGGACTGTGGAAGTTAAATCTTGTTTAGACTAAAGGGTAAATTGGGCCCTGCATGGATACTAGGTTGCAGTGTTATTGCATCTTTTCTTTCTCTTTTGGACAGCTAGCAGCACTCTTCTTCCTTCCTTTATCTCCCAGACTAAATAAGGAAACCTATGTTTTCTTCTTTTTCTGCATTCTTCCTTCCTTTACCTCCCAGACTAACTAAATTCTTCTTCTAATCCCTCACTAGCTTTAAACTGTGGCAGAAAGTTCTGGTTGTTCAACCACTGTTGGACTTTGTTGGTCTTGATCCAGAACTTGAGTTTTGTGTGCAGACTGTTGGTTCCTTGCCTCTGAGGTATATTTATTCCGACTTTGAATGAAACACCCCTAATTGGTCTCCTCGCAGGACATGCGTGTAAGGGGGCAATGTGTCGTCTATTCTCTTTTCCCCAAAATGGAGCCCTGTAATCGACACGGGGAAAACTTACTTACTTAGTCGATCCTCTTCTACCTTGGGGTGTAGAGGTTTGCTAGAGAGATCGCCAGACGTCTCTATCAGCAGTTTTCTTCCTGTCTTTGTTCCATTCCAGTCCTCTGTCAGTTAGGGACTTTCGGATGTTGTCTTCCCAGCGGGCCCTGGAGGTCTGGTTCCCTGGTTCTTGGCCTCCCATGCTTTTCATGGTGGCCGATTTTCTCCTATTCTGCATACATGTCCAAACTATCGTAACTGTGATTGATCCACTCGGGTTTGTTAGGGCTGGGTATCAAGATCTTGACGTATTGTCTGATTGTGGACTTTATCACTTGGACCACCTTTCTCAGAAATCTCATTTCTGAGCCTGAAGCTGGCTTCTCATGGGGAAAACTAACTAATGTTATTTTCTTCTGCCTTTCCTTATCTCCGAATTTGTGGATCTCTTCTTGATTACCCCCAAAACAGGGCCACAGAACCCACACATAGAATGTTGTGTAATTAATGATGCAACAACTGTCTGTCCACAGTGTGGAGGGAAAAACATTCGGTTTACAGTGATGAACAACCTGCTGCCATCAACCGTCAAGCTGCATGAGAAGTATGACATGAAAGGCAGCACTTACAAGCGTAAGGCTTCCAAACATGAACGCTCCAAGAGTTGCCCAACACTGAAGGATCTAGACTTTATGGAGAACCATCCAGAGGGGCTGTTGCTGGAGAAGGAAACATACGACGCACTGATTAAAACATTACAGCGGGACTGTCGGGTAGGTTTTCTTGCTGCTGTATGGTCTATATAAGACTGTTGGGTGTTTGGTTTGTACTGTCTGCTGTATATAAGACTCTTGGGTACAGCTTGTACTGTCTGCTGTATATTTGACTATTGAGGAGGTTTCATGACTCTCTGGTGTATTTTTGGCTACCAGGTGGAATTTGGGGGGGGGGGGGGGGGGGGGTAACTGTATGGTGTATTTTTTACTCTTGGGTGCATTCCTCATACTTTAGTATTTTTTTTTTTCTTTTTTGTTTACTGTTAGGTAGGTTTCTAGTACTATCTTGTGTGTAACTTTTGGGTAAGTTCTTTATACTTTTTTTTTTTTTTGGGTACTGTTAAGTAGTTTACTAGTATTGTCTGGTTTATTTTTGACTGTTGGGTAGGTTCCTTGTTGTTTTGGGTTTTTTTTCTTGTACTGTTGAGTCGGTTGCTTATACTGTCTAATACATTTTTAAATGTCAGGTATATTGCCTTTGATATAGGTCACACATGCATGATCTGGGGAAGTAATGGTGGCTGCTGTGAAATTGACCACATCAACCATAGAGTGCCAACCAGAGAGAGAGAGAGTGTGTGTGTGCGTGCGTGCACTGTCCATTTGATTCCAGAGAGCCTTCACTACATCCACAATATCATAAAGTAGCTTACCTCGGCACCAAATCTATCATCCTGTTGTTACCTCGCACACCTAAGTATCCTGGACAGAAAATCCATAATACGCCCCTGATCTGAGTCTTATCAAGTGATGCCAACCAGTCTGTGTAGGAGATGCCAGAACTGTGTTATATATGTGCTGTCAGCTGTGCACCCTGCTGCTATACACCACATTGGATGATGTGTTTGTCTCCATCATAAGATACACATACTGGATACTGCTAATTTTGTTCACAAATTGTTGAATGTACTGTCTCTTAACTTTCTTTCTGGCAGGTGTTGGAAAGTTTCAAGATCATGGACTACAGTTTACTAATTGGCATTTATAACTTGGACCTGGTCAAGAAGGAGAGAGTGAGTAGTAGGAGTATGGGAGTGAGAGCCTGTGAGAGAGAGAGGGCTGGGGGGGGGGGGAAATGTATGTGTGTAAGTTTGAGAGTGTATGTGTGGGAGAGAGAGCATTAGAGTGCGTGAGAGGAAGAGTTAAATGGGAGTAGACCATGAGGCAGACACAGAAGACAGCGGAGATATAATGTGCAGGCAGACACTTGGATTCACCAACTGGAAAGAGAAGACCAGTCACAGGGATGATATCTGCAGCAGTGAACCTCAAAGACTCGGGAATGCTGAAGAAGAAGTGAGGCAGAAAAGAAAAAAAGAAGTGGCTTAGTAGAGTGAGGGAGATAGAATAGAAATGCAAGAAGAACAGACGGAGAGAGGAGTAAGTTTCAGATAGAAGAGAAGACAATGAGTTTCATGTGGTGGTTAGACAGTGAGTTTCATGTGGTGGTTAGACAGTGAGTTTCATGTGGTTAGACAGTGAGTTTCATGCGGTTAAACAGTGAATTTCATGTGGTTAGACAGTGAGTTTCATGTGGTGGTTAGACAGTGAGTTTCATGTGGTTAGACAGTGAGTTTCATGTGGTGGTTAGACAGTGAATTTCATGTGGTTAGACAGTGAGTTTCATATGGTGGTTAGACAGTGAGTTTCATGTGGTTAGACAGTGATTTTCATGTGGTGGTTAGACAGTGAATTTCATGTGGTGGTTAGACAGTGAGTTTCATGTGGTGGTTAGACAGTGAGTTTCATGTGGTGGTTAGACAGTGTTTCATGTGGTTAGACAGTGGGTTTCATGTGGTTAGACAGTGAGTTTCATGTGGTTAGACAGTGAGTTTCATGTGGTTAGACAGTGAGTTTCATGTGGTTAGACAGTGAGTTTCATGTGGTTAGACAGTGAGTTTCATGTGGTGGTTAGACAGTGAGTTTCATGTGGTGGTTAGACAGTGTTTTATGTGGTTAGACAGTGAGTTTCATGTGGTTAGACAGTGAGTTTCATGTGGTTAGACAGTGAGTTTCATGTGGTTAGACAGTGAATTTCATGTGGTTAGACAGTGAGTTTCATGTGGTGGTTAGACAGTGAGTTTCATGTGGTGGTTAGACAGTGAGTTTCATGTAGTTAGACAGTGAGTTTCATGTGGTGGTTAGACAGTGAATTTCATGTGGTGGTTAGACAGTGAGTTTCATGTGGTGGTTAGACAGTGAATTTCATGTGGTGGTTAGACAGTGAGTTTCATGTGGTGGTTAGACAGTGAGTTTCATGTGGTTAGACAGTGAGTTTCATGTGGTTAGACAGTGAGTTTCATGTGGTTAGACAGTGAATTTCATGTGGTTAGACAGTGAGTTTCATGTGGTGGTTAGACAGTGGGTTTCATGTGGTTAGACAGTGAGTTTCATGTGGTTAGACAGTGATTTTCATGTGGTTAGACAGTGAGTTTCATGTGGTTAGACAGTGAGTTTCATGTGGTTAGACAGTAAGTTTCATGTGGTTAGACAGTGAGTTTCATGTGGTTAGACAGTGAGTTTCATGTGGTTAGACAGTGAATTTCATGTGGTTAGACAGTGAGTTTCATGTGGTGGTTAGACAGTGAGTTTCATGTGGTGGTTAGACAGTGAGTTTCATGTGGTGGTTAGACAGTGAGTTTCATGTGGTTAGACAGTGAGTTTCATGTGGTTAGACAGTGAGTTTCATGTGGTTAGACAGTGAGTTTCATGTGGTTAGACAGTGAGTTTCATGTGGTTAGACAGTGAGTTTCATGTGGTTAGACAGTAAGTTTCATGTGGTTAGACAGTGATGTGGTTAGACAGTGAGTTTCATGTGGTTAGACAGTGAGTTTCATGTGGTTAGACAGTGAGTTTCATGTGGTTAGACAGTAAGTTTCATGTGGTTAGACTAGCAGGTTACATTTTATGGGATACAGGTTCTAATCCTCACTCACCCTTTTGCCCCAAAACAGTCTCACACAATAAAAAATTTTTTTTTTTAATGTTATGTTTTAAAATCTTATTTGGGTAGTATAGAAATAACAGGGAATAATCATTAAGCACAAAGGAAGAAAGTAGTTAACTGCATTCAGTCCCTTTGGCCAACAAAATATGTTGTCAATAGCTACAAGTTGCAAAACAAGCTCAGTGACTAAAAAGGGAATATTTTCACACATAAAAATAATTCACATGCTAATTTTAGCCTTCTTCTTGGTATTCACCGGCAATAAACTCTGGTCGCAGAACTGGAGTTTGTGCTTGCACATCAGTTTTACAGATCTGGCTTATTTGTATGCAGACTGTTGGTTCCTCGCCTCTTGAGCGGATTCACTGACAGTGAAACACTTGTAATGCTAAGAAGATGAATACCCAAAATGAACTTGTTGGAAAGAAGTATTTAAAAAAAAAAAAAAAATAACAGGACCTCATAGTGCAATAGAACTGGAAGATCTGGATTTCACAGATAATATTGTTTTGTTTAGTAAAAATAACAAAGATATGCAAAGAAACCTAGACAGTTTGTAGTCTACAACATCAAAATTAGAACTACAAATAAGTTTTGAGAAAACAAATATATTAAAGATACCAACAACAGATCATATAGGTGTCATGCTAGAGAACAAATCAATTAAAGTAATGGGACCATTTTACCTATTTGGGTAGAAATTTTGACTCACAAGGAGATACAGAAAAGGAAATTAAGATATACATTGGCAAAGCAACAGTATATGGGGCTCCAAGTTATACAGCTTTAGGACCAAACTACGAATCTTCAGTTCTAATGTTATTTCAGTTCCACATATGCCAGCGAAACTTGGATAACCGCAAAAGATATGGAACAAAAGTTAAATGCATTTAAAAATAAATGTCTTGAGAAAAAATGGGATGAATAAAAAAAGTGAGATCAGAGAAATGTCTGGACAAATACCTGTATCGACTGCAATAAGACAAAGAACGTGGAGATATATTGGGCACACTCTAAGATGAAATGAGCAAAGAATTACAGAACAAGCACTGAAATGGGAAGCAAATGGTTTGATAAAGAGGACGTCCAAGAAAAACACGAAGAAGATCATTATGAAGAGAAGCAAAAAAAACGTGTGGCTGAACTCTGTCAGAAATCGAGAGAGTTGCATGTAGTTAAGTGGAGTGGAGGAATCGATGCAAGCCTTATGTGACATCTAACGGCACACACAAAATGATGATGACTTACAGGGTGTCAGTGCATATCTATGTGTTAATTATTTGCGATGTATAAATTTACATCAAAGTGTTCACTTATATGAATATGCAGTTAATTATTTATGATACATCTGAGAATAAGTTACTTATGATGTGTACCTGTGCATTAAAGTCTTCATTACTTATAGTGAATAGATGTACATCTTTAAAAAAATTTTTTATTACTTATGATTTGTGCAGCTATGTTATATAATTTACTGTCATCCTCTTCCTGTGCAGATGTCACAGAACGCCACCAGTGAAATGTCTGGAGGCAACGATACTGGAGGACCACATACAGTTGACGGACATCCTCCAAGTAAATGGGCCTTTTGTCTCTTCCATCACATCTGTCCCCTTACAACATGTATGGCTGGTTAAGTTGGTTGCATTCCTCCTTGAAAACCAACCCCACCGTTTATCGCCTGTTGCGTGATTTAGCTTGTCAATTTCGTGCTTACTAGTTTGCCATTGTTCTCTGAACAGGCTGATGTTGATGCCATTTTAACCCTTTCACCCCGCAGAATGGGAGCTGAGTGGTCTTGGGGCATGGCGTCTGCCTCGAGTGCTGGAGGTCCCGGGCTCAGACCCCAGTGAAAGCTGAGATTTTTTCACCTGGACTTCTAGTAATTTCTCCTTGTCTCTGGGTAAAAAGATCAGACGCCTATGTGTACTGTTGCGCACATAAAAGAAATCATGCACTGATTTTCGGAGTTCGTTCACTGCGCTGGGATTCTTCAGACTCGGGTTTGAGTTAAAAATAGAGCGGAGAACTTATGGCTTACTACCATTGTGCCATGATGTTGATCCGTTGTCTTAACCTAAACCCCGCAAAAATCTTTAAAAAATAAAAGAAAAAAGATCCCTTTTTACGCCTTAGGCACATCCGGCACATGGGAATAGCACCCATAATTTTACAGACCAATCGGAACTAGGTGGGTAATGTGGTCAGCATTACGCCGGCCGTCTTTACTTTCCCAGAACATACATCCTGGTACCAATCTAAGGCTGGGTCGATCTGCGATGCCCCATACCATGATAAAAATCCACGCAGCCAGCAGTGGGTTTCGATCACAGTATGTTGGACTCACAACGCCTAAGCAGCGGATGCCGCTTTAAAAAATAAAATGACCTTTTTTTAAAATGTTGTTATGAAGAAAAACAACTTTATAATTCCCTACATCTCTTCCCTGAGAAACTAGAGGAAGAGGAGAAGAAACTAAAGGAAGAGGAGAAGAAACTAAAGGAAGAGGAAAAGAATCTAGAGGAAGAGGAGAAGAAACCAGAGGAAGAAGAGAAGAAACTAGAGGAAGAAGAGAAGAAACTAGAGGAAGAAGAGAAGAAACTAGAGGAAGAAGAGAAGAAACTAGAAGAAGAGGAAAAGAAACTAGAGGAAGAGGAAAAGAAACTATAGGAAGAGGAGAAGAAACTAGAGGAAGAGGAGAAGAAACTAGAGGAAGAAAAGAAGAAACTAGAGGAAGAAAAGAAGAAATTAGAGGAAGAAAAGAAGAAATTAGAGGAAGAGGAAAAGAAACTAGAGGAAGAGGAAAAGAAACTAGAGGAGGAGGAGAAGAAACTAGAGGAAGAGGAGAAGAATCCAGAGGAAGAGGAGAAGAAACTAGAGGAAGAGGAGAAGAAACTAGAGGAAGGGGAGAAGAAACAAGAAAATTAGTCTTGGTCTGTTTTTATAAAATAAATCTGGGGGATCGAACTCCGATATATGCCACAAAGCTAAGAAGTCACCACAATTTAAATTTTTACTAATGCGGTTCTTGGAGACAAACTTGGTAATCACCACCACGCACGCAGGATACGGACATCTAAGAAAAATATAGATTTCAGAACCTAGCCTTGGGACGGTTAAAAAGAAGCAGCTTTATACATCAAGCAAAAAGAATGTGTAAACAAACTGCTGACCTTCCAGAAATTGGTTGTCCACTTAACAGTATTCCAGAACAAACCCAATGGAGAGAGAAATGCAAACTAACAGTACAAATCCAGACAAATGTGAAAGGAATATTTGACAAGAAAGGAGAAGGTAGTGTACAACGCAGAATGGCCACCCTCATTATATTGATGAAGAATACCCACAAGAACAATGTGTCAGAGTCTATACAGATGAGTCTGCAGAAAGTGCAGTTAGAAATGGTGGTGCTGAAGTGTACATAGAATTCCCAGATAGTACTAGGGATAAGTCCAGCGTACCAACCGGAAAGTACTGTCATAACTATGATGCAGAAACTCGGGCTATCAAGATAGCAACAGAGAAACTGCTAAATACCAATCTTGACTCACAGTATGTGGTAATGCTGACAGATGCTAAATCCGTACTTGAAGCACTCCAGTCTAGGAAACTACCAGAATTGCAAACACTGCTGACACAACTTAGCCTTCAGCGAAGAGTCGTAATGCAGTGGATACCGTCTCATTGTGGAGTGCCTGGAAATGAGAAAGCTGATCAACTGGCAGGGGAAGGTGCGACAAAAGAGCAGCCGGATGTACCAGTCACATACCACCAAAATAAAAGAATCATTAAATCGATCATGAAACCACCAGCCCCAGCACAAGACGACTATTTTATTATGGACAGACCAGAACAAGTCATTATCCTCCGCCTCAGAACAGGGCTCAACCGATTACATAACCACATGTACACAAAATTCAAGATAGGCGTATCAGCCATGTGCCCCTGTGGAAAGGTGCCCCAGACAGCAGAGCATGTACTCCAGGACTGCACCGAATTTGACACATCAAGGAAAACCTTTTGGCCAGAAAGAACAACAGTGGAACGTAAACTCTATGGACCACTGAATGAATTAACAACAACAGTGAAATTTATACAAGAGACAAAATTGCTGATATAGACAACTTATTTCAGGCGAACGAAAGAAGAAGAAGATAGGATTCAGTTGACAAAACTGGCACAGGATATTGAGAATGCCGTCCAAGGAAAAAAGAAAGTTCTTGCTGTGTTCTTTCAGGTTACAAGCTACGATGAAGACGACACTGATTTCTCCTTAAGTAAATAGATATTACCTTAGTTTTTAACATAGGCCAGTGAAAGTTGGAGAAGTACTAAAGACATCCAAGGAAACAGACATGTATTCAAAAATACCTGCCTAAGAAAATTGATGAATTTGAGAAAGGCGAAGAAATAAGAGAAATATCTGGACAGTCACTGCATCAGTAGCTGTTTAAAAAAGAAGTGGCATTATAGTGGGCAAATAATAAGTGGACAGAGAACCTCTAAACAGGCACTGAAGTGGGAAACAAATGCACTGAGCAAATGACAAACTTCTTTCTTCTTTTAGTCAGTATATGGATTGTGTGGCTAGACGTCACTGAAATAGGTGGCAGGTAGCGGGCTAGGGTGGGGGTCATTTGCTAGGTGTGCTGTGATGTTGTGAAATCTTAGCCTGCCAGTGACTTCTTCAGTCCATTTTCTTGTAGGTCTCCCTCCTGGTGTTTTCAGTTTCATGTAATAGGCTGCATTGCTGGATTCATTCTCACTAAGTGGTTGAGCCATTTCAATCCTTGTTTGTCATTGAATATAGTGATAGGTAATGTTCCAATAGTTCTTTTAATCTTTTTAATTTTCACACTCCTGTGTGTGTTCCGGGGCTCCATTTTGAAGACCCCCCCTTCCCCCCAGCAAAAGGATGTCGTGAGAGATGACTAATTAGGGGTGTTTCCTTCAAATGCCAGGAATGCATCTGCCTGAGAAGCAAGGAGTCAACAGTCTGCATACAAATAAGCCAGATTTCTTAAAAGTTTGTGCTCACAAGGTTCAGGATCAAGACCAAAAGGCAGGAATCGACAAACAGCCAGAACTTTTAGCCGGAGTTTACAACCATTGAATGTTAAGAAGGTTTCTCACACAGTCTTTTCTACTTTTGTCTATAGACTTTCTCAAATATCTCATTTATCAGGTGGTTAGTTTTCTGTTGTGTTATTTGGTTATTGTCCCAGACCAAGTTTGCTAGTGACTTGAAATTTAAATTCAAAAATAAGCTTGCCACATTGGCATCATTTCTGTATTTTTTTCCCCAGCAAGTCACCACACAAGTTTACAACGTGGCAAATCATTCAAAACCAGAATCGGCCAGTATTCCACACCCATGGAATCCATTCAGGGAAATGCTGAATTGCCGGAAGATCTGATGGACGATGCTGATGTCCCGTAAGTTTTATGTATCTGTCTGGGTATCCTCTATCTCGGTGATTCAATGACACATACTTTTTTGCTGCACTTTTGTGTCCTTTGTACCAAGTAGTGAATACAATTTTAAGTGCCACCGTTTCTCTAGGTTGATTAATTAGTTGACTGGTTAGCCTACTGGTTGCTTGGCTGATTAATTAGTTGGTTGGTTAGCTGATTGGTTGGTTAGCTGATTGGTTGGTTAGCTGATTGGTTGGTTAGCTGATTGGTTGATTAGCTAATTATTTGGGTAGTTGATTGGTTGGTTAACTAAAAGATTGGCTGCTTAGCTGATTGGTTGGTCGGTTAGCTGATTGGTTGGATAGCTGACTGGTTAGTTAGTTGATTGTAAGGTGTGGACACAGATCCTTTACTTTTTGCTTAACTGCTATTTAAAGAAAAAACACTAGGTACTACAAAAGGTGTATAAAATCATCACCTTGATGCCGCCTTTTAGCATTCTAAGGCGATTCATACTTTTTTTTTTTTACCCCAACTTTTGGTGAAGATTTGCATGTAGAATATGCCATTTTTGTTTAAAGACTTGCAAATACAAAAGGCTTTTTTTTTTTAAAAGATTTGTATGTTCCATATCTAATTTTTATTGAAGTTTTGCATGAAGAATATCCAGTTTCAAGTTGAAATAATCCAATAACTTAAACCAAGACTAGTTTCACCTGGTATCAATTATTTAGTTACTCACTGCCTAATTTTGTGAATTCCTATGAATAATTTTGTGAAAACTCACTGTTTTATAATTTATCAGAGTGACAGCAAACATGCAGAATTCTGCATCCTTTCGCTGCCTCCATCAGTGTTTGATATATTTCTAGCCTTCTTGGCTAGAACTGAATATCTAGGCCCTATAAAATAGATAGCAGTGGAGACATTTTGACAGAAATCAAAAGGAGGATAGCCATAGCAATGCAAATAGCCATAGCAATGCAAAGATTTAACAGCATATAAAGTCATCGGTTAAACACCAGCAAGGAAATCCAAATTAAAATTTTGAGAGCATGCGTCTTCCCTGTAGACAACATACGAATGTGAATCGTGGACTATCTCACAGTCCTTAAGAAAGAAAATAGGGGCTTTTGAGCAGAAAATGCTAAAGAAAAGTTCTTGGAATACTATGGATAAAGAAGAGAAGAAATACTGACATTTTACAAGATCTGAGTATCAAGGAAGATTGGCTAGTAAAGAGCATCTTGTCTCAGAAGCTGAAATATTTTGGCCATGGCAGATTGGAACAAATAATAGTAGAGAGCATGGTACCAGGAAGGAGGGCCAGGTTTTGACCTGCGTGAAGATAGGCACAGGATACAAATGACTCCTTGAACATGAAAGTAAACGAGGTGAGAGAGCTGGTGAGTTCCTTTCAGGCAGAGTATAATGTGCAAAGGACATGCTACATGATGGTGAGCTTTCTTCTTGGTAGTCAGTATTTATCTGGGACAGTATCCTTTATTGGTTGGCATACCTACCAAGAACACAAGAAAAATTATAGTTGTCCCAGTACATGATTTGCTTGAGCACATTGCATGTTGATTTTCTGTGCATTCACACAGCTTCTTCTTAGTCACTGCTGTGTAGACAGTGCATCTTCTACTGGTTTGTTGGACCTGTCGAATCGTATATTCATCTTTATTTCATTCAAAGAAAATTACTACTCATTCTTAATTAAAGTAATGGTGCTAATATTTTACTGTCTCTTTTAACATGAGGAACATTTGGGTTACACTACAAAACACAAATTTCCTTTTGGTGGATGTTGACATTAGTTATGAGGTTGCAGTTATAGTTAACACATAACATTTTTTTTTTAAAACACAGTTTGAGGTTATGGTCATTGTCAACGTATTGTATCTATTAACTGTGATTGGTTGCTTTAGTTTAGTGTTATGGTTGTTGATTGGATGTTTCTTCTAGGTTGGATTTAGATAACAACATCCCTCATTGGCTGAGCAGTACACACGTTTCCGTTTGGTATGCATGTCATTTACACCTGCGGTTAAAACTTTTTCTTTTCACTAACATTTTTATGGGCTTGCATTGCTACTATTTGTTGCCAGTCTGCTGTTGATTTATTTCTATTCATGATTTACCCAAAGATACAGAATGGGACAAGTTTTTATTTCTCTTAGTGCTATCTGTGGCAAGTTTCTAATTTCTCTTAGTGCTGTCCCTGACAAGATTCTGATGTCAACTACGACTGAACAACCATATAATAGTCAACAATGCTACCTGTTCTGTTAAAACCAAAAGTTGGGGGGGTGGGGGGTGGCATTTACCAAGCCTGTCATCCTAAATTGGGCAGACGCCTTCACTCAGAGGAGCATATTCATGAGTATAATAGCCATATTAAAGGAAGAGAAAATGGGACCTGAAAGCAGTGTTATGGCAGGGGAGACCAGACTCTTAGCTTTGTCTGGCAGCTGGTCTAGACAGGGAGCTGCGACCCGCAGACCATCACCGCTGTTCTGATCAGCACACTTCTGTAGCAGTTTTTTTTTTTAACTTACCGGTGTTACCTTTCCTCTGGAGTAAACAAGGCAGGCTGTAGTGCATATACAACACATTGTCTCTACAGTTCTGAACAGCCTCTATGCCATGGAGAGGAGGACTTTTCTTAACGCCAGCAGGTCTTGATAGTCATACTTGCCATTGCAATAAGCTGTGATTCCTATGCTCCCCCAGTGCTTCCTCTTCTGTTGATCTTTCTGGTCATAGTTTATGTTGTATTAACCATGTTACCCCAGAACATGTCTTGAACCCATGGGAGTTAGCCACAAATTCTTTACAAAGTAGCTATTTGACTTATGTCACGCCTATATTAAAAAACATGTATTTATCTTCGTGCAGATTTCTGTTCTAAATATATAAAGATGTATAAAGGAAGTATGAATAAGCATGAACAGAGAAGCAGCAAGTGGAAATTTGCTCTTAATGTATATAGATATATAAATGGAGTCTCAATAAACATGATCAGAGTGAAGTATTAAGCAGAAAACATTCCACAGGGCCTAAGTAATATATAACGGATCACTGATGCCATGACCTCTTGCTAAGGTATTGAAGAAGAAAATTGACGTCAACATGGCTTTTGAAAAACCATTTGGTTAACAGTACAACTCTTCTAAATGCTATTTTTTTTTAGTTAAATGTATTCATATCCTGGTCTCCTAATGCTGCACAGGTGCAAATACAACCAGTAGTAGTGTTAACTATGCTTCTTGTAAACAGATCACTGTAGAAAAGTTGGGCAAGTGGCTTTCTCTGGGAACTGGACTCAGCCAGAAGTGTAGGTTTTTGCTGCGTTTCAAAGCAACAGGGTCAAGTTACTTCTAGACATATTGAGATTTTTCATCTTTGGCAGTTTTAGCACATGCACTAACTATAGAATGTGCGCCACTAATATTAATACTTTATAGCAGCATTTAACTCTTGTGTGTACGCTGCAACATTTCTATCGTGTAACATATGGGACATCACCATGGTTCTATTCTGCTTTATTCTGAGTTGTTTCAAATGTAAAGTATGCTTGAGGCATGTGTATGGCATATTGATATTGTAATGTTAACCTCAGTGTGTTAATCATTATACAGTGAACTTAAAACAGCTGCAGAACAAAACCAAACTAACAATACTTTTCATGTTTTGTGACTCTGGATTAATTTTAATCAGTATGATTTCTCTCTCTCTCTCTCTCTCTCTCTCTCTCTCTCTCTCTCTCTCTCTCTCTCTCTCTCTCTCTCTCTCTCTCTCTCCCTCCCTCTCTCTCCCTCCCTCCCCCTCTCTCTCTCTCCCTCTTTCTCTCTCCCTCTTTCTCTCCCTCTTTCTCTCCCTCTCTCTCTCTCTCTCTCCATATATATATATATATAAATTGGATAAGAGTCTGTTGACGAAATAATATGCATAAAACCTGAAAGTAGGACAAATTAAACAAATTGAAGAAAAACAAATTTCAAAGGTTCACAAAGTGGGCTCAAGACAGTTGTTGAAGACAGGGTCAATTCCGCTGGGCTGATTCAAGAATAAAACGAAGCAATCAGGAAACTCTGCAGCATTACTTCCTTGCCATTACAAGCTGGGATACCTCCAAGGCTGTGCAGAGAAACAACAAGAGGCAAACATACAGAAGGGAGCTAAACATAGTTTCAGTTATAGAGGCTGGCTGCTGGAATGACTGAATGCAAAAAGTAACACGGAAACCCAGAGAGGAGAAATACACAGAACTGATGGTTGAAACATTTTCTTAAATTCTGTGTATTTCTCCTCTCTGGGTTTCCGTGTTACTTTTTGCATTCAGTCATTCCAGCAGCCAGCCTCTATAACTGAAACTATGTTTAGCTCCCTTCTGTATGTTTGCCTCTTGTTGTTTCTCTGCACAGCCTTGGAGGTATCCCAGCTTGTAATGGCAAGGAAGTAATGCTGCAGAGTTTCCTGATTGCTTCGTTTTATTCTTGAATCAGCCCAGCGGAATTGACCCTGTCTTCAACAACTGTCTTGAGTTTGTCTCTATATTTCATTCTTTTGTTACTTCTTCATGCAGTCTCATTGTTTCTGCATACAATCCTCGAAGTATCCCAGCTCACAGTGCCAAGGAGAACTTATTTGTTCGACAGCTGTTTAAGTTTGTTTTTATCTGTTTCACTGTCTTTTTGTTTCACCCTGCAGCCCCGGAGGTAACCCAGCTCGCAGTGCCAAGGAGGACTTATTTGTTTGACAGCTACTTAAGTTTGTTTCTCTGTGTTTCACTGTCTTTTTGTTTCTCCCTGCAGTCTTGGAGGTATCCTAGCTTATATTGCCAAGGTTGACGTGTTTGACAGCTGCTTAAGTTTGTTTCTGCATGTTTCACTGTCTTCTTGTTTCTCCATACAATCCTCGAAGTATCCCAGCTCGCAGTGCCAAGAGAGAGAGGAGCAGTTTCTAACAACTTTTGAGTGTGTTCATTCTCTTCTTCTGTCTCCGTGCAGTCCTGGAGGTATTCCAGCTCGAAATGCCAAGGGGGAGAGACTGCTGCTGTATCTGGGTATCATTGACATCCTGCAGTCATTTCGGCTGAAGAAACGTTTGGAGCATACGGTCAAGTCCATGGTCATTGATGGGGTGAGTGCAGACATGTGCAGTTTGTATGTGATGTTTGTGCGATCAGGGGGTTATGGTCTGATTATGGTATGTTTCTGTCGTTAAGGGATGTTTGTGTCATCATGGAATGTTTCTGTCATCATTGGATGTTTCTATTATCATGAGATGTTTCTGTCATCATGGGATGTTTCTGTCATCATGACATATGTTGTTATGGTATGTTTTTGTGATCATGTGATATGTGTATGGTCAGAAACATGGAGAAAAAGAAGAAAACAAAGAAATGTATTAACATTGTCAGTTCCTTTCTTATCTTTTTCTTCTTCATGTTCACCAGCGGTAAACTCTGGTGGAAAGTTCTGGTCGTTCATCCACTTCTGGACTGCAGTCAAGTTCCAGAACCTGAGTGTTGCCTGTGCATCCGTTTGTCAGACTGACTAATTTTTATGCAGACTGTTGGTTCCTTGCCTCTCAGGCAGATGCACTCTGACTTTGAAGAAAGCTCCCAATTAGTCGACTCTTACGATATGCTTTTGGGCAGGCAGTGGGTCTATTCTTGTTTTCCCTATAATAGGGCCCCCGGATCCCACATGGGGAGTTCCTTTCTTATGAAATCTGTGAGTGTTTCAGAGATTATGGTGTTTCCTTGTTCTGAAATTTCTTTGTTTGAATCCCAACATAAGAGTAGACTTTTGCAAGAACCATTGATGTCTAATGATACGACACTTCGCCCTGATCTTTCGGGCAGTGAGAAAGAAACCTTACCTTTCTGGACAAGGAAGGACAAACAGTTTCAGCATGGCAAGCAGATTATGCACTTCAAAAATCCCACAACACCTGGATAAGTGCAGAGTAGGCCTGTGGGAGGGGGGGGGGGGGATTGTTAACAAGGAAACCTGCCCATGTTTCCCTAAGAAAGAACCTGTCTAGATGAAGTAGTTATTACAACAACAAAAACCAACCAAGATGGGACATCAGACTTCTTGTGTGCATGAGGCTTGATAGACTCGCTTTGATAGAGAGAACAACGTGTGTATCATTAGTGTGCTGAGGGAACAGTTAACATCTACACCTTAAGACATTTGCTGCGGGAGACGGAGCATCTATGGATATGCCCGGTGTGCTATGATGTCGATTCTTAAATAAGTAATCAGGAAGAGGGACGGAGAAGAAGCAGAATGTTGTAGCCGATAATTAATAAATTGTAATCGTAATCAACACCTGTGAATTTATTGCTAATGTTATTTCAGCAACCTAAGGGGATCTCGTTTTGTTATTTTTACGTTGACTATGCCTGTTGTATATCTCCACAGGACACTATATCAGTTCACCGACCCAGCTATTATGCTCAGCGGTTCCTCCAGTACCATGCTCAACGGGTGTTTAAGAAGACGTCAACAGGTATCAGTCTGCTTGATTGTTTATCATATTTGAGCTCTAAGATTGTGTTTAATATTATCTTTATGATTATTTCAGTCACTTCTTTTGTATGTTACAAATACTCATGTTCTTAAGGTAGAACTCAGGTCAGAAAAATATAAACATTCTGTGAGTGGCCAAGCAGTTGAGCTGTTTGCTTTAGCTCTGAAGGTTATGAGTTCATTTCACAGACAGGGTCAATTCCTGTGAATTTGTTACAGGGTCAGTTGGAGTGCAGTTTTTACAAAGATCCCTGGGGATTTTGTCTGGAGCTGCAGAATTTGTGCATTGTGTGGGACTCTTAACATGTGACTGACTGTTCTGTGGAGGGATATAGGATAAAATCTGATGCAATCAAGTTGATCCTCTCGTGTGTAAACCCTACCCAGGACATGTCGTTTTTAAAGGGTTGGGGCAGTGAGCAGTCTAATAGATTGGCTGCTGTTGGTTCTCTGAGTGTTGAGCTACTTGACTGTAAGGTAGACATGGTGAATGTTCACTAGGATGAAGTGGTTAGTCCAGTGGAACAGAGCATCTGTCCCCAGGATGACCTATTCATGTGGAAGTGAGAGCCCAGGGAAAAGATCGGCAGACTTGTAATAACTTTGTTCCTGGGGTGGGTCCCCTGTCAGTGACTTTGTGAGGTAACTTGGGGATTGGAAGGATTTTTAGCTTGAGGATGATGTCAGCAGCATGGCCTGTCAGCTGGAGCTGGTCTTGGTCCCAGGGTCCCATTTAGTGGTGGGGGGGGGGAGAAGACCCACTACCCACCAACATGGGTTTACTGAACTCGGATGTGTTGGACCGAAAAGCGCAGATATCATGGTCTAGCTGTAATGGAGACGATGACGATGCATGTGTGGAACCTTCAGAACACACTGATGTTACAATTATTCTTTATCTGCTTATTAAAAAGACACTTTAGTGCCTCTGTTAGTGCCTTTGTGAGGTGGCATAGGGGAGGGCAGAATGTTTAGTTTCAGGATTTAGGGCTGCAGGGCAAGTATTAGGATTGTTTTTTTTCACTGTGATTTAAAAAAAAAATTTGTTTATCTTGCTTATGATTTAGTACTAGTAGTACAATTTACCCCACCAGGACATTACACAAGTGATAAACACATGATAACATAAAGTGCCACCATGTGGATGAGGATCACCCGTGGAGAGGTCCCAGAAACTGCATTCAGCCATTAGGCCATATTTATGGCCAGACTATATTGTGGTCCCTGGCAAGAGCCAGGGTGGGGCTTCAAAATACGAAAAATTGCATCCCACAAAGGGGATGACTGGTTTTTTTTAAAACTGAAGATCTGAACCAAGGTGCCATTGGCTTGGCTTTTTTACCCCACCAGGACATCACACAAGCGATAAACACCCGATGACACAAAGTGCCACCATGCGGATGAGGATCACCGTGGAGAGGTCCCAGAAACCGCGTTCAGACATTTGGCCATAATGATGACCTGCCTATATTGCGGCCCCTGGCAAAAGCCAGAGTGGGGCTTCAAATAACAAAAAATAACGTCCTAAGATGGTCGTAAGGTGCCATTAATGAGAGCCCAGTTTTTAAACACACAGCTGTTTCTCTTAATCTCAATGGTGTGTGTTCCCTTTGTAATGCTATTTTCATTACATTATAGGAACTATTCAGATTTAGTAAAATAAAGTAAAGGACCCTATCCACACCCTTGGGCTTTTTTGGGCATATAGTGCTAGAGCTGTAGTTGATTGACCAGTCAGCACTTGGTCAGTGGTGTGGTTAGCATCACACCAGCTGCCTTTATTTCCTTGAAGTTGACCTGGAAACAAAAGGTTATTTAAAAAAAAACATGCAGAAATGAATCCACAACTTTTGGACCTGCTGTTGAGCGTCCAACTGTTATGCTTCGGCAGATCCCGTATTTAGGATAAATAATATTTAAAAAAAATTTTTTTTAGTCATGCTTCAATTGTTATTGTTATTTGTGATTTTGACGAGACTTGTTTGTCCACCAGGTTTGAAGCACTCTCCCTCTAAGAAGAAGTCGATAGCCAGTAAAATCAGAAGCCAGCCTCCCATACAAGAGCAACAAGAGGGGGGCAGCAGCAGCAGTACTACACACAAGACTGAAAGGACTGGCCGAACCATTAGCTTCTCTGATGAAACACCTGTTGTAGGTAGGATATCTCATTTGATGTGATGTTATCATTGGCCATGGCAATGAAACACCTGTTGTAGGTAGGATATCTCATTTGATGTGATGTTATCATTGGCCATGGCGATGAAACACCTGTTGTAGGTAGGATATCACATTTGATGTGACGTTATCATTGGCCATGGCGATGAAACACCTGTTGTAGGTAGGATATCTCATTTGATGTGACGTTATCATTGGCCATGGCGATGAAACACCTGTTGTAGGTAGGATATCTCATTTGATGTGACGTTATCATTGGCCATGGCGATGAAACACCTGTTGTAGGTAGGATATCTCATTTGATGTGACGTTATCATTGGCCATGGCGATGAAACACCTGTTGTAGGTAGGATATCTCATTTGATGTGACGTTATCATTGGCCGTGGCGATGAAACACCTGTTGTAGGTAGGATATCTCATTTGATGTGACGTTATCATTGGCCATGGCAATGAAACACCTGTTGTAGGTAGGATATCTCATTTGATGTGACGTTATCATTGGCCATGGCGATGAAACACCTGTTGTAGGTAGGATATCACATTTGATGTGATGTTATCATTGGCCATGGCAATGAAACACCTGTTGTAGGTAGGATATCTCATTTGATGTGACGTTATCATTGGCCATGGCAATGAAACACCTGTTGTAGGTAGGATATCTCATTTGATGTGACGTTATCATTGGCCATGGCGATGAAACACCTGTTGTAGGTAGGATATCACATTTGATGTGACGTTATCATTGGCCATGGCAATGAAACACCTGTTGTAGGTAGGATATCACATTTGATGTGACGTTATCATTGGCCGTGGCGATGAAACACCTGTTGTAGGTAGGATATCACATTTGATGTGATGTTATCATTGGCCATGGCAATGAAACACCTGTTGTAGGTAGGATATCACATTTGATGTGATGTTATCATTGGCCATGGCAATGAAACACCTGTTGTAGGTAGGATATCACATTTGATGTGATGTTATCATTGGCCATGGCAATGAAACACCTGTTGTAGGTAGGATATCACATTTGATGTGATGTTATCATTGGCCATGGCAATGAAACACCTGTTGTAGGTAGGATATCACATTTGATGTGATGTTATCATTGGCCATGGCAATGAAACACCTGTTGTAGGTAGGATATCTCATTTGATGTGACGTTATCATTGGCCATGGCAATGAAACACCTGTTGTAGGTAGGATATCTCATTTGATGTGACGTTATCATTGGCCATGGCGATGAAACACCTGTTGTAGGTAGGATATCACATTTGATGTGACGTTATCATTGGCCGTGGCGATGAAACACCTGTTGTAGGTAGGATATCACATTTGATGTGATGTTATCATTGGCCATGGCGATGAACACATGTTGTAGGTAGGATATCACATTTGATGTGACGTTATCATTGGCCATTGGCCAATTACATTCATACAGGCCCAGGAATTTTGACAGACTTCGCCCACATTATTTCCCAGATGGGGTGTTGTACAGAAAAGGCAATAGAGAATGTTCTTCTGAATGTACTTCTGATCCCTACCAAAAAAATATATTTAAAAAAAAAAAGAGGAATGTATGTAAATTTTGAATCTCATGATAATTGTATGTTTAATACTGTTATAGTTAGTAGAAAAGAAGAATTCAGCAGTTGTTAATTTCACAGCTACAAAAGTTTACAAAAAAATCCTTCACTTACAAAAGTTTTGCAGTAACAAGAGCGGTGAATATCCAAATTTGAGAATAACACTTTAAAGTTTGTTCAGTTTTCTAACAAATTCCAAAGCCATGATAAGTTTCTATGTTAGTTTCGCACGCAGAGGCTCAAGTTTCTATGTTAGTTCCGCACGCAGAGGCTCTTAAGTTCTCACACAAAGTTCTGAACAAAATAAAAAAAAATAAAAATATTGCAGAAACTTGGGCCATTACAGACACAATATTTACTTTGTATAGTTGTAAGTTAAGAAGAATTTGGAAGCAACAGAGTTGTGGTTTTTGAGGTGAATGTTACGAATACATTGGATGGCCAGAGTAACTAACAACGATTGCTTGAAAGAAGCTAATGAAAATAGATCTCTATATACAACAATAAGAAAGAGACAAACACTGTTCTGCGGTCACATAATGAGAGGAGAGACATTGGAGAACATCGTGACAACTGGAAAGATCAGTGGGAAATGGGGTTGAGGCAGATCAAGAGAGAAGATGCTGGATGGGCTGAAACAATGGCATGGAGGGATATCATCAAGAGAGCTGTTCCAGTCAACCAGGGATTGTGATCTGTGGAGACGCAGGAGCGCCTACGCCAGTTGGCAGGGCACATGACAGTGATGACAATTATATACAGACTGTAGCTGCAATGATTTCAGTGTAGCTTAGCTACAGTATGGTACTGTCTTTCTGTTTGTTTGGAGCACTTTCCTTCTCTTATACTCTAAAGATGGTAGCAATGGAACATTATTTGTGTCAGACTTAGCGAACTGCTAGAACTAGATTCTCTTACAGCTGACCGCTCAGCTGCTGCTAGCTTAAATTCACTGTCTGAATCACTTTCTGAAAAAATTAAAATTTTAATATCATGGTCAGAATTAAAAACATCCGACTAAAACAATTTCAGAGTTTCGGCCTCAGAAAGACACATTTTACGGCCTGTACTTGGTGGTTGGAACATTGGTATTCTTAGCGTCGAACACAATATGCACTGTCGGGAAATACACTAGCAATGAATGAGATCATTTTGCACCCACACAAAGAATAAATAAAGACCCCCTTAAAAAGAAAAACGTTAGAGTAACCTTCCCTGAATAATTTAATGGTAGTTCCGAACATTTAAAAAAAAACCGGAGCCGTAAGCGAATCAATATAAATGGGACACATGATCAACGCAGTGTTGTTTGCACAATCAGAACTTCTCAATCAACATTGACAGCATTGCTCTGGCCTTAAAGAGTTAAGCTTTAAATTCCTTGACTGTAACTTTTAACCCTTCAACTAGCAATCCCGCCTCTCTAGGTTACTTCCTGTTCAGTATCTAACCCACTGCCTCTCTAATACGCAGATTGTAAAGAGTTGACTAATTAGGGGTTGCCTTCAAAGCTGGAGCTCATTTGACTGAGAGGCAAGGAACCAACAGTCTGCATACAGATAAGCCAGATCTTTAAAACGGATGCCCACAGGCAAAACTTATCTGGAACAAGTCTAGGAATGAAAAGAGCATTACTGAGGGAAATAAAAAGAGACGGGTGACATTTTTAGCCAGTTAAAACATAGTTGAGTTAATAGTTGAAGGCAAGAGGCAGATAGTGTCACAAGTGGGAGGACATCCAGAGATAAACCGACAGCAGTCAAAGAAATTGTACAACCAAGAGGAAAAACCATGCGTTGGAGATTCATTTAGCCAGCCTTCAGCCTGAAAACAACATGCGATTGACTGATTTAGTTATGTACAGTTGGTAGTTTCTTATTATCAGTTAGCCAGTATATTCATTAGCACTTAACAGAATCCAGCAGAAAAATAATCCTCATGATGAGAAAAAACACTGGAAGTGTCTTCCATATTTAGTTAGCACTTCTGCCAACTGAAAGATGAATGTTTGAAAAGGCTGAATGTAAGATAGGACTGTGTGCCCAATTTGTGACCCTTTGGAAATAAAGTTAATTTGTTCTGACTGAAATAATAACATTTCAGGTTCTGGAGCTGTGGGTGGAAGACCAGACCTCCTTCCAGAATATTCCTCGGCACCAGTAGGGAGTTCCCACAGTTCTCCTTCCACGCAGTCACCTGCACACAGCGTGGATGGAGGTGCCAGACAGCAGAAAAGGTAGGTGCACAGACGGGTTGTGGGGTGATTCAAATTGTGTTCCATGTATGACTCCTTGGTCATGATTGATTGTTTATATGTCGTTCTGTATGTGGTTGAGTTGTGACAAGATAGGTGTCTGTAAAAGTTGATATACTTTCTGTTTGATTGCCTGCATGCATTCGCGTACATGTTGGTGTTTTTATTCTCACCCAGCTCTGTTGCAAAGGTGATGTCTCGAATAGTTACTAGTGTCTTGTGTCTCGGCACTCTGTGAGTGATATGGTCAACATCCTGCCAAGTCCCCTTTACTTTCTTTGATATTGCCGGATACCCAATTTTACATTTGCTGACTTAATGCTGTTTATGTAACCGTTAACAGTGTCTTATGCCATGATCTATTGGTGGCTTCTGCTGCTATGTGAAGTAACGTTAAGCAAACTAATAGTTTCCTCATTTATTAATGTATTTTATCATCATCATCATCATCATCTTCATCTTCATAAACCACTTCTGTTGCTAAGCGCTATGAGGAGAAACAATTTACTATCTAGTAACATGCTGCCTGGCGGCGCAGACTATTGTTGTGCCATGAAGAAGTAAAGTGTCTTTAATGTTGTCAACCCACATTTTTTAGTGGTCATCCTTTGCTTTTGTTGCTGATCTTCTTAGATGTTGTGCTTGTGATGGTATTTGATGTTTCTGCATTCTAAAGATATAGCCAAACCACTTCATCTACTGTATCTTGATGAATCTAGTTCAGTGTATCTCATGCTCAGTTGTTTTGTGCATATCGGAATAGACTCGTTCATAAACTAATCAGGAAGTGATAGGTTTAGTAATATCTTGGCTAGCTGCAAGCCCATAGGTTTTGGGTTCACATCTACACCTGACAGATTTGGACAAAAAAAATGTCCTTATCTCCCTTGTCAACCCAGTCTAAAATTGGTACCAGGAAATGTCTTAGGTGGTAAAGATAGCCAGTCTGCTCTTGACCACATCACCCGAGTGCCCATTGGTCTAGCATCATGTGCTAGATGTGCCACATATGAAAATGGTCCAGTACTATTGGGGAGGTGGTCAGTATCCTGTCGACCATCTTTACTTCTCTAGACATTTTGTGGTACCCACTTAAGGCTGGTTTGACTTGAGATAGCAGGGGCATCAGAGGGGGTTCGAACTTGGGCTTGATGTCTGTACTAAGTAGTAGTGTCTGGTACCATAGCTATTCTAGATTTTAGAACATTATAATGTCAATGTATTTGACAATTAGTATTTCCTTGTTTCTACATATTAGAGAGTTATACTTTTCATGTCTTTGATAATCAGTGATTTCTTGTGCCATAGCTGTTCTACAATTTGGAAAGTTATAGGAAAGTTATACTGTCGTTATCTGACAAATAGTAATTTCTAGTTTCATAATTAATATACAAATTGGCGATTAAAGTCAGTAAATTCAAATATCTGGGACCAATCATATTATCAGATGGAAAATGTGCGACAGAGATTAAAAGCAGAATAGGTCAAGCGAAGTCAGCATTTCAGAAAATAAAAAATATGCAATAAGTTGCTCTTATTTAATGTCAGAAAGAGGGTGCTAAAATGTTACACAGAACCTGTTTTGCTGTATGGCAGCGAATCTTGGAATGTCATTGAACAAATTAAGAAGAATTTGTAAGCAACAGAGATGTTACAAATATCTTGGGCGGCCAGAATAACTAACAATCATTGTTTGAAAGAATGCAAATGAAAGTAGATCTCTGTATAAAACAATAAGAAGGAGACATACACTGTTCTTTGGCCACATAATGAGAAGAGAGGCATTGGAAAACATTGTGACAGCTGGAAAGATCAGTGGAAAGGGTTGGGGGGGGGGGGGGGGCTGGTGGATGCAGACCAAGAGAGATAATGCTGGATGGGCTAAAATGAAGGCATAGAGGGATATTACCAAGAGAGCTGTTCCAGGCAACAAGAGAACGTGATCTGTGGATATGCGTGCCTACGCCAACTGGCAGGGCACATGATGATGATGTTTGGAGATTTATACTGTTTATGTGTTTGATAATAATAAGTAATTTCTTGTACCAGTGCTGTTCTACAGTTAGAAAATTATTGTCTCTTGTTAGCATTCACCACCTACCTCTACACTCTGGCTGGCAGAAAGTTCTGGTTGTTTGTCCACTTTTAGACTTTGGTCTTGTTCCAGAACTCGAGTCTTATGTGCACATCCGTATTTACAGATCTGACATATTTGTATACAGACTGCTGGTTCCTGGACTCTCAGACAGATGCACTCTGACTTTGAAGAAAATGTTATCAATTAGTTCACCTTTGTGACATGTCTTTTAGGAGGACGGTGGGTCTGTCCATCTCTCTCTCTCTCTCTCTCTCTCTCTCTCTCTCTCTCTCTCTCTCTCTCTCTCTCTCTCTCTCTCTCTCTCTCTCTCTCTCTCTCTCTCTCTCTCTCTCTCTCTCTCTCTCTCTCTCTCTCTCTCTCTCTCTCTCTCTCTCTCTCTCTCTCTCTCTCTCTCTCTCTCTCTCTCTCTCTCTCTCCCCCCCCCCCCCCCCCCCCCCCCCCCCCCCCCCCCAATACTGGAATCGACATCAAAAGGAATGTTATAAAGTTGATGTCTTCAATAATTAATAGGCTCTTGTGAAGATTTCACTCCTGATCAACCAACCCCTTTAACAGTGCTAGGCAGCGAGATCCTCTATAGACAGGTTGGCTAGGACTACCCAATCAGTAGGGACTCTGGTCTCACATGAAGAAATTTAGGACTACGCGAGTAATCTGCAAAGAAAAGCTACGGTTATACACATTTCGTTCAACTTGAATGATCTTAAGGGGGGTTTAAGTGGGAGGAGTGAGAATTCTTAAGCACTGTAGTTATTATCCTGATTCATGGATGTAAATCATGGACAGTTTGTGAAAAGTTATGTGGAAGCTACCAAGGTAGGGTTTTAAAGGTGAAAGCTGAAAACACCTTGGACATAATAAAAGAGTAATGAAGATGTCTTGAAAGAAATCACTCATGAAGACAGCTGATTACCCACATCAGAAGGAAACAATCTACATTCTGTGGTCACACCATGAGAAGTACATTATGGAATACATTATGATGGTGTAAAGGGCAGAAGGGAAAAGGGGTAGAGGGAGACGGAGAGAGAAGATGCTGATTACAGTGTGTTTCTGGTGCCATTATGGTGTGTTATGTGATGCTTAGAATGTGGTACCGTGGTCATTGACATGTGTTATTAGGACCCTTAGGGTGTTACTGGGACCCTTAGTATGTTACTGGGGTGTTTAGTTGCCCTTAATATGTGTTATTATTTACACCCTAATATGTCTTATTGTGTCTCTTAAGATTTGTTACCAGGGCTGTTTGCTGAAGTAAAGAATAGTAATATTCTACCATGCAGTGCTGTCACTAAAGGTGTCTTAGTATATGATTGATCTTGGGAATGGCTACCCCATCTCATCAATAAACTTCATCTACAAAAGCTAACCAACTGCAGTTAGTTTAAGGTCTAATGCTTCTTTAAATGAATGAGCGAAACTTTATTTGAGAGATAAAGAGTAGCATAAGAAGAAATCTACCAAAATGGAAAACAGAAACTTGTCAGCTTCCCAAAAAACAATCTTGAGTGACAAAATTCATGTGGCTAGAAAAGCTTCCTCAGCCAGAAAAAATAAAGACAGTTAAATTGCATCTTTGTTGCCTGTGAGGAATAATTAATTTGATTGATTTATTTGTCCCTCTGATCAACTTTCAGCAGCTGGAAAAGGTGTGTAGTGGTTATTGTTCATTTGATTGGTCTTTGTTTAGGAGGCAGCCATCATGTCAGATGTCCAGTCTGGGCAAATTATTGTGTAGTTTAGCAGATGCTTTTGTAAAAATCTGTAAGGAAGTTGTGAATGATTATTTTGTTTTGGTAAAAGCACATCTTTGAGGTTTAAATTGTGAAGTAGTTACTGGGCTTCATTGCACATGGTGTCAACATATATGACTTAGTGTCTCTCATTCTCTAGGCAAAATTGCTAGCCATTTCCTGAGTGTCGAACAAAGCACACACTGCATAATTTCAGTAATAATCTCTAAGGATCTCTTGCATTCATAACCTGAATGATGCAGTCTGGGAAACAAAACCCACAGTGCTAAGAGTGCAAATCAGAAAGTTTACCCACTTTGCCATGGAGACCCCAGAATATCTTTGAAATAGCATTAAATGCTGATACTGGAGATTGAACAGTTGTGGAGAATGGAGAGTGAGCAGCAACAACATTTCTAATCTGTTTAAATTGATCACTGGCATTATGAGGACTACTGATAAACTGCATTGCTTGGGGCATAGAGAGAGATGGTCAGATAACAGAGAGATACAAACTGCATTCACAAAAGTGTTTTCTGAGAGTATACCATGAAGAGATGTGTTTTGTAGATATAGAAAATAGCAAGTAGCTGGTGGTCACAGAACTGGTGATGTCCTTGATGCAGTAATGCTTGTGCAGCTCTTGTTCTGCTGTGACTGCTGCTTTCAGCAGCTATGAATTGCTACGCTAGCTACAGACTGTTTATGCTGACACCTCTGGTGGCTGCCTTATGTATTTGATCCATGTGCTTGTGTTTGGATTTTGCAGGGACTGCTGTCTGTCTGACTTGTCACATAGGACAGATATGGGCATTGTGTGTGATTTATACTGACGTAGGTATGGAGCAATGATGGAGTGGCCTGACTGATCTCCTGATAAGACCACAAGGCAGACTAAGGAGATGGCAGACCGATAATATCCAGACTACAAACACAAGGAGTCACTAACTAGAAAGAGAAGGTCACTCACTGAGATGGATGGAAGCGGGGGATATCTGCAGCAGTGAACCCTAAAGGCCCTGAATGCTAAAGAAAAAGAAAAGTGGAGGTTTGAAAAATGGAGAGATTCACCCATCAAAGTGAGAGCTTCATAGACATCATTGTCTTGACTCCCAACTGAAGTGGAGAACTTTTTCCCTCCATCTGGGATTGCAACCCACAAAAGTGACATACAGTGATTCACATTGCCACTTTTAAGATGTGAATCAAAATGAGCAGGCTATCACACAGGTTCTACACAAGTTGGTCACCCCATGAATTCTCAGTTCCTGTGCCTGTGCCTCACAAGATGTGCATCACTGTCTCATGCAACAAGTCAGATAGTCAGCAGTTCTGGGAAAATCGAATAGCTTACACACACATCACATGCATTAGACCAGCAGTTCTCAAACTGTAGGTCATGACCCTTTTTTGGTCGAATGACCCTTTCACAGAGGTCTCCTAAGACCATTGGGAAACACATATTCATTGAAGTTATGAAGTAGCAATGAAAGTAATTGTATGATTGGGGGGGTCACCACAACATGTGAAAATGTATTAAAGGGTCATGTCATTAGGAAGATTGATAGTCACTGCATTAGACAGTCGTTGAAGGTGCTAATCAGAGCTAAACCCAGACACCCTGATTAGCCATTAAAAACATTTATATTAGGGCACCCTAACATCTCTTATTTAATGTGGACATATTTGGACAGTAGATGGTAAATGACAACGTTTCTAACTCCCAGCAACAAATGTCAGGTAAAAAGTCACCAACATAACACTTGCAGGGGGAAGGGCAGGTCAAAACAATATCAGTGATATATAAACAGGAAGCTCACATTGACTAATGTTCTTGCATAGAATTGTGCGCTTTCTATATCAGATTTTAGATTTTGTGACTTCCAGTTATGACTTTCCTGTTGTTCCATTCTTGCATATATTGAGAAATAACAGTAGGATTTGAATTGGCCTATTCATTAGGCAGGTTCTTATTGAGGAAGAGCTGGGCTAGCTGCGCAGATATAGCACTGGGCTTTCATTCTGAGGACCCAGGTTTGAATCCTCGATATCCCTGTGTGGGTTCTGGGGCCCTTTTTATTGTGGGGAAAACAAGAATCGACCCACTGCATCCCCAATAAACATGTGAGAGTCGACTAATTGGGAGCTTCCTTCAGAGTCAGAGTGCCTCTGTTTGAGAAGCAAGGAACCAGCAGTCTGCATACATATGAGTCAGATCTGTAAAATGTATGTGTATTCAATACCCAGGTTCTGGAACAAGACTAAAGTCCAGAGGTGGACAAACAACCAGAACTTTCAGCAGAGTTCACAGCCATTGAAAACAAAGAAGAAGAAGAAACCTCTGTAAACTGATGGTCATTTTTATATCGGGGCAAAAATGAAAGCCCTAACCTGCACAGTTCATGCCTTATGGCAGGGTTTCCCAAACTTTTCTTAGTTGCGGCGCCTTTTTTTCAATAATACATTTTTCACAGCACCCTAACCTTAGTAAAAGTATGACTATTCTTATGTGAGAGATACACATTTTTAAAAAATAAAACTTGTGTATCTTCAAATATTTTGCGGCGCTCCTGTGAAGAGGTCGCGGCTCCTGAGGCACCACTTTGGGAATCACTGCCTTAAATATAGTCTCAAGACCTCACGGTTCTAGAATTGAGCAGAGTGTCCTACACAGTCCTAGAATTGAGCAGATACGATCAGTTGCTGATAAGGCCACATTTCTCAGTATATTCTGTGTCTGCCTGCTTGTTATGTACATTGGTTACAATATTTTGTTTTGTATTAGCTAGTAGTTGGTTGTATTTCCTACAGTTAGTGCTGTTGGCTTTTAGCACCCACTGTAGCTGTAACAATTGAACTGTATTTCTGCAGGTGTGTCTAAACACTTTCCTACACCTTATAAGAGCTGTTTTGTGTGAATAGCAGTGTAGGTGTAGCAGTGTAGGTGTAGCAGTGTAGGTGTAGCAGTGTAGGTGTCTCTGTATATCTGTGTGTCTGCGATTGTGTGTGTCTCTGTGTGTATACACACACACGGATGTATGCATGAACACTGAATGATAGAGAGTAAGATTTCAATGCAACTGATCAGCTTCTCTGTTAGATAATAAGCTTATTGTTGATAATAAGTCTCTTGAATCCGTGTTGTTTATATGCCATCTGTTATATAGATATTTATTTTATGTCTGTTGTTTAGGTCTTTATTGTACAAGATCTACGGTGTAGATCTTTATGTTGCAAGATCTGTTTCATGATTCATTATATCTTTATGTGTATGTGCATACATAATCAGTATATAGATGTTTATTTAACAAATTATGCTATGTAGTTGTTTATTTTACAGGATCTGTTATACAAATGTTTATTTTATCATTTGTTTTATACACACACACACGTAAACATACACACACACCAATATATAGATGCTTATTTTACAGTTGATGTTATGTAGTTGTTTTTTGACATGATCTGTTGGACAGATGCATTGATTTGGATTACTACGAGGGTTTAAAAAAAAAAGTGGATAACAACTTGAAAACTGTTTATTTGTTACACTCTTCCTTTATTTTTTAACATAATTTACACCAACATTGATGCACTTGTCCCATCGTTTTATCAGTCCTTCCAAACCTGCTGCATAGAACTACGTACACTGTTTTCTAAACCACATTTTCACTTCATATTCAACTTCTGCGTCATTCACGAAATGTCTCCCGCCTAGGTGTGTTTTCAGTGGACCAAAAATCACTAGGGGCTAAGTTGGGGCTGTAAGGTGGATGTTCCAGAAGTTCCCACCCTAGATGGTTAATTGTTTCCTGAGTTAGCCGAGCCATGTATGACTGGCATTGTCATGAAGGAGCAGTACTCCTCTAGTCAGCAGGCCTGGACATATTCTTTGAATTGCATCATGAAGCATTGATAGAACTTTACGGTATTAATCAACATTCAAATTGTAACCTCTTTTTTTTTTAAATTGGTTAAAAGCACTCCTTAACAATGCCAGAACACTGTCAGGTTAACCTTCCCTGCTGATGCCATAACCTTGAATTTTTTAACACAATGCAAAGAAGGATGTTTACATTTCATTGCATTGAAGCACGCTTTGATTCAGGCTTTTAGTGATGCTGGTATGATTCGTCCAAAGTAATAATTCTGTTCAGCATGTCTTCTCCTTCATCTGCGCATCGACATAGATGCTGCAAGGACAGGCCTAATCTGTTCATTTGGATTCTGTGTGCACGTCCATTTTACAGATTTGGCTTGTTTTTATGCCGACCTTTGGTTTCTCGACTCTCAGGCAGATGCATTTTGACTTCGAAGATAACACCCCTAATTAGTTTATTTTTACAACACAATTATTATGGTTACAGTGGCTCTATTCTCTCATAACCCCCACCCAGTCAATGCCAGGATAAGCCACCAAAACACATGCGAGGAAGAGGCTGTCCTTAGTGCCATTATTCACTCTTATTCATGGTCTTTTGCTTGCTCTGTGTTTATTTTATGTTTTCATTATTGCTTTCTGTTGGAGTCCGTATCCTGGTATTTTATTCACATGAACAAACCATTTGTTGCTCACTGTCCTAGTCTACTTTCAATTTCTTCCTTCCTTTTCTATCATACTTGTTACCCCTGCAGCTCTTCAAAGACATCTTTTCTCTGTTATGATTCTGTGCTCATTAGTTGTAGTTATGGATCTTGGGCCATATGCCTCGATTATTTATAACAAAGCTGTCACATATGAGACCCTTTTGAATTCTCCATACGATGATGGATATTCTTCCCGTTGTTGGTAAAAATAAAAATCTTAACCTCCACAGTTCATGGCTACTGCACTTGGCGTTCAGCCATAAATTCTCAAGCTCCCCTGGCCCACTCCGCACTGAAAATGTAAATATAGAAGCAGGATTGACAGTTTTTTTTTTTAAAGTGATGTCATTTATATGGCAGTCATGTTATAATTTGTTTTATTTTCGAAACACAAATATAATACTGAACTGCTAGAGGTTTTCAGTAATAAAGTTAGTAGCATATCTTTTAAAAAGTAAATACAAAAGTTAAGGACCTTTTTCACACCTTTAGGCATATAGGGCTAGACCTACATTTTATAGACCATTCGGCACTCAGTGTGTGATGTGGTCAGCATCATGTCGGCCGCCTTGATTTCCCAAGGCTGTACTTGGTACATATTTGAGGCTGAGAGCCAAGGCCATTTTTGAAAAAAATGCCTGTCTTCACCAGGAATCGAGCCCACACACTTCTGATCTGCAGATGAACACCTAGCTGCTACACGACAGCTGCTCCAGCATTTTCTTCAAAGGCTTTGTAAATCAACTCCGGCATTTGTTAGCTGGATGTAAATTATCGCTGGCATTTGTTAGCTGGGTATAAATTATCGCTGGAATTTGTTAGCTGGATGTGAATTATCGCTGGCATTTGTTATCTGGATGTAAATTATCACTGGCATTTGTTAGCTGGATGTAAATTATCGCTGGTATTTGTTAGCTGGATGTAAATTATCGCTGGCTTTTGTTAGCTGGATGTAAATTATCGCTGGCATTTGTTAGCTAGATGTAAATTATCTCCGGCATTTGTAAGCTGGAGGGGGTTTTACTTGCTAGTTTTATGTTAAGTATTTTGCCATTGCCTTCTGAATGCTCAATGCTCCATACCATTGTTGAAATGAACACAAAGTGGTCTGCTGCCTAATCACCTGCAGCTGAATTGAAGCAGGTACACTAAAACCTTGTTAACACAAATTTGCTTAAGAAGAACACTTGGTTAACATGAACAAAATCGTGGATCTAGCAGGGAGGAATTATTGTTAGTCCCTGGTAACCTAGATTATTTTAACAAGAACTAGATTTTCAGTATCTTGAAAACCCCCGTGTGGGTTCCGGGGCCCTATTATAGGGAAAACAAGAATAGACCCACTGCCTACCCAAAAGCATGTTGTGAGAGTCGACTAATTGGGAGCTTCCTTCGAAGTCGGAGTGCATCTTCCTGAGAGGCAAGACACCAACAGTCTGCGCACAAATGTGTCAGATCTGTCAAACTGATGCACACGCAACACTCAGGTTCTGGAACATGACTGCAGTCCCGAAGTGGATGAACAACCAGAACTTTCTGCCAGAGTTTACAGCTGGTGAACGCAAAGAAGAAGAGGAAGAAGTACCTTGAAATTCATGTTAACAACTTTTTACTGTATTTCAGAACTACAAACCTCATTTGCAACCTTTAAGCCACAGATGCTTATAAATATAACTTTTCTCATGATTTCTTCATCCCCAGATCTGAAGCTTTTAACATGACCACCTACTCCAGTGAGGATGCACTTTCAGCTGGAACAGCCTCCACCGTCTCTCTACGAGGTGTTGGCGTCAACTCTGCCACCGGAGCTTTTCGAGGTCCATCCCCTCCTTTGAGTTTGTCTGAATCCACCCCCACACACACGGATTTTACTGAAGGCACGCCCAGTTTCACCAACTCTAGCCCCAGTTGCTGCAGTGATGTGATGGGTACTTGTTCTGTTGCTTTCTAACCTGCTTGCCAGTAGGTTACAGAGAACTTCTAGGTTTAGATTACAGAGAACTTCTAGGCTTAGATTACAGAGAACTACTAGATTTAGATTACAGAGAACTTCTAGGTTTAGTTAGCTCTGTCTGGCCCAGGTAGCTGTCCAGACGATTTCCTAGCAGATGATCCATAGGGACCCTAATGATAATATTACCACACACACAAAATTTGAATGGACCAAAATTGTACCAGACAGATAAACAGAACTGAATTTAATAAAAGCTTATAAAAACATACATAAGTGATGTTTAAAGAGATGATTAGACTGCTGCTTGCTGTCAGGTCTCAGAGAACATGTAGGTTTTGTGCTCCCTGGCACAGGCAGTTGTCTGTTTGTTTTGCTCCTTGCCAGTTTGTACCAGATGGTCCAGAGAGACCTTAGCAACAGTGTTAAACAGATAAAGGGGTGAGGTTCAAAGGGAGCAGACCACGAGACAACCAAGAAGATCATGGTTAGATTATATACAGGTAGGTCTACTGACGCTTGAAGTCACCAGCTAGAAAGGGAAAGCCAGTCATAACAATAAATTGAGACAGGTGATATCATAAAAAGTAGATACACTCTAGAGAACTATCATGTGAAACTAGACAGACATCAGTAATGTGAAAGTAGATAGACTAAAGCTCTCATGTAAATTTGACTTCAGAATAACTCCTGTGAAAGTAGTTCAGACTTTAGAGAAGTTGTCATGTAATAATAGTTGACTTTAGAGAGACTCATATAAAAGTAGATAAACCAGAAGCCAGAAAAGCTTTCTTGTTAAAAGAAGATAAACTTTAGAGAAACTCGACATCAGAAAAGCTGTCATGTAAAAGTAAATAGACTTTATAGAAACTGTCATGTAAAAGTAGATAAACGAGACACCAGGAAAACTGTCATATAGAAGCAGATAAACGAAACACAGAAAAGCTGTCATGTAAAAGTAGATAAACGAGACACCAGAAAAGCTGTCATGTAAAAGTAGATAAACGAGACACCAGAAAAGCGGTCATGTCTTCTTCTTCTTCTTTCGTTCGCATGAAATAAATTGTCTATATCTGCAAAGCCGTCTCTTGTATGAATTTCACTGTCTTTTGTAATTCACTAAGCGGCCCGTAAAGTTTGACTTCCACAAGTGTCTCTTTTGGCCAAATGTTTTGCCTGAAAGCGTTGAATATGATACAGTCTTGAAGGATGTGATCTGTTGTTTCAGGTGCCAGTCCACAAGTACACATGGCCGATTGGCCAATCTTAAATTTGTTGTACATGTGGGAGCGAAGTCTATTGTGCCCTGTTCTAAGGCGAAGGATAATAACTTGCTCTGGTCTGTCCATAATATGGTAATCATCTTGTGCCAGTTTCGGTGGCATTCTGATTGATTTGATCATTCTCTTCTTCTGTTGATAAGAGACTGGTATGTCAGGTTGTTCTTCAGTTGCACCTTCCTTAGCTAGTTTATCAGCTTTTTCGTTTCCGGGAACTCCACAGTGGGAAGGTATCCACTGCATTACTAATTTACAGCGGTTGCCTAGTTCGGATAATAGTGTCCGTATGCTTGGTAATTTTCCAGACTGGAGTGACTGAAGTACTGCTTTTGCATCTGTCAGGAATACCACTGGTTGTAAAAAATACCCTGTATTTAGTAGTTTCTCTACCGCTATCTTGATGGCTTGAACTTCTGCATCATAGTTGTGACAGTAAATAGACTTTATAGAAACTGTCATGTAAAAGTAGATAAACGAGACACCAGGAAAACTGTCATATAGAAGCAGATAAACGAAACACAGAAAAGCTGTCATGTAAAAGTAGATAAACGAGACACCAGAAAAGCTGTCATGTGAAAGTAGATAAACGAGACACCAGAAAAGCGGTCATGTAAAAGTTGATAAACGAGACACCAGAAAAACTGTCATGTAAAAGTAGATAAATGAGACATCAGGAAAGCTGTCATGTAAAAGTAGACAGACTTCATAGAAACTGTCATGTAGAAGTAGATAAACCAGAAACCAGAAAAGCTATCGTGTAAAAGGTAAAAGACTTTAGAGAAACTGTCATGTGAAGTATAATAGATTTTACAACCAGCTTGGATTGTGATTGTAGATGGGCCATAGTATTGATTGAGTTCTCTGTAGCCTACTGTTTCATCACCAATCTACTTTTTTTTTCTTGCAACATAGAATAGTGGCAAACTGTAGCCATAGCTAGTACCACACTAATGCAGTATATACTACCACACTAGAACAAAATCTAGTCACACATTACATCAATATCTAGTTACACAGTAGTGCAATGTTTAAGTTACATACTAGTGCAGTATCTAGTTCTACAATAATGCAATAGCTGGTTCTACACTAGAGCAGTGTCTAGTTCTACACTAGTGCAATATCTAGTTCTACACTAGAGCAGTGTCTAGTTCTACACTAAAGCAGTGTCTAGTTCTACACTAAAGCAGTGTCTAGTTCTACACTAAAGCAGTGTCTAGTTCTACACTAAAGCAGTGTCTAGTTCTACACTAAAGCAGTGTCTAGTTCTACACTAAAGCAGTGTCTAGTTCTTCACTAAAGCAGTGTCTAGTTCTACACTAGTACACTATCTAGTTCTACACTAGTACACTATCTAGTTCTACACTAGTACACTATCTAGTTCTACACTAAAGCAGTGTCTAGTTCTACACTAAAGCAGTGTCTAGTTCTACACTAAAGCAGTGTCTAGTTCTACACTAAAGCAGTGTCTAGTTCTACACTAAAGCAGTGTCTAGTTCTACACTAAAGCAGTGTCTAGTTCTACACTAGTACACTATCTAGTTCTACACTAGTACACTATCTAGTTCTACACTAAAGCAGTGTCTAGTTCTACACTAGTACAATATCCAGTTCTACACTAGAGCAGTGTCTAGTTCTACACTAGTACAATACCCAGTTCTACACTAGTACACTATCTAGTTCTACACTAGTACAATATCTATTTCTACACTAGAACAGTGTCTAGTTCTACACTAGTACAATATCCAGTTCTACACTAGAGCAGTGTCTAGTTCTACACTAGTACAATATCCAGTTCTACACTAGAGCAGTGTCTAGTTCTACACTAGAACAATATCTAGTTCTACACTAGAACAATATCTAGTTCTACACTAGAGCAGTGTCTAGTTCTATACTAGTACAATATCTTGTTCTACACTAGAGCAGTGTCTAGTTCTACACTAGTACACTATCTAGTTCTACACTAGAGCAGTGTCTAGTTCTACACTAGAACAATATCTAGTTCTACACTAGAGCAGTGTCTAGTTCTATACTAGTACAATATCTTGTTCTACACTAGAGCAGTGTCTAGTTCTACAGTAATGCAATAGCTGGTTCTACACTAGAGCAGTGTCTAGTTCTACACTAGTACAATATCTTGTTCTACACTAGAGCAGTGTCTAGTTCTACACTAGAACAATATCTAGTTCTACACTAGAGCAGTGTCTAGTTCTACACTAGTACAATATCTTGTTCTACACTAGAGCAGTGTCTAGTTCTACACTAGAACAATATCTAGTTCTAGACTAGAGCAGTGTCTAGTTCTGCACTAGTACAATATCTTGTTCTACACTAGAGCAGTGTCTAGTTCTACACTAGAACAATATCTAGTTCTACACTAGAGCAGTGTCTAGTTCTACACTAGTACAATATCTTGTTCTACACTAGGGCAGTGTCTAGTTCTACAATAATGCAATAGCTGGTTCTACACTAGAGCAGTGTCTAGTTCTACACTAGTACAATATCTAGTTCTACACTAGAGCAGTGTCTAGTTCTACACTAGTACAATATCTAGTTCTACACTAGAGCAGTGTCTAGTTCTACACTAAAGCAGTGTCTAGTTCTACACTAGTACAATATCTTGTTCTACACTAGTAAAATATCTAGTTCTACACTAGTGCAATATCTAGTTCTACACTAGTACAATATCTAGTTCTACACTAGACCAGTGTCTAGTTCTACACTAGTGCAATATCTAGTTCTACACTAGAGCAGTGTCTAGTTCTACAGTAATGCAATAGCTGGTTCTACACTAGAGCAGTGTCTAATTCTACACTAGTACAATATCTAGTTCTACACTAAAGCAGTGTCTAGTTCTACACTAGAACAATATCTAGTTCTACACTAGAGCAGTGTCTAGTTCTACACTAGTACAATATCTTGTTCTACACTAGAGCAGTGTCTAGTTCTACACTAGAACAATATCTAGTTCTACACTAGAGCAGTGTCTAGTTCTACACTAGTGCAATATCTAGTTCTACACTAGTACAATATCTAGTTCTACACTAGACCAGTGTCTAGTTCTACACTAGTGCAATATCTAGTTCTACACTAGAGCAGTGTCTAGTTCTACAGTAATGCAATAGCTGGTTCTACACTAGAGCAGTGTCTAATTCTACACTAGTACAATATCTAGTTCTACACTAAAGCAGTGTCTAGTTCTACAGTAATGCAATAGCTGGTTCTACACTAGAGCAGTGTCTAGTTCTACACTAGTACAATATCCAGTTCTACACTAAAGCAGTGTCTAGTTCTACAGTAATGCAATAGCTGGTTCTGCACTAGAGCAGTGTCTAGTTCTACACTAGTACAATATCTAGTTCTACTCTAGAGCAGTGTCTAGTTCTACACTAGTACAATATCCAGTTCTACACTAGAGCAGTGTCTAGTTCTACACTAGTACAATATCCAGTTTTACACTAGAGCAGTGTCTAGTTCTACACTAGTACAATATCTAGTTCTACACTAGAGCAGTGTCTAGTTCTACACTAGTACAATATCTAGTTCTACACTAGTACAATATCTAGTTCTACACTAGTACAATATCTAGTTCTACACTAGAGCAGTGTCTAGTTCTACACTAGTACAATATCTAGTTCTACACTAGAGCAGTGTCTAGTTCTACACTAAAGCAGTGTCTAGTTCTACACTAAAGCAGTGTCTAGTTCTACACTAGAGCAGTGTCTAGTTCTACACTAGAACAATATCTAGTTCTACACTAAAGCAGTGTCTAGTTCTACACTAGTACAATATCTTGTTCTACACTAGAGCAGTGTCTAGTTCTACACTAAAGCAGCATCTACACTAGTGCAATAATCTAGTTCCACACTATAGCAGTGTCTAGTTTCACACTAGCACAACATCTAATGTTACAGAGCATTATATCGTACCACACCAGTGCAGTCTAACTACACACTAACAGGCACATTTTAACTACTAACTACACACTAACAGACAAATGTTAAACTACTAACTACACACTAACAGACAAATTTTAACTACTAACTACACACTAACAGACAAATGTTAAACTACTAACTACATACTAATAGACAAACTTTAAACTACTAACTACACACTAACAGACAAATTTTAACTACTAACTACACACTAACAGACAAATGTTAAACTACTAACTACATACTAATAGACAAACTTTAAACTACTAACTACACACTAACAGACAAATTTTAACTACTAACTACACACTAACAGACAAATGTTAAACTACTAACTACATACTAATAGACAAACTTTAAACTACTAACTACACACTAACAGACAAATGTTAAACTACTAACTACATACTAATAGACAAACTTTAAACTACTAACTACACACTAACAAACTTTAAACTACTAACTACTCAGCATCTAGTGTTACAGAGCATTATATAGTACCACACCAGTGCAGTCCAACTACAGACTAACAGACAAACTTTAAACTACTAACTAGCTAACATATGTAATATTTCTAATATAAAATCACAACTTGTGTTGGTATCTCAATTTTCACCATTTTAAGTTTTATTTTGTTTAATATTAGTTTAGCATTTTGAGTTGATGTTTTCATCTTTATAATGGCTACATGGTGTGCTTGTAAAGGAAGAAAACACTTGTCATATTTATTCATAACTGCATAATTTGGCCTTTAGGTCCAAAGGTGTTGGGTTCAGTCCCACACTTGTGCAGATTTTTCCAACTGACCTGACCTGCCAGATCTATCCAGGACAAAAATAGCTACCGGAAAAAATGTGGGAAGTAAAAGCCAGTATGATCTTGATTATCAAGTGCCTGATTGTGTATAAAATTATGGAAGTACCTGATGTGCCTCAGATTCTGCAAAGGGTCCTACAGAGTCGGATTCAGAAGATATATTTTGTCTTACGGTTATCAGACATTGATACCCAAATCAACCCTGCCTAAATTGGGTATACAGGTCATTCATGGTCATGGAAGGTAAAGGTGGCACATTGCCTGTTAAGTTCCACTTCCTCTGTAAAAACAGGTCTAGCCCTATGTACCGATCCATGAGAACCATGACAAGGTTCTTGTATTATTTTTTAAAAATCTACACCATATGAACTCAACTTACTGTTGTACCTGATAGTCTTTGTTTCACATCCTTTTCTCCATGTGGGTTCTGGTGCCACATTGTGGGGGGGGGGGGGGGGGAGAATAGACCCACCGCCTCCCCAAAAAGCATCTTATAGGAGTCGACTAATTGCCGGTTTCCTTTAATTTTGAAGTGCATCTGCCTGAGAGGCAAGGAACCAACAGTCTGCATACAGTAAAGTCAGATGTGCCTGCAACACTCAGGTTCTGGAACAAGACTAAGGCTATCTTCCGAATAACGGTCCCAAATTATCAAGGCAGAAAATATACCCTAACAGGGCCTCAGTCACATGTCAATTGCGCAGTTCCGTCATCTTGAAATGCGAGATTCCGGCAACTTCCGCCGCCACCGAATTGCGAACTTTCGACAACCTCTGCCACAGCCGAGAGTGTCCCCCGCGCCACTCATGCGGCGTGAATTGGGGCTAAACTAGATGGCTAGGACTCACGAGCAAATAAAATGAAGGAAGCTGCAGGTGATGCGGTAGCTGCTGCTCATGAATCCTAGCCATCTAGTTTAGCACCAATCCACGCCGCATTAGCTGCGTGGGGGACACTCTTGGCGGTGGCGGAGGTTGCCAAAAGTTTGCAATTCGTCCACGGCAGAAGCTCGCATTTCAAGGCGACGGAACTACTCAATTGACGCGTGACTGAGGCCCTGTAAGGGTATATTTTCTGCCTTGATAATTTGGGACCGTTATTCGGAAGATAGCCAAGGCTAAAGAGGGGGATACACGGCCAGAACTGTCCACCAGAGTTTACAGCCAGTGAAAGCAAAGAAGAAGAAGATTTTACATCTGGCAGAGCTGTTCAATGCACGTACACTCCGTCAGTTTATTGCCGACATCATGCCATCACGTATACACATAGTGCACATATAGCCAGATTCTTTGTGCACCTAGGCACACATGATAGGGTATTATGCATGTACACATGCATACATTATTGATTGCATGCAGCTTAATACATGCTTGCTGATTGCACACGCACACATACTCCCACACATGTCAGCTTATTGCGCACGCCCACACATGCAACTATCCTATTGCACCCAAGCTGAAGCCAGTTTCTTGCACTCACACACACATTCAGACACCAGCTGACACTAGTTTGTTATGTGCGCATGTACACACACACACCTCTACACACCTACCTACCTAGCTTAGTGCACCCAAGCTGACATTTATTTTCCACAGACACTACTAGCATATTGCACATCAGCTGAAACCAGTTTGATGCACACACACACATGCACACAACAAACTAGCTTATTGCACATCAGCTGAAACCGGTTTGATGCACACACACACACATGCACACAACAAACTAGCTTATTGCACATCAGCTGAAACCGGTTTGATGCACACACACACACGTGCACACAACAAACTAGCTTATTGCACATCAGCTGAAACCGGTTTGATGCACACACACACACACGTGCACACAAACAACTAGCTTATTGCACATCAGCTGAAACCGGTTTGATGCACACACAAACACATGCACACAAACAACTAGCTTATTGCAGTCCATCTGAAACCAGTTTGAAGCACGCATGCACACATAAACACACACAACTAGCTTATTGCACCTAAGCTTAAGCAATTTTGTGCACCAGAGCACTGGAAACATTGTTAATTTTATAAATGTATCAGTGTAGGTCTTCCATCCTCCCACCCCACCACAATAACTACTCTCTTTTTTTTGTCGTCCTCCCATCCCCACCTGAGTGTTTTCTGCAGTTTGCAAATTGATCCGACAGGTGTCCTGCCATGTGTGACTGTGGTTGTGAACACAGTAATATAGTGTTTTGTTTATTAAAAGAATGGCAATGTTTGTAGACATGTCACCATTGATTGTATCCATCAGACAGCCATGAGATTGCAAAGATGCATTGGAATCTGAACGTGCAAGTTCATATCACAAATATTACATAATTTTTAACCGGAACTATCTAACTGGCGACCCACAGGCTGAATCCGACCCACAATGGCCTAGCATGGGACCTCTCAAGTCATTGCCAGTTGTTTTGCAATAATGACCTTTCTATGCTGGGGCTTGAGCCATTGACCCGTGTCGATTCCCAATTTTCACCATTTTGACCCCCTTAGTAGTTGAACGGCCCGCCTCTTTCAAACTATGGGACACTAGGGTTCTCAAAGAGCTAAGATTAATGGACCTCTCCTAAAGTTAGCTGCCAGCGTGCCAAATTGTCACCTTGAGTCACTGCCTCGTCACTGCAAAGGGACGATAAGGTGGTGGTAGCGCCGACTAGGGAAATAACTGGTCTATGACGCTCCCACCACTCTACCTCGGGCCGTGACTCGGGGGCCAGCTCCCACACCCTGTAACAATTAATTTGCTGGGGTGGGGGGGGGGGGGGGGGGGGGGGGGGGGGTTGCATGGTCTCAAGGCATTGCTTGCGTCCACCTCAAGTGCTGGACGTCCCGGGTTCAAGCCCAGATGAAGGCTTGACCTATAGTAATTTCCCTTGGACTTTGGGTAGTAAGATCGCGCGCCAGTGTGTATTGTTGCGCAAGTGAAAAATCCCTTGACATTTGGGAATCGAAAAGAGCAGCCTAATGGCACTGCCCAGGCAAAGTTTAGAGGTAATAATTTGCCTAAAGTATTTAAGCATCCTTACCGGTGCTGAGAAGTTAGTGCACTGCGCTGAGATTCTCCAGACTCAGGTTGGAGTTAGAAGTAGAACGGAGCACTTATGGGTTACTACCCTTGTGCCATAATGTTGATCCATCGTATGAACCTAGAGCTAGACTTTTTGAAGAAAAAAAAATGTATGACTTTGGCTGCCAGGCCGACCCAGTCTTGGGTGGGTACCAGGTAAAAGTCCTTGAAAGTAAAGGCGGCCGGCATGATGCTGACCACATCACCTACCAAGTGCCGATTGGTCTGTAAAATATGCCCAATATGCCTGGAAGCTTGGAAAAGGGTCCTTGACTTTACTTAATCTAGTGCCGATAGATTTCATTTGTGAGGTGGGAATAGATGTAAGAGTTTTGATTGTTTTATTTTGGAATTTGTCCTCTTGCCTGGTAGGCTCAGGACACGGCCCTACCTTCACCTTCACACACGCCTCCTCCACCACCACCGCTACCTCCGCCATGTTTGCCGCTGCCACCTCTTGCTATCAGGCAACTCAAGTAACCCAGCCAGCAGCCAGTGACAAAAGCTTCCCTGCTTCTACGGCACTCTTCTCTCAGGGCTGTAGCTCCGCGGACCCACCTGTGGTCCCTGCCAGCTCATCTGCTGTCTCGATGGGTGACTGCTTTATTGCCGTTGTTGTGCCCCCTGCTTGAGTGATGCCTTGGTCACAGTGTTGCTTGTTGTCTTGTCAGTTCCTGGTTTGATGTTCTTCCAAGATGTTTTCATAATGGAGTTTTAGATTAACACAACTTCTTACATCTAAGCTACTAATTAAAGAAGTGAAAAAACTCATGAAGAGAAATGATTGCTCTTATCAGAAAGAGATGCTCCCATCAGGAAATATCTAGAACATGATTTCCATGAGTTCTCTCCAAAACTGCAGAATTTTGTTGCAGCTGAAGTATATCAGACAATCTACATTCTACGGGCACATATGGAACAGGGGAAAAGTGGAGTGTATTCTGGCAGTGGAAGAGTTGGAGGGGAAGAGAGGCATAGAGAGGTCAAGAGAAGAGCACCTTGTGAGTTTGGCATCATAACATGAAAGAACATCTTTGTAAGTCAAGATTGATGGCACTTAAAGACAGGGCTAGAAACAGGGGTGAATAACATGGCCACACTTAAATTAATTATAAGATAAACGTGAAATTTGATAATGATGATGAATTAAAAAGCCGACCTTATTTTCAAGCATTCAGCATGCGGTTCTATATAACATTTGCCCTTCTAACCACACTCCTTTCATTGGTCACTTCTTTCATACATCTAGATGATAAATGAGGGCTGTAAATTATCTGTTGCTTAAACTGAACATTTTGAAATGTGGTTTTGTGGTACTTCAATTTTAATTCAGTCTAAACAAAGGAAATCCTAAAGGTCCAGGGAAAGTCCAGTGTTCTAGGAGTGTTATGATTTGAAATGAACATTGAAGCTATAATTTGGTAGGACAATAGCATGAGATGACCTGTGTGCCCTGGCACGAAAATAAAACTGATCTTTGTCAGCCCAGACCGCCTCAGAGATAGTGTCTGACCCTAACTCCAGCACATGCAACCCCTACAATATTGGACTTTTCTTGGAACTCTCTGATTTATTTTGTTTGGGGTGAATTAAAATTGAAGTACTGGTTTTTGTTAATGATGCCATACCAACAAGGCATGTATCAGAAATAGATAGGGATATATGGTGCTCAAAGTAGACCAAGAACAATGTTGAAAGATGGCATCAAAATTAAATGGAAACAATCATTTTCAAATATAGTGGTTCTAGAGTTCCTGAGAAGGAAAAGAGTAGATTGATGAAATTGTTAATTAATTTGTCAAACATTTAGGTTGCCGATTGTCAGTCTCAATCTAAGGATTTGTTTTGTTTGTCAAATCTCATATACAGTGGTTATTGTATAGGTTTGCCCATTGTTTCATTGATTGTTTTTGTGTTTTGTTTGTCAAATCTCATATACTGTGGTTATTGTTAAGGTTTGCCCATTGTTTCATTGATTGTTTTTGTGTTTTGTTTTTAAAGTGAGGTGGTAATGCATGAGTTCTAAGTCCATTCACCCCAGAAATTCTTTCGGAATGCTGCCAATTCTTTAATCTTTTCTTGGTGCGTTACCCTTTATATCTGCCGGCCCTATTGCTTGCCATCTCTCCGTATCACTTGTCTCATATTTGATGATTTTATCCATTCGTTTCCGGTCCATTCCCCTACTTCAGTTTTCTCATGTTTGGTGATTTAGTGAAAGTGATCTTATCCATTCATTTCCCATCCATTCCCCAGTTGATGTTCTCATGTTTGGTGGCATGATGACAGTGATCCGATCCGTTCATTTCCCATCCATTTCCCACTGTTGTGTTCCCCACTGTTGTATTTACATGATTGATACATGAGTGAGTTTTTTGTATGTGTTGTAAGATTTGGTAGCATGATGGTGGTTTGGTCATGTATATGTGCCTTAGTTTCCTTGAATGTACAGTCAGGTGTCTAATACACACCTCAGTAAGATGCATAACTTAGCGTACAATTCTGTGAAGTAACATTTGTTTTGAATAAAGATAAGAGTTGAGTCTGAAATTGACATCACAGCACTCTGGGTATTCCCATATGTGTTCTGTCTTCATCCTCAGCAGCCAACAGAGTTCCATTAATAATGGTTCTGGTTGTATGTCCGTCTTGCCTTTCCTCTGAGCGTAGTGTGCCGGCTGAACCCTCTGGTCACACCCAGGAGCATCATTCTCACTAGCCCATAATAATCTAGTTTCTCTTCTGACTTTGTTACTTTGAAGACAAGAGAAGTGAACGAGAGTAAGACAGAAAGTTTGTAGTTTCGGGGTCCTCTAGCAAACAAAGATCTGTGTCCATTATTCTCCCCGTGTGGGTTCTAGGACCAGGTTTTGCAGAAGAAAACAGACTAGATCCACTACCTTATAACAAGCATGTTGTCAAAGACAGATTATTAAGGGTTTGCTTGAATCAGGTGTCCATGTTGTTGCTTATGGTAGTATGACGTCTTTCATTGATAGGCCATGTGCTGTCACAAACAGTTATATGAAACCATTGCTTTATCAGAGCTCTGTGCATATTGGCTAGCATCACTTCAGAGGTCCAGGGTAGTTAGCATGCTTTGGATATTTTCTCCGGGTCATGCCTGTGTGTTGGGAAATAAGCAGGCTGAGAGACTGGTTGGTTCTGTACCCCTTGGTGGTGACTTAATGTATGACAGAGCTAGATGTTGTGAGGGCCTTTGGAAGCGAGTGAGCGGTGTGGAGGCAGAGATAGATCATTACCGTCTGAGGAGAATGGCGCTGTAAAGAGTTACCAAGGGATCTGGCTGATGCTTAACACTGAAGCGAAAGGCATCAGACAGTTAACTTGTGTCATCAGAATTGTAAATCTTCGCTTGCTGCCGAACATGGGGATGGAGTGATTATGGGAGTGTCCCAAGTGCCAATTCTTAATTCAAAATTCAACAATTTATCCGTGCTATGTTGGACTGAAATGCGCAGATATCGAACCACACCGCAACCAGCAATCTGCCTTTTAAGGGGAATGCAGAAAAAGAAGTACCCATCTTTCAGTTAGTAAGAAAATCACACACAAACCCTTTTTTCGCTTGATCAGTGTTGTGTTGTACTAAAAGGTTTTTTATATCATAGCCTGTTAACCACGCCACAATAGACGTTAATGCCTCTAAATGGTGAACACAGAATTAAAGGAAATCAATTTTTCTGATACATTTAATTTTAAGAACAATTTACTGGAAGAATAGAATTAATTGAAAAATGTCATTGCTCAGTCCACTAACTACACTGATGAATTATGTTGAATGTGTGACTCTGATCCTATAATTTATTTATTAATTATAATTAAAGAGAGTGAGAGCCTGTCCATAAAGTGAAATTTTTCAGTGGGAGAATCTTTTAGTCATGTATATTTTAAAAGTTGGGAATCTATAAATTGTGTATGATTTGGGAGTGGAAGAATCTGTTAATTGTGTATAATTTGTGAATGGGAAATCTACACATTATGTTATTAAAATCTATACATTATAATTTGTGAATAGGAAAAAAAATTTTAAATTAAATATTATTTGTAAGGGGAAAATGTTTAAATAATGTATAATTTCTGTATAAAATCTGTAAATGAAAATAATTTCTGATTGGGTAAATGTATAAATTATGTATAATTAAGGAGTGAGAAAATCTGTAAATTGTATAATTTATGAGTTGTTTAAATTATGAATTGTGTATGATTTGTGAGTTGGAAAGTACCTCATACTGGAGTGGGAACATCTGTTAACTGTGTTTAATTTGGAAGGACATCACATAAAAGTAGTTGACAGTTGGTACATATGCGTATTTTCATTAAAGCTTGTTGGATGGCAGAAAGTCCTGTTTGTTCATCCAATTCTAGACTTTGGTATCGTACCAGGGCTTGGGTGCTGCGTGCAAATCCATTTTACAGATCTGGCTTATTTGTGTGCAGACTGTTGGCTCCTTGCCTCTGACACATATATATTTTTGACTTCAACCAAAACAAGGATCCAAGTTAACTAAGTGGCCAGGTCCCTGATTGAAAACCTGGTTCTAGGATAACCATGGGGAGGTGTGGACCTGTGTGATATCTCACCCTAGTGAGCCACCAGCGGCTTATGACAAATTAGGCAACTGAAAACTGTAGTGTTGTAGCCTGAAGTAGAAAGACGGGAGTGACGAAGGTAGAAATTTGGTTGTTGCCCAAGTGGGTTCTGGGTGAAAAGACACATTGCCTCCCTATCAAATATGTCATACAAGTGTATTTAAACTTGTAATAATTTGTTATACTGTTGATTTTTCAATTTTTTTTTTAAATGGTTCATTTTGTCTAGTTTTAGTTTTCACCCAACTGCAAATGTTAGTAGCAACGAAACTTCACGAAGGCGGTGAGAATTCACACGCAGTTAGTTTATTGTTGATTCCTCAGTGTTGTTGGCAGGGTCATTCTTGTCGATCGTCCTGACAGTCATTCTTGTTATACGTGTTGACTCAACACTAAGAATATTATAGTACCTTATTTCAAACTGGATTTATAATTCGCAGTCGTTCTTGGTATCTCACGAACAATTAATTTCATCTCATTCATGACTGCTGCCATCTTTTTCGTCTGCTCAACATTCGTCGCCGCTTTCCGCTTCTCAGTTTCATACAAAACAATCACTCTGCTCAAGACGTCCGCTCACAATCTCTGTCCCACACAAAATGAATCTTCTCCTATCTCATGTGGACTCATTCTCTTGCTCCCCATGAAATTCTCAACAGACTTTTTGCAAACCTCATCTCCCACGATTTGTCGCTGATTATCTTTTACCTGAGTGTAGTACTTATTGACCTGTCCTGCTGGGAAATCCCTTGTGACCTCATTAGGTTTCCTATATCATTACATAAAACAAAAAGTGGATGTTTTTCTTCAGGTACTTTTTGACATTGCTTGTGAATTCCAGATAGCTAAGAAGCCCCCCAGATGTATATGTAGTGGAGCATCCCATAATTTTCTGTTAACAATTTCATTTCTACAGACTATGGGAGCTCTGGTCTTCTTGATGCTTCGGAGAAAGATTCCCCTGCCCGCTCCCCTGCCCGCAGCCCTGACCCTCGTCCTCACCCTGGTAAACTCGGCCGGGGCGGGGCAGTGTCACCTCTTGTCAAGCCAGTGCTGCCCGGAAGCATAGAGGAAGAGGTGAGTGTTACAGTGTTCTTGTTTATATCTGTAACAGACAACTTTAATTGCACGCCAATATGGGAAAATATAAAATCAGTGTGAAGTACAGAACTCAAGATTGGTGTAAAGTTGAGAATATGGGACCAGTGTAGACAATACAGGATCAGTATAAAGTAGAGAATACAGGACTGTTGTAGATGATACAAGATTGGTATAAAGTATAGAATACAGGACTGTTGTAGATGATACAGCATCGGTATAAAGTATAGAATACAGGACTGTTGTAGATGATACAAGATCGGTATAAAGTAGAGAATACCGGACTGTTGCAGATGATACAGCATCGGTATAAAGTATAGAATACAGGACTGTTGTAGATGATACAAGATCGGTATAAAGTAGAGAAAACCGGACTGTTGTAGATGATACAGGATCGGTGTAAAGTAGAGAGCACAAGCTCACTGTAAAGTAGAGAATACAGAACCATTGTAGATGATACAGGATCAGTGTAAAGTAGAGAGCACAAGCTCACTGTAAAGTAGATGATACAGGATCGGTGTAAAGTACAGAGCACAAGCTCACTGTGAAGTAGATAATACAGGATCGGTGTAAAGTAGAGAGCACAAGCTCACTGTAAAGTAGATAATACAGGATCAGTGTAAAGTAGAGAGCACAAGCTCACTGTAAAGTAGAGAATACAGGACTATTGTAGATGATACAGGATCAGTGTAAAGTAGAGAGCACAAGCTCACTGTAAAGTAGATGATACAGGATCGGTGTAAAGTAGAGAGCACAAGCTCACTGTAAAGTAGATAATAAAGAATCATTGTAACGTAGAGAGCACAAGCTCACTGTGAAGTAGATAATACAGGATCGGTGTAAAGTAGAGAGCACAAGCTCACTGTGAAGTAGATAATACAGGATCGGTGTAAAGTAGAGAGCACAAGCTCACTGTAAAGTAGATGATACAGGATCGGTGTAAAGTAGAGAGCACAAGCTCACTGTAAAGTAGATGATACAGGATCAGTGTAAAGTAGAGAGCACAAGCTCACTGTAAAGTAGATGATACAGGATCAGTGTAAAGTAGAGAGCACAAGCTCACTGTAAAGTAGATGATACAGGATCAGTGTAAAGTAGAGAGCACAAGCTCACTGTAAAGTAGATGATACAGGATCAGTGTAAAGTAGAGAGCACAAGCTCACTGTAAAGTAGATGATACAGGATCAGTGTAAAGTAGAGAGCACAAGCTCACTGTAAAGTAGATGATACAGGATCAGTGTATTGTAGAGATGACAAGATCAATGTGCAGAGATATTTATACAGTTGAATTGTGGCTAAACTAAACACTAGCAGGTGAACGAGAAAGAACAAAATTTAAAATTGTGGAATAAGCACCACATGCACTCGACACTTTAAGACATAGAAGTATCTCCGTTACTTCCCTTTATTCATATCTACTGGACATCGGAATGTCTTTACTTCCCTTTATTCATATCTACTGGACATCGAAATGTCTTTACTTCCCTTTACTCATATCTAGTAGACATTGATAGCTAGTTAGTTGCCTATCCTTTACAGGATGTTGCGGAACCAACCCCATCATTTTTTGGCTGTTGTGGTTTTTCTAGGAAAATTTTACGTTCAGTAGTTTGCCATTGCTTTCTAAACGGTCAGCGCTCGGTACCATTGTCGAAACAAACACAAGACAAATTGTCCGCAGCTGGGATCAAACCCTACACCCTGACATTACGAAGCGCATTCGCAACGCCTAAGCCACAGACGCCGACTTACTCATATCTACTGGACATGGAAATAGGTTTACTTTCCTTTACTCATGACATGTGCACTAGACATCAAAATTCATATCTACTAGACATGGAAATATCTTTACTTTTCTTTCTTCATTTGTCATAGGCATCAAAATTTGCCATCTTTCCTCTATTTATGGACCACTTCCTCACAAACTCCTCATTGATATCCGAACCTCTTCCATCTGTTGGTTGTCATTGAGACTTCACACCCTTGAACCGCTCGGAAACTGTCACCTAGATTTCTTCACGACAGAAACATTTCTTTTACTTCCTTTTTGCTTGAATGTTGAAAGAAGAATCAATATCACAGCACTCTGGACACTCCCATAAGTGCTCAGTCCCCATCTTCAGCAGCAAGCGAATAGTTCCAATTCTGATGGCACCAGTAACCGTCTGATTGTATATCCGTCTCATCCTTCTCCTGAGTTTTGAGCGTCTGCCAGATCCCCTGGTAACTCCTCACAGCGCCATTCTCCTCAGACCGTAATGATCTATCTGCGCCCTTGCACTGTTCACTTGTTCCCAAAGGGCCCTCACAATATCTAACTTGTCATACAATAATTCACCACCAAGTGGTGCAGAGCCGGCCAGTGTATCTGCCTGCTCATTTCCCAACACACGTTCATGACCTGGAGAAAATATCCAAAGGATGCTAACTATTTTTTTTTTGCTTTTATATTCTGAACCACTACTTCATTGTCATAAACTCTTAATTGACTGTAACTTTCCCCACTCTGTACTGTTGTTGTTGAGGCTTCACCCCCAGAAAGCTGCTATGCCAAAAAGCTAGATAATCAGTTCCTAATATCTGCTTTGTGTTGCTAGGCACCCAGTTTAACAGGTGATATTAGCTGAACCTGGTCATGTTTGGCTGCTTGGTTAACTGTGATGTGAAGTGACTCTGTCAGTCCATATTCTGGATCCCCTCTGCATCTTGATGTTTCCATTTTCGTGTGTGCTGTTGCTGCCGGATTCAGTGGATTCATTCTGTCTAGATGGCCATACTTTTTCAATCTTCATTTCTCGATCAGTTTAACAATGGGCATTGTTCCAGTAATTCATTAAAACCTCATGTCTCACATGATCTCTTCTGGGGTTTTTATTTATTTATTAAAATTTTTTTAATTTTTTGCAGCCTTTCCTAGGCACCTTAAATCACAGGTGGTTAGTTTTTCTCTCATGTGTTGTTCTTGTTGTTAGTATCCAAATCTGACACTGATAATCTAAAGTTGGAATAAAGATTGCACTTATATTATAGTTTGTTTTTGTATCTATCGCCTTTGGAATATAAGATTAACTATAATGCCTTTTTTTTAAAGATGGCTTCAAATCTTGCACACAAGAATACCTTAGGGCTCAACCTATCAATTGACAGTTCTTGGTGCATTTGGGTCATTGATATTTTGTAGCTGTACAGGCTTTCCCGTCGGCTCTGGCTAAGTTGATGCGAACGCTTCGCTTCGTAATGCCGGGATGCCAGGTTCGATTCCAGCTGCGGGCAATTAGCCTTGCGTTGGTTTCGACAGTGGTATCAAGAAAGCCGACTGTCCAGAAAGCAATGGCAAACTACTGGATGTAAATTGCCCAGAGAAACCACACAACAGCCAGGGGCTGTTAGGGTTGGTTCTGCAACATCCTGTAAAGGATACGCAACTAACTTTTAAAACAGGCTTTCCCATTAGCTTATGAAAATGCTGTGTGTTTGTGTGTGTGTTTTGTTTTTGTTTTTTGTTTTGTTTTGAAACTGTATAAATCAAATCAGTACGTTATAAACCTATCATTGACTGCAACCTCCTCCCTCTACAGGTTCTGATTGAGTCCTCACCCTCAGATGGCTCAGACACCATCACTCAGATATCAGTGCTGCAGAGTCATGTACAGATAAGCTCCAGAACATTCTCACCATTGCCAGCAACAACCTCAGCCACGCCGCCGCACTCCGACAGCGAGCAGACGGCTCAATCATCTTCATCACCATCTACACCAAGCACTGTTGCAGAAGTTCCTGCGACAGAATCAAAAATGGTGAGTCAGGCACAAAATATAAGGACATGTATTCCTTTCTTGAACAGTTGCATCTTTGAGATTTAGGTTTACTGGGTTTTTTTCCCCCCACCCTTCTGAGCTAATCCAAACTTGGGGCACAATAAGCCAGGATTTTACTGAATTCTGAATGTGTCAAAGACAGTGACACCCCATACAGTAGCAGTGACACCTTCAAAGACAGTAGCTGCCACCTTCAAAGACAGTAGCAGTGACACCTTCAAAGACAGTAGCAGTGACACCTTCAAAGACAGTAGCAGTGACACCTTCAAAGACAGTAGCAGTGACACCTTTAAAGACAGTAGCAGTGACACCTTCAAAGACAGTAGCAGTGACACCTTCAAAGACAGTAGCAGTGACACCTTCAAAGACAGTAGCAGTGACACCTTCAAAGACAGTAGCAGTGACACCTTCAAAGACAGTAGCAGTGACACCTTCAAAGACAGTAGCAGTGACACCTTCAAAGACAGTAGCAGTGACACCTTCAAAGACAGTAGCAGTGACACCTTCAAAGACAGTAGCAGTGACACCTTCAAAGACAGTAGCTGCCACCTTCAAAGACAGTAGCATCTTTAAAAAAATAACATGTCTGGAGGCGAGTCACCATCAGAAAATGTTAACAGAGAGAGAAATATCTAAGACATTAACACCACCAAGATAAATAACACTCCGAAAAGCAGCTTCATTATCAGCATTAGTAATCTCACTAAAGATAGGAAGATACATTAGACAACATAATTGGGGTGGGGGAGGGGGAAGGAGATGGACCCACTGGCCCTCTAACAAGCTTGTTATTAAAGGCAATTGATTAATTAGCGGTGTTTCCTTTGAAGTCAGAGTGCATTTGCCTGAGAGGCCAGGATTTAACAGTCTGCCTGTTAGATCTTCAGATTGGATTTGCATGCAAAACTCAAGCTGTATAAGAAACCCAAAGTCTAGAAGGGGACGAACAAGCCAGACAGGACTTTCTCTCAGATTTTACAGCCAGTTACCCTGAACTTTAGAATAGTTATGCTTACAAACACTCGGGATAACCAATTGAAAAAAAAAGGCCGGTCGCAAAGATGAATGGAGGCAGATGATATGTGCAGCTGGGAATGCAGAAGAAGATACTTTCTATTTTACAGTAGTAGTAATAGCGCTTTTACCCCACCAGGACATCATATAAGGTTAGTTTATTTATATGTGTCCCTCTCATGTTTAGTTAATTTATACTTGTCTCCCTTTTGTTTAGTTTATTTATACTTGTCTCCCTTATATAAGGTTGACTTAGAATTGTTAGTCTTGGCATTAGTTCATGGTCTTTGTTTTTGTGCCATCTGATGACCTGTGGCTGTAGGTAGTTTAGTGGTCAGGCTTGTGTGAGGCAGCAGTCAGACAGGGATAACATTTAGATGTAAAGGATCCTTTTCCGTGCTCTGTGACATGTACAGTAATCTTCTTCTGTACCTGTTTCTTCTTCTTGTCTTGATCATCTTCCTCCTCCTCCATCTTCTTCTTCTGCTCCTCCTCTTCTTTTTCTACTTTTGTCTGTTTGTTTTTCTTCTTCTTCTACTTTTGTCTGTTTTTTCTTCTTTTATTTCCTCCTCCTTCTTCTGCTGCTCCTCTTCTTTTTCTACTTTTGTCTGTTTTTCTTCTTCTTCTACTTTTGTCTGTTTTTTCTTCTTATTTTTCTTCCTCCTCCTTCTCCTCCTTCTTTTTCTTCTTTTTCTTCTTCAATGACTGTTTCCCTTCTTCTTGTATGTGCCAAAAGAGAAAGAATAAAAAGGTATGACATAATTTCTAATGTGGAGCATTCCAGTGAGACAAGAGGGGAGGAAGATTGCTGCTGTTGGAGCGGATACACGTTGAGAATACCTGATAGTGTAGAATGTAATGTTCTTACACTGAAACCAACCAGGTGAAAATGTAAAGGTGGAATTCCCCCCCCCCCCCCCCCCCCCCCCCCCCCCCCCCACCCCCCCCACCCCCCCCCCCCCCCCTCCACCCAAAAAAAAATCACATTGAAAAAAATTTGTTAAAAAAGTATGCTGTTGTGTGCAGTGACAAAAGATAAGTTGGCCTGTTGAGTGAGGGCCTATGCTCCCTTGGGAGATACGGGCATAAGGTAGATGAGAGTTAACGAGTGAAAGGTTAAGATTGGCTAAAAAACAAACACACCACTTAGTTCTAGAACAAGACCAAAGTCCTAGAAGTGGACGAACAACCAGAACTTTGGGCTGGAGTTTAGACCTAGTGAAGGCTAAGAAAAAGAAGATTGAACATGCCCAATGAAACACCTAGGGACAGGAATTCAGTTGCTTTGTTTCTCTTCAGGCTGGACACAGCATTCCAGCTCAGCGTTCACAGCGTACGTTATTTCTCATCTTATCTTTATCTTCATTATAACATCACACACTAGTTACTTTAACATTGATGCAATTACTTTACAGCAAACTATAATCCAGCTTTACTTTCTCTGTTTAACCAAGGATGATATACCTGCAGTAGTTTTCTCTATTTAGCCATCCTGTAGATCAGGCATGTCAAACTGGAGGCCCATGGGCCACATGCGGCCCTTTGCAAGCACACCTGCGGCCCGCACAAAGGGAAAAATTATTAAATGACTTTATTGGTTTTTCATGAGGACACAAATTTGACCTATATGGCCTTTTGGGGGGAGCCTCAGTTTGACCTGTCTGCTGTAGATAATGTATTTTAATATGCTTAATATGTGAATATATGCCACAGAGTGGAATAATTGTGGAATCAGCTGTGATTGTAAATGCAACTTTGTGGAATTGGTTTTACCTTAAATATAATGCTACCTGAGCTGGCTATTTGAATGTTGCTTGTTTGAATCTGTTTAACCAATGAGTATAGTGCTGCCTAGTTGTATGCAAAACATTCTGTTTTCACTTTTTGAGAGAATGATATGTGGATAAAGTTCTATATAATGCTGCCGTTTAACCTGTATATATACATTGCTGCCTAGCTGAATCTGCTTAACCAGTAAAATTGTGGGGGTTTCAGATGGAAATCTCAAAAATGTTATAGAAACTACAGTAGCCATGTTATGTAATGTTATGACAGTCGATATCTTTGCACATTGGTTGGCATCCCAATATATGCTCAGTCCTCTGACGCAACAGCCACTCCACGGTACCTCTCTGATGGTTCCTATGAGGAGTTGGTTATAGTATCTCCCGTCTTTATTTTGAAGACAACATAAACATGCTTCACCAAGCTTAACTTCTCTGTCACATAGTCATGTTAGCCTATGAGATTGGCCATTATCCCCCAACCTAATGCGTACAGCATTAATTATATCAGCTCTGTCCATACTTCTTTCCCTTTGCATTAATGCATTACTTGCCAGCTGGTCAGCTCTTTCATTACTATTTACTCCTGCACACCCAGGTGTATAGATCCAGATGATGGAGGTTAACTGCAACTTTCAGATGCTTTCTACCCATTCAGAGCATAGACTACCTATAGCTAATTTTCTGAAGCATGTTCATAGAGTCTGAAATGATTACTGTGATAATGCCAATATGTTCAAACCTGTATTGTTAAGGATCTCAAGACTGTTAAACATGTGACAACACAGTGCTGATGAACATGGTAATGTCACAATGACATTCCCCTGTGTGGGTTCCGGGGCCCCATTGTGGGGAAAACAAGAATAGACCCACTGCCTCCCCAAAAGCATGTTGTAAGAGTCAACTAATTGGGGAGCTTCCTTTGAAGACGGAGTGCGTCTGCCGGAGAGGCAAGGAACCAACAGTCTGTATTCAAGAGAATGAGATCTGTAAAACTGATGCACACGCAACACTCAGGTTCTGGAGCAGGACTGCAGTTCAGTAGTAGACGAGCAACCAGAACCTTCCGCCAGAGTTTACAGCTGGTGAACGCGAAGAAGAAGAAGAAGACAATGACATTGAAAGATGACCGCCACACTTTTTGCATGCACCAAAGAGCAGTGGTGTTCTCTTATCCTATTTTTTATCACTTTAGTGGTGAAACTTATAGAAATTCTTGTGGCGAATTTAGGTTCAGTAAGGGGTGTGTTCCTGTCAGTCCAGCATTCAGATGTTTTTCCATGCATGGTCTTTAACAGCTGCAGTTGACTTTGGGCTCACTACTGAGTGTGCCTGAACTGGTCGTTAACAGTACTTCTTACTCCACTTGTAAACTTGCTGGGCTGACAGGCACACATCACCATACTGCACCTTCATTTGCCATCTTGAAACTGTCATTTTGACATCACCATGTTCATCTACACTGTGATGTCACACTTGTAACACTCTTGACATCCTTAATCACAATACTGACAGGTTGTAAGACAACCGCGTGGTTACTGTCATTTTGCTTGCTGCTGAAGATGGGGGATAGAGCGCTTATGGGAGTGTCTTGAGTGAATGATGTGTTGATTCCTTATTCAGAAATCACTATTCTTGTACACTTTTTAAGGTTTGTTTTTTTTAAACCACCTCATACCGTGCCCTGTGTTTTCCATTTCTTGAACCTATTGAAAGAATGCCATGTTCTTTAGTGTGATTAACATGTGAAAATAATTCTACTTAATAATGCAACCTGCCTTTGTGGTTCATCATCATCTTGACTATTGTCTACCTCCCCTCCACTAGGAGCCCCTTCCAGATCCCTAGCCGCCCAGCTTGAATCTGTAGGTATGTCTAGACTTTCTGCTGTTGTTGGCTCATTAATTGCATGTGCTATGCCTGTTTTGTTTTTTCATTGTATATCTGTTGTATAAGGGATGAATAGGAGAGGTTTAAATGTTTCCATTTCCCTTGTGGGCTCTCGGTCCCTAATTGGGGAAAAAGAGAAGGCCCACTACAAGCTTGTTGTAAAAGGTGGCTAGTCAAAGGTATTTCCTTCAGAGTCGGAGTACAGCTGCCTGAGTGGCAAGGGGCCAACTGTCAGTGAAGTAGAGTAGAAAGGGTGAAATCCTAAGATATGAAAAAAGGATAAGATTGATACCTCATTTTGTTGTATCTTATTCTGTGTCCTGTAGATTTTGCTTAATGTTATATGTTTCATGCTGTGTTGTTGGTAAAATTCTGTCTCTTAGATGTTTGATTTCATATCTTGTAAGTTTGCAATTCTCTGTCTCATTTGTTTTGATTCTATATCTTGTATATTTGATTCTGAGACTCCATGATTGATTCAACAGTTAGCATGTTGAGTTGTGGTTTATAGCTAGGTGGTATTTTCAGACCAACACATTCAATTTCAGCAAGCCCTTATATCTTCTTCAGCATTCCGAGCCCTTGAGGTTTATTGCTGCAGATATCACCCGCCTCCACTCATCTCTCTGGTTGGCCTTCTTCAACATTCCGAGCCCTTGAGGTTCATTGCTGCAGATATCACCCGCCTCCATTCATCTCTCTGGTTGGCCTTCTCTTTCCAGTTGGTGACACAAAGAGCCCTTATATAGTTTCCTTTTATGATATCTTGGTTGTGTGTGCTGGGGAGGGATGGAGGGGGTAAGAGTACACATTAGTATAATTGTTACACAGCGTGCATTAGTATACATTTTGCACAGTACACATAGTGTAAATGTTGTACATTGAGTTTCATTGTTACACATCGTTTGAATATAAATGTTGCACAGTACACACTAAGTGAAAATCTTACACAGATCAAACAATCATCATATAAGTTTAAATATTACACACACACACACACACACACACACACACACACACAAAACATTGTAAAATATGTATAAATTGTAACACCATAAAAATTGTTGGAGTTAAATGTGTCAGTAAATGGTACCTGGCGGGAGTTGGTTGAGGGCCTATGCTCCATTGGGGGCTAGAAAGGCAGAAGAAGAAGAAGAAATGGTACCTGAGTGTAAACAGTGCAGCCAGCAGTTTTGATCATAAATGTTACACAGTAAGCATCAATTGAGATGACATGTTATAGAAGGCACATTTGATTATTTATGTTACTTATAGTGAACATCCTTAGACTGTAAGTTCCCTGTGTGGGTTCTGGATCCCTGTTATAGGGAAAACAAGAATAGACCCACTGCCTACCCAAAAGCATCTCGTAAGAGTCAACTAACTGGGAGTTTCCTTCAAAGACCGACTGCATCTGCCTGAGAGGCAATGAATCAGCAGTCTGCATACAAATGTGTCACATCTGTAAAACGGATGCACATGCAACACTCAGATTCTGGAACAGGACTGCAGTCAAAAGTGGATGAACAACCAGAACTTTCCGCCAGAGTTTACAGCTGGTGAATGTGAAGAAGAGGAAGACTAAATATTATGTTTAGTAAACAGCATCTGAGCATACATATTACATGTTTAGTGCATATTTTAGTGTGAATTTACAGTAACTACAGTGCCGACCTGATAAGAACTACTTACTGGAGACCCAAGAAATTGTTCTTCTTATATGAAACTGGGGATCTAACAAATTGTTCTTCACAACAGAAATTCACCACATCAAAGATTGCCTTAAAACAGTCAGCACTGTATTTGAGTATAAATGCTACAAAATAAATATGATTTGAGCATTTATGTCACATGCAAAGAACATCATTGGAGTGAAAACGTTACTTGGAGTATAAACAATACTTGGAGGGTAAACATTACTTGGAGTATATATTAGAGTAAATACTATTCCAGTAACCTTTTGAATGTGAATTTGACACACAGTAACTGTTTGAGTATAAATGTTTCCACATATACCAGGAATAGACATCACTGGGGTATCAATGTTATGGTTGGTCGGTGCTTTGCTGGGGAAAAAAAATCATCACGTTCAACCAGCATCCCTGAACGGGGAGCTTTAGGCTATAATTGTGACTCGATTATGTGCATGGTATAAAATGGCCTAGCATTGCATGCCACCATGAGCTCTGGAAAACAAAACACTGCAGTGTTGATGTGATCAAAGGAGACCAGACACAAATACTGTCCTGACTGGCAGAGAAGTTGTCTACCCCCAGCCAATATAAATGTTGTGGAACAGAGAACTTGTGTCTGTCTATGTGTGTGTGTGTGCGAGAGAGTGCGTGCGTGCGTGCAAATATATATACGTGGAGGAGTGGGTGGACACTCCCTTTTCCCAATCCCACAGTTTTGTTAAAAGCTCACTGTGTCTAGGCTGCCAGGTTTTGATGCCTGTAAACCCCTGTGACATTGCTTCATTGGGTGGATGACAGTTTCTTCATTAACATTGTAATCTGCAGCAAGTTCTCTAAAGCATCTAATGTTGGCAGAATTGTTTTGTTGTTAGAAAGTGATTTTTGATTTGCCATGAAATAGTGAATACTAAAATGTGTGTATTTCTTTCTCCATAGCAACACCTATATTTCTTGTTGTTGTAATAATATAGTGTTTTGCTGTAACCGATTTCACAGACTTATATTTATTTCTACAGACAAAAATGTGAATCGTCGTTCGGAATCTGTGTGCTCAGCTCAGTGATAAGTGAAGCAAGATCATCGTGGCCTGTGTTTTATTCAACATTCTTCCAGCTTGTGAAATCAGCACAGAAAATGTAACAGTTCAGACACATGAAGCCCAAGCTGGCAGTATGCATACACAAATACATTTTGTGAAATTAGAGTATAGCAAACTATCTACATCCGAAACCCAGCCGAGCAAACTATCTACATCTGAAACCCATCTGAGCAAACTATCTACATTCAAAACCCAGTCGAGCAAACTATTTACATCTGAAATGCCATGAAGCAAACTGGCTACATTTAAAAATCCAACCAAGCAAACTGTTTAAATTTGAAAACCAGTCGAGCAAACTGTCTGCATTTAATATTTTGTCAAGTCAACTAGCTACATCTGAAACTCAATTGAGTAAACTATCTACATTAAATGTATCCACATTTTAGATTCCTAGTTAAACAACATATCTATACCTGAAACCAAGTCAGACAGCACTGCTGCATATGAAACACATGAAGACAAATTATTGACATTTGAAACCCAGGCAGTCTGGATATATAGACCATCCTGTGACGACGTGTCCTTCAGGTAACAGGCAGACTTTTTTGTGTGGAAACTGGATAATGAATGAACTAAGATTTCTACAATGAGAATCCTTCTTCAGTCTAAACCTCATTTCAGAATATCCCTAGAGACCCGTAGGCTGAGTGTCGTCAGGTGTAACCTAAAATTGGTTCTGGTAAAGGAGTGTTTTCACTGTATCTAGACTCATTGTTATAGACCAGTGGTTGCCTTGCTTCCCAATATATTTCCCTTGTAGAACTTTTAGGCCGGGTCAACCTGGGCAGCCAGATTAGTTATAAAATTCCACGCAGATTCAGATGTGAACCAAAGACCAATCATTGAACCACTTCTCTACTGCAGCTCCTAAGCTAAAATTGTGGCTAAAGTTAGTTTGTACATTGCAGTAATTCCTCGGCTAACAAGTGACGACCTGGCCAGTGAATTTATTTTTTGATGTTCCCAGCCTCGGCTAACAAATTTTGAAACCGGCTAACAAATGTCTTATTAGATGTGCGCGCTAAACAACTATTCTGCAACTCGTTGACCAGGTCAGATCAGACTAGGAGAAGTTGTATCACATACTGGCTGATGAATTTGGAATCAGCTAATGAATGATTTAGTGTATGCATGTGCTAATCACAACATTTGTTTTGCAGCTTATGGACCAACAGGTCATATCAAACTTGAAGTAGTTGTATCACATTTCAGCTAATGATATGAATTACCTTGGTTAACCTGAGTATCCCTGTACCTCATTAGTCGTAGTAGATTTGCTGCAAAGTTCTCTGATTCTAGAAAGGGTTATTGTTTTTAGACATAGTGATGCTATTTAGAATTTCTTTAATTTAGTTTAGAAATACTTTAGGAGCCGTGTTAGCGCAATTGATAGGAGACTCGCTTTCAAATCCAGCTGCGACTCGCTGCAGCCCACAGCCAAGGTTCGAAACCGGGCATTTCCCGGGTTCACCCAACCTCTAGGAAATGGGTACCAGAGTTAACACTCTGGCTTAAATGGAGGAATGTCGCTGTAGCTACGGAGTTTTGTGCGCACAGCGACACAGGCGGACAGTTTCTTACCAGCTGTCCGTACTGGTGGCAGAGCACTTATGGTTTATAACTGTGTGCAATGACGCTGGTTCACATCTCCCGGCTTTTACCTTTTTTAGAAATACTTTTATTTGCATTGAATTGGGAATTAGTTTGAACAGTTGTACAGGTATGAAATGCTTTAGTGTGCATTGAGAGCTTGTGGCCAAGAGTAGATTATGTGGCTGTCTTGTTGAGAAATTAGGAAATGCATTTCACAATTCTTGACATGTCATGGCTCAGCTGCCACCACAGTGGGCAGAGTTTTAGATAGACCATTTTTCACTGTGGGTTGCAGGGTCTAATTTTGTGTTGTGGGGGAGGGGGTCCACTCACTGCTCCTTAACAAGCGTATAATAAAGGGCAACTAGTTATGGATTAATTGGGGCGAAAGGTGCAGATATCACAGCCTACCTGTAAACCACAACACAATGGACCAGCTGGAAACACAGAGGTAGTATTCCTAAAGACAGCGGTGGATGCACATATCCACTGCAGCTGAACTCTGTTAAAGAGCCATCACAAGAAACAGACTGGTGATTAAACATCGGAAATATTTGAATTTCCTCGTAACTTAAAGTTAGTAGCCAAGAGTATTCAGGATCATAAGTCATGTTTTCATCGGGACAGTATCATTCTTTTAGGCAGGCCCAGACTGCTTCATGGATACTTATCCTCAGTTGGTACAGCGCATATCCTCAGTTGGTACAATGCATATCCTCAGTTGGTACAACGCATATCCTCAGTTGGTACAACGCATATCCTCAGTTGGTACAACGCATAGGTTTTGTTGTTGTTGTAATCCACCCAAGGTACTGTACTGTCCCAATGATATGGTCGCCCTTCCTTACACATATGTCACCTTTTTATTACTGGAGGAGTAGTTTAGGACAGACTGATTAGAAATGTCTGTTTGCAATTAGTTCAGATTAGTTTGTGACAGACAGATGAGAGATATTTTTAGTTCTCTCCTTATCTGTTTGCACATAACAGAGAGTAGACTCGTGAAAGTCAGAAGTGCATCAGTTGGATGTAACAAAGAATAGACTGACAGACTGGTCAAAAATGCCTAACTCTGATATAACAGAGAGTAATAGAATGTGACTGACATAAATGTCTCAGTATGACATATCAGAGAGTAGATTGTGATGTAAGAAATGCCTCAGTTTGACATAACCAAGAGTAGATTGTGGGGTTAGAAATGCCTTAGTATGAGAGTAGATTGTGACGTTAGAAATGCCTCAGTTTGACATAACAGAGAGTAGATTGTAGGAGAGTTCAGAAATAATGCCTAGATTTGTGTTGCACTTGTATGTGCAGCTACTCATATAAGAACATTATATATTTAAAACCAAAATTAAAACAGAATGAAATGATTTTGAAGATATCCTCTAGTTGGTGGAGGATCACAAATACTCCTACTCTTGCAGTTATATATATCCGGTGCACTGATGTATCCTGTCACTTCACACTTGAAAAGGCCTTTGGTGTGGGATAGTCATATCATATTACATTGATTTATGTTGTTCCTTTGCTTCCTGTGTTGTTGATTTGTCCATTTGATTTCATTATCACCTCATTTTATGTGATAGGATGTGATGGTAGTAGGTGTTATTTGCATCCTTTGATGTTAGCTGAGGAAGACTGAGAACCTGTGGGTTTGCCTGGAGTGCAGTGATATTGCTTGGTTTGTAATCCCCTGAAAAACTCATTCAGTACAAGGGAGCTCACAACACCTTCATTGCTTTCTGTTTATGTGGTACCCTTTTTTTTAAATCCTTTGTGTCTAATATTACTGTTATGTTTATACATTCTATTTTACTTTATACTGTAATTACTGCCCAACACATTTTGATTGGTCTTTATCAACAAAGTAGTAAGTACAACACAAGCAGTGACTAGAAATTACAACAGACTAGACAACAATTCCTATGAGCAGCATTGAATCAGAAAATTGTAATAGAAGAAAATATGCACCTAAAGGACTGTATTGCAAAACAAAAATGAAAAAGTGCCTGAAAAACAACAGAAATGTAAAGTTAATCAAATAAATACAAATTATTGATGTGCTGAATAGGAGAGGTGGCTTGATCACCGGAGCAAGATTTTATGGCAGCGACTTGGATTTTGGCCTTGGTGTTCGGGACTGTTAAAATGGAGGGATACTGGTTTAATTGTTACATTGTGAAAATCTATAAGATGTTCACAGAAATAGTCTGTTCCATAGATGTCTTTCTGACACTGAGGAAAGCCTGTTACAGATTCTGTTTCTGTATCTCTGATTGTAATGTTTCAAATTAGTGCCTGTTACAGAGCTTTCAAGACCTCTCATGTTGTTGACAGACACACTTTATAGACAAACATAATTTTTTGTCAAAGTAATTCAGTCTGTTAGCAAACCAGAGGTTGAACCTATCACATATATTAGACATGTATATAAAAAAATCAGCACTCGGAGCATTTCCATAAGTGCTCCACTCCCATCTTCAGCATCTCTATCTCGCTTTTCCCTTGAGTGTTGAGCATTGGCCAGATCCCTTAGTCACTCCTATGGATACGTAAATAAATAGTAATAATGAAATGTTTCAGGACACAACCTAGCTTATGAAATCCTTGTATTTATATTTAAAATGTGTATTTCCAATGGCATTGTTATAATTTATGAATAACAATAATCAAATAAATTGATCAACATAAATAACTGATGTAGCATGCTGATTATTCTGTTGAACGCTTTACATTCATGCAGCACACCTTTAAACTCTTTAGTGACCCAGCCTTACCTGTCGTCTGCAGTAGCTCCATGGATGAAATGTAGATCTTGTCTAGCAAGTGTATTGACCTGTTCCTGTTTGTGTTGTTTTCCTGAAATAGTTTTTTATGTATGGAAGACATGTTGAGTGCTATCATTGCTTGCTCATTGTTTTGTTTATTACCCACTTGCATTTTCACACAATAGAGCGGAAGTGGGGGAGAGAGGTACAGTGAGAGTTGCAGGAGCTGGTGATTTTACTTGACAACCTTGCAGTCCTAGGTTTAACCCACCCTTCTTTTTCTTCTCTGCCTTCTCCTCCTCCTCCTTCTTGTTTTTCTTTCTCTTCTTCTTGTGCTGCTGCGGCTTCTTCTTCCTTTTAACTCCCACTGTCCGCCTGGAAGATCCATGATCACATTGTAGGAGAAGAAAGAACGACCCACTGTTCCAGAATTTAGGTTTTGCATGCATATCTGCTTTACAGATCGGACTTATTTGTTTCCTTACCTCGCAGGCAGATGAACTCTGACCTTAAAGGAAACATCCCTTTTACAGCATGCTTGTTAGGGGAGGCAGTGACTCTATCCCCCCCCCTCCCCCCACACCCCCCACCCCACACTGAGAGACTAGGCAATCCAACATGTTTTGTTTTTTAAATACATATTTTTGGTTAAATTTTTTTTTTTTTTTTTTTTTTTTTTTTTTTTTTTTTTTTGGAATGTCAGAAACATAGCTATCAAATATGAATCAGAAGTATATCTACCACATTTGTGTAAGAAGTTTGACTGTTGAAAAATGTATTCAAGTTTAATTATTAACCATTTTTATGCCATCCTAAAATGAGTACTGGGAAATGTTGTGGAAAGTAAAAGTGGCAAGAATATAGTTGAGCACATCAGCCATCAAGTGCTAACTAATCACAATAGCACATCCTTGATCAAACATATGAGGGGACTATACTTTTTTGTAATCAAATATTTGTGAGAAATATAATTTATCAAACTGAGGAAAATACTGCTATCAGAAAAGAAGAGTTAAGAAATTAGACTTACAGATTATTTATCAATCATCTGCTGAGTGTTTTACTGATATATATATAAAACATATTTGTCAAACGTTTGAGAAGTCTATCTATCTAACTTGAAACATATCATATATGTAGCATATATTTATATTTACAGTATGTAAAAGATGGATTAGAACAGTTGTCCTAAATGGCTCTGAAACATGGAGTACAACTGAAAGAGATGAAGCCTTACTACAAACTTTTGAGAACAGTGTCTTATGATGAATCTCAGGACCCATCAACAATGCAAACAGTGGAGAATGAGAAACAGTAATGAATTTCATCATCTGTTTCATTCATCGCTAAATTACTGGTTTTCTGAGGGCCAATCGACTGCAATAGTGAGGGGATGGGGGGGGGGGGGGGGGATACACAGAGAGAGTGGTAGATGTGAGCCAAAAACTGCTTACACAAAAGAGTAGACCACATTGCAGACCAAGATGGGGGTAGAGAGATGACAGACATACAAATACTTGGAGTCACCAACTGGAAAGAGAAGGCCAGTCACAGAGATGAATGGAGGCGGGTGATATCTGCAGCAGCGAACCTTACGGGCTCAGAATGTTGATGAAGATGAATTTATCTATATCCTCTTCCTGTCGCTGTTGACACATAAGGCATTCACAAGTGATCTTCATTGCTGCCGGTCTGCGCTGCTTTTCTGCCCATGGTATCCCATGTCAGTTTACATTCCTTTATTTCCCATTCTCTTGTTCTTCTCCAGGGTTTCCTTAGGTTGTCCACATCTCCTTTTCCCATCTGTCCACCGGAGAGCTGTTTTTGCCAGAGTGTTACAAGGCATCCTGCCAACATGTCCAAGCCATCTCCATCGTCTTACTTTGATAACATTTGGCAGTGATGCAATTCTGTTTTCCTCCTCAGTTCTTCGTTTGTGATCTTTTTTGGATAAAATATTCCTAGAATTCTCCATAAACATTTATTTTGAAAAGTCTCAAGTTTATGTGTAATTCCTGTTGTCATTTTCTACATTCCTAAAATGTTGCTCTTGTATATTTTCAGTTTTGTCTTCACACTAAATCCCTTTGACTTCCATGTATTGTTAAGCATGGCAAATGCTGATTTGCTTTGTTTATTCTTGATGTTACATCCTTTTCAGAATCTCCATCTGGAGTAACTTTACTTCCGAGGTATATACATTCTTCAACTTCCTCTATTGTTTCATCGCTGCCAAATTGACCAAAAATGGGGATAGTATGCATCCCTGTGTTGACAAGGGAACTTTCTGTTGATGATGAAGGTAAACCTATATTTATCAAACAAGCATTGCAAGTAAATTTGTGTATTCATCAAATGCTAAGTGTTCACCTATTGATGTGACCAATGTTTAGTTTGTTAAGCAAATGGGCGGATATGAGGTGAGAATTGACATTATAGCACTCTGGACAATCTGTAAGCATGCCATACTTATTTTCAGCAGCCAGTATAAAGTTCCAGTGATACCAGTAGCAGTCCCACTGCATGTAGAATGTCAGCCAGATCCCCTAGTCACTCCCTAGTGCAGGTTTTTTTTCCCCCAGACGTTGATGATTTGTTTATCTTTCTACACCGTGGGTAGATCAAATGTTGCATTAGCTTCAGGCCATAGCCAGGGGGATGTGATTGGTGGATATATAACCTTAGTTGGGGGACATAATTGTCTGTTTACTCGCTTTCTCTCTCTTTCTCTCTCTTTCTCTCTCTCTCTCTCTCTCTCTCTCTCTCTCTCTCTCTCTCTCTCTCTCTCTCTCTTACTCTCTCTCTCTCTCTCTCTCTCTCTCTCTCTCTCTCTCTCTCTCTCTCTCTCTCTCTCTCTCTCTCTCTCTCTCTCTCTCTCTCTCTCTCTCTCTTACTCTCTCTCTCTCTCTCTTACTCTCTCTCTCTCTCTTACTCTCTCTCTCTCTCTCTTACTCTCTCTCTCTCTCTCTTACTCTCTCTCTCTCTCTCTTACTCTCTCTCTCTCTCTCTTACTCTCTCTCTCTCTCTCTCTCTCTCTCTTACTCTCTCTCTCTCTCTCTCTCATTCTCTCTGTCTGTCAACTCTACATCTCCTCTCTTCAAATATTGCTCTCTCCATGCTTATGCCTCTATATTTTTCTTCTGTCCATCTCATGCTCACTCATATGCTCAAGAACACAGCATCATGACTGGGGACCAACATGAAAAGATCCACAAAGATCATCTAGCTGAGACAAAACAAAACTTGATGACATTGTTCAGTCAGAAGCATACATAGGATCTCGGATCAAGTTGTTTGAACATTTTAACATATGTTCAGCCAGCGGTGTATATACCGTCTCTGATGTTAGATGAGCATCTTAGCATATGTTCAACCACTGGTGTATGAAATTTTAACATATGTTCAGCCAGCGGTGTATATACCGTCTCTGATGTTAGATGAGCATCTTAGCATATGTTCAACCACTGGTGTATGAAATTTTAACATATGTTCAGCCAGCGGTGTATATACCGTCTCTGATGTTAGATGAGCATCGTAGCATATGTTCAACCACTGGTGTATGAACATTTTAACATATGTTCAGCCAGCGGTGTATATACCGTCTCTGATGTTAGATGAGCATCTTAGCATATGTTCAACCACTGGTGTATGAACATTTTAACATATGTTCAGCCAGCGGTGTATATACCGTCTCTGATGTTAGATGAGCATCTTAGCATATGTTCAACCACTGGTGTATGTACCATCTCTGAAGTAATCAGTTCAATATATGTTCAAACATTGCAATATATTTTCAAGCAAATCTGTATCTATAATCTCATGTGGTTGGTTAAACATTTCGGCCTATGTTTGACCAGAGATGTATGTACAGTCTCTAATGTTTTATGAACATCTGAATATATGTTGAAGTCGAGTGTGTGTACCATCTCTGATATCGGTTGACATTTCAAGAATGTTCAACTAGCGGTGTATGTATCTCTAGTTAGTCAACCAGCAACATAAGTACTATGTAGTTAGTGAACATTTCAACATACATATTTTTGTACTGTATGATCGGTTCACCTGATTTTTTTTTTTAAACACCGCCTGAGACTTAATACTGCTGATTGTTTTTGGTAGTGTGTTTGATACTTTATCTCTCTCGGCTTAGATAACTCTATGGAAACACCATTTATCTCCACATATTGTTACTTCAGCTCTCTCGGCTTAGATAACTCTATGGAAACACCATTTATCTCCACATTTTGTTACTTTAGCTCTCTCAGCTTAGACAACTCTACATAAACACCATTTGTCCCCACAGATTGTTACTTTAACTCTCTCGGCTTAGATAACTCTATGGAAACACTTTATCTCCACATATTGTTACTTTAGCTCCTTCAGCTTAGACAACTCTACACCATTTGTCCCCACAGATTGTTACTCTAGCTCTCTCGGCTTAGACAACATAGATATGTAGCTTGTTTTATGTCATTTCAGTTTATTGTTCAGATCTTGTTCATTAAATCAAGTCATTTCAGTTTATTGTTCAGATCTTTTTCATTGAATCATGTCATTTCAGTTTACTGTTCAATTCTTGTTAATTGAATATGTCATTTCAGTTTACTGTTAAAATCTTGTTAATTAAATCATGTCATTTCAGATTGCTGTTAAAATTGTGTTCATTGAATCATGTCATTTCAGTTTATTGTTCAAATCTTGTTCATTGAATCATGTCATTTCAGTTTGCTGTTTAGTTCTTGTTCATTAAATCATGTCATTTCAGTTTATTGTTCAAATCTTATTCATTAAATCATGTCAAAATATGGCTAATCCAAAGCACAACATGTATATAAGTTGCTAATTTATTTATCATCACTTTGTGCTTTAGGACAAAGTATGCCCATTTTTTTTAGTTTATCATTCATTACTTTTGGTATTTTTTTTCTTCTACCTGTGTATGTTGTCTGCCATAAAATGAATGAAAGACTATGGTAGGTGGATGTGTGGTTGTGATGAACAGTGCTGTAACTTGTATTTTAGGAGAAAATTTATGTATTGTTGTTCCTGTATTTTAGGGGAATCGAAATTATTAGGAAATGATTGAATGAGGGGCTAGAGCCCTGGGCTGCCATGCCAGAGACTCAGGTTAAAATCCTTGCTGGGTAACGGAAGTTTTATGTATCAGGGACACAAATATCCCAGCTTGCACAGTTCATGGTGAATGTACTAGCCTTGTGGCCTTAAAATCTTCAGGCTCAAGGCCCTTCTAAGAATGGAGGGAGACCTCGAAGGGCAGAATGTTAGACGGGCCTGCGTGCCCAATTCTTAACCCTTTAAAAATAAAGTTTGTTCGTTCGTTCTATCTGACCTAACAAGGTAGTAAATATAGATAGTAAAGAGTTTTTTAAGGAATATTGTAAGTATCACTTTATATTTTTGGAGAATATTACTTTTACATGTTTTGGGATAGAAAGACTAACTTTTAGAAAAAAGAAATATTACTTTTGTATTTTTGGGGAATAGAAATGTTACTTTTTTGTGTGGAAAATATAAATATAACTTTTTGATTTAATTTTTTGGAGAATAGAAAAATTGCTTTTTGTTTTGGAGTTACTTGGGGGAGGGGGTAGAAATATTACTCTTTTTTATTTTGGGAGAATATAAATATATTGTTATTTGTTGATATTTATATGTTAACTCGTTGACCAATCATATATTTTTCATTGCATAGCACTGACTGGTTAGATTCCCATTTATGTGGCTAAATTTGCTATTGACGTGACTAGTTTCTTTTTTTTATATTTGGATTCCCATTATGTGGCTAGGTTCCTAGTTACCTTGCAGAGTTCCCACAAACATGACTAATTTCTTGCTCATATGTGTAGATTCCCCTTTATGTGATTAGACTGCCATTTTTTGTGGTTAGATTCCCATTTACTTGGCCTAGGTTTCCACAAACATGACATATTCTCGCTGATATTTTTAGATTTCCATTTATATGGCTAATTTCTGAATAATGTGGCTAAGTTACCACTGCCAGGTCTAATTTTTCACTAATACAACTAGTTGCTCACTGATGTCTGGATTCCCATTCCTGTGGCTAATATCCCTTTAATGTAGCCAAGTTTCAACTGATGCCTTGTTTCTTTCTGTCTTACCAAATCCCCCACGGAATGAGCTAGATTCCCATAGATGAAGCTAGCTTCTCATGGATAAGTTTCCCCATTGAAGTGGCTACATTCCAACTGACATTGATCATTTTCTCCTGACATGGGTTTTTCCCCTCTGTCATAGTTAATTTCCCATAAATTTGTTGCCTTTGACAAGTCTAATTTCCCAATGACATGGCTATTTGTCACTTACATATCTAGTTTGCTACAGATACAATTTACTGGCTATGTAGAGCCAGAGTAACACAGGAAGTCTCCCAGAAACCTCACAGAAATAAATAATTTATATAGTTTTTTTTTAGACTGTAGAATTGTAGTTCTAACAGTATTTGTTGCTACTGCCATTCCTGTTACACCTGAAATATGTAGATGGATGTAGACTATATTTGTACATATTTATACGTGAAGACTCACCTGGTTGATATTCTGTCATGTTTGGTTGTGTGTGAGCTTTCATGTCTCTGTGTGTCATGACTCATTGTTGATCCAGGCTACATTAGCAAATAAAGTATGTTTATAAATGGCAAGCCCAGGTTCAGTTGTTGTTAGATCCTTAATCAACCGATTATCCTCATTGCACGTCAGACAAGTCCTCAAGCTCTCGGATCTCATCTTTATTGTATCCCTCAGCATGTGGCGACTGACAATGCCAATTCTATGTTGGTTTAATATTAATAGTTGGTTTACTATTCATAGTTGGCTGTTTGTATAGGGTTTTATGTCTGGCTACGCCTCTTTTGACCTGAAGTTCTTGTAGTCTTTTTAATGTTGCCGATTCACCAGCATCTCCTGAATCATTTATTCATGCGACTTCCTTGACAGCATTGTGAACATCAGCCCAGTCCATTGCTTGTCCTGTACCTACCATAGCCCTGCTAACAAGCCACAAGGCTCTTTCATTCCCTCTTACTCCAGAGTGCCCCGACACAAAAATAAAACTGATTCCTGTTCAGATGAGATTTTAAAGAGACACCTACCATTGTCTTCAAACCACTCCTATCTTGATGTTTGTGCTGGGATGGACCCTATCTAGTGTTGTTACCCCCTCCCTATTCTGATGTGTGTTGCCACAGACAAGCTCCATACGCTTGTTGATGTTGTGACAGACTCCTTGTTCTTCTGTTTGCTGTAACACAGTCTCTATTCTTGTATGTGTATCGTATGCATGCAGTAGATTACAAATGAAAACTAAAAAAATCCTGTTTAAAATAAGGAAGCACAACACAAAGATAACAGACATGCATTTGGGCAAGTTTTATTCAGTGAACAAGGCAATGAATGATTTAATCAAGAATTGACACCATTGTACTCGGAATATTTCCACATTTCTACTCCTTCCCCTTCCTCCGTAACCAAGGAAGAGCTTTCAGACTGGTGGTACCAGTTGTAACATGAGTAAAAGTCCAGCTGTCTTTTTCCTTGCTTGTTGAAAACCATTTACATCCTCTGCACACTTCCCGCTGAGTCAGTTTTTGAGGTATGAATGCTGGTTCTGTTGTTCACTTAATCACAGAGAGCCTTCACCACGTATGCTTTATCATAGTGTAGCTCACCGCTTAGAGATGTGGCAGCAGCCAATCTATCAGCTTGCTTGATATCTTGCACACCATAATGTCTTCGACAGCCAATCTATAAGTCTGCTTAATATCTTGCACACCATAATGTCATCGGCAGAAAATCTATGTTATATTAATGGGCAAAACAAGATTACTTAGCTGTAGAAACAAATTACCACATTGAAACAGAAAAGTACTCCACAAGGAAACAGTGAATGTAAGTCAGTGAACAAGGCAGTTTCCTGACTTCAGGAGTGCTGGTGGACACTCCCTGTTAGCAAAAAAGATGTTCTTTAAATGTTATTTATTCTAATGTTGTTCAACATCATCATCAGGTGCCTTGCCAACTGGCGTGGGCGATCATGCCTTTCCACATTTCCGCAATCTCCTACAGCATGTATCATTTCGTGTGCCAACACACCTCCATGCCATACAACAAGACTGTCAAGAATCTTCTCTTGTTGTCTTCATCTATCCCTCCTTCCACAGATCTTTCCAGTGGTCACAACATGTTCCATTTTCCATCTTTTCATGGCCGAAAAAAGACTGTCTCCTCTGATGTCTGTGATAAATTGTCTTTGGGCTCCCGCCTCTTTCAAAACCTGTTCGTTGCTCTTTTTGGCTGTCCACGGTATTCTAAGCATTCTTCTGTAAAACCACATCTCTGAGGCCTCCAGAAATTGTTTTCCCTGTCTACCGATTGTCCAGGGCTCACAGCCATATGTAAAAACTGGATGTATGTAGCAAGCAAGAAATCTTTTTTCTAACCTTCAAGGACAGAGACATATTGCATAAGATGGTCTTTATTTTATAAAATGCGGTTTTTGCCCGTCCTATTCTGTTTCTTATCTCAGTAATGCATCCTCCATTTGATATTATCCATGTGCCCAGGTACTTGAATTACACCTTTATTGCACATTAGAAATAATTCTTTTCTTTGATAACACCATTACTTCTGTCATTCCAATGTTCAAACTGAGGCCCATTCTTCCACTTTCTACCACCACAATGTCTATCATTTCTTGTAGTTCTTTTTGACTTGTTGCTATCAAGACTGTGTGTGTCATCAGCTTAATGTAAATTGTTTGTATTATGCCCACCAACCACAATTCTGTGCATATCAGTTAAAGATCTCATTAAATATTCACTGTATAGTGAGAATAAATCAGGTGACAGTACACATCCTTGTCGTACACCCCTCTTTACGTACTGAAATGTACCTAAACTGTTCTTAATTCTTATAGCTGTTGCTTGCTGCCAATACATATTCTTTATTATTCGTAGATCTTTTTCATCAATGTTTAATTTTTCTAAAAGTTTGTTAGTCTTGTGATTCATAAGACTTATTGTGTGATGGTCTTCACATTTTAAAATGCCTGGTTTCTTTGGCAGAGCTATAAATATGGATTTAAAAGGTCATTTGGAATATACCCACTATAATAAATATCATTTAAAAGTTTAGTTATTATTTCACTTCCAAAATCCCCCAGTGCTTCGATTTCTTCCAGTGAGATGTTGTTTGGCCAGGGTGCTTTTCCTTTCTTCATATGATGTATTGCATCCTCAACTTCTGCAGTCATTATTGGTGGACCATCATTGTTGGCCTGCAGTTCTACATCTGTTATTACAGTTTTAAAATCTGCTGGTAAAAGGATAAACATCAAATTGGATGCATTCAAGAGAGATGAAGAAATAAGAGAAATATGTAACATCCATAGGCCTCTCAATCACATGAAACCATTCACAAGACTATCTTCCACAGGACACCACCCATAAGTCTATCTTCAAAATAAAACCACCCATAAGCCTATCTTCCACCTGAAACAACCCATAAGCCTTTCTTTCACCTGAAATCGCCCATAAGTCTATCTTCCACCTGAAACCATCCATAAGCCTTTCTTTCACCTGAAACCACCCATAAGCTTTTCTTTCACCTGAAACCACCCATAAGCCTTTCTTCCACCTGAAACCACCCATAAGCCTATCTTCCACCTGAAACCACCCATAAGCCTATCTTCCACCTGAAACCACCCATAGATCTATCCAAATGGTTTGAACAGGGTGTGGCTGTTTAAATTAAACTACACACCAGTAATTTCCAGTAGTGCCTTGTGTCCGCATGAATCAGTCCTTATCCTAAATGCCTATGATCTGTCAAAAGCAAACATCCTTTATGTCTCTCATCCACTTAAAGCAATCATTATTCTTGATTCCCGTGTGGGTTCCGCGGCCCTATTATAGGGAAAACGAGAATAGACCCACTGCCTACCCAAAAGCATGTCATAAGAGTCAACTAATTGGGAATTTCCTTCGAAGTCGGAGTGCATCTGCTTGAGAGGCAAGGAACCAGTAGTCTGCATACAGATAAGACAGATCTGTTAAACGGATGCACACGCAACACTCGGGTTTTGGAATAGTACTGCAGTCCAGAAGTGGATGAACAACCAGAACTTTCCACCAGAGTTTACAGCTGGTGAACATGAAGAAGAATAATTATTCTTGATATTTATCATCCATTTGAAGCAGTCATTATCCTAGATGTCTTATCACTAGAAGCGATCATTATCCTAGATGTCTTATCACTAGAAGCGATCATTATCCTAGATGTCTTATCACTAGAAGCTATCATTATCCTAGATGTCTTATCACTAGAAGCGATCATTATCCTAGATGTCTTATCACTAGAAGCGATCATTATCTTAGATGTCATATCACTAGAAGCGATCATTATCCTAGATGTCTTATCACTAGAAGCGATCATTATCCTAGATGTCTTATCACTAGAAGCGATCATTATCTTAGATGTCTTATCACTAGAAGCGATCATTATCCTAGATGTTTATCACTAGAAGCGATCGTTATCTTAGATGTCTTATCACAAGAAGCGATCATTATCCTAGATGTCTTATCACAAGAAGCGATCATTATCCTAGATGTCTTATCACTAGAAGCGATCATTATCCTAGATGTCTTATCACTAGAAGCGATCATTATCCTAGATGTCTTATCACTAGAAGCGATCATTATCTTAGATGTCTTATCACTAGAAGCGATCATTATCCTAGATGTCTTATCACTAGAAGCGATCATTATCCTAGATGTCTTATCACTAGAAGCGATCATTATCCTAGATGTCTTATCACTAGAAGCGATCATTATCTTAGATGTCGTATCACTAGAAGCGATCATTATCCTAGATGTCTTATCACTAGAAGCGATCATTATCCTAGATGTCTTAACACTAGAAGCGATCGTTATCTTAGATGTCTTATCACTAGAAGCGATCATTACCCTGAATGTATATCTCCACCTGAAGCAGCTGTATGATTCAGGGGGTGATCGGGTGAGATTTCGAACCCTGCCCAAATAAATTTAAAGACATGCCATCCCTAAGTGGGTGCCAGTGTCCCATCGGTGGGGAGGGGGGGGTTAGACCCACTGCCTCCCTCACATGCATGTCGTAAGAGTCGACTACGTAGAGGTTTCATTCGAAGTCAGTTTATCTGCCCAAGATGCAAGGAACCAACAGTGGGCACACAAAAAGTCAGATCTGTAAAACGGATATGCCCCCAAAGTTCCAGAGGTGGACGAACAACCACAACATTCCGCAGGAGTTTACAACCAGTGAAGGAGAAGCACTTGATGGTGATGACCCTGTCGACTGTTCCTTCCCATAATAAGTGGTCTGTTGCGCAATGTAAATCGATGAACAGAGCCGCATGTTATGGAATATTGATTAATGAGCAAATGTGATGACGAGCAAGGTACACTAACATAGGAAAAGGGGGGAGGGGGGATAACCTTATGACACAAATACTGAGACAGTGAACAAAGCGGAAGAATCAATACAATCAGCGACTAGGGAGATGAAAGATCAAGGGCTGGGACACATAAGCTCTAGTTGGATCACGGTATTTGTATCGGCTGATCCATATGGGATTCCTCTTTTTCTGGGCTCTGCTTTTCTGCTAGGCTGCGATTTATGCGCCTTTCGGTCCAAACAGATCCGCCGATCTCTTCCCTAATTAATTTACTTTTTACGACATACTTAGGGGGCAGTGGTTGGTTTAGTTGCTCTCCAAAATGGGAGCACGGGAAGCCGGTATGTATGGAACAAATGGATTTATCGGTGAAGGACTGACATCAGAACACTAGGGACATCCCCCACACGGGCTCTGTCCTCATTCTCGGCGATCAATGAAACTTCTTCTTCCGTTCGCTTGAAATAAATATCTATACTTGCAATGATGTCTCTAGTATGAGCTTCACTGTCTTTTGTAATTCACTCAGCGGCCCGTAAAGTTTGACTTGCACCGATGTTTCTCTTGGCCAACAGTTTTGCCTAGATATTTTGTATTTGGGACAGTTTTGGAGGATATGATCTGCTGTTTCAGGTGCCAATCCACATGTGCACATGACTGATTCGGCGATTTTAAATTTTGTGTACATGTGACTGCGAAGTTGACTGTGTCCTGTTCTAAGGAGTAGAACACTAACTTGCTCTGGTCTGTCCATAAAATTGTTATCGTCTTGTGCCGGTTTGGGTGACTTTCTGATTGATTTGATTTTTCTCTTCTTTTGTTGATAAGAGACTAGTACGTCAGGTTGTTCTTCATTTGCACCATCCTTAGCCGGTTTGTCAGTTCTTTCATTTCTAAAAAACGATTTCAACGAAACAATTCTCATACAGATAGTGCAGACTGTAGACCCGCCTGTTTTTTCCTCCGCATGCTGAAAATGGAGTTTTTGCTTCACTGCCAGCGGAATTAGTTTCCCCAGATAAGAGTGTCCTGTCGGTTCTGTTTCATTGTCCACTTGATCCTGAAGAATGGTCACCTCCTTCGTTCGTTCTTTCTTTAACGGGCACACATGGGCGACCGGGTCGTCTATTAGATCGCCGGTAGACGACTTCATCGCCGATCGGGCCAATATTTGGGTCTGTCTTCTCTCATCGCATCAACACTGTAGGAGTCTTTTTCAGGGCTCTTGATGGCGTGCAGTGCTAAGCCAGTTTATATGGCGCACATAACCTGGTCACAATTACAATCTAAGCCTTCTTCTTCTGTGATGCTGGTTAAACGTGGCGATTTCTTTACCCGGCGAAGCACCTGCCTACCTCTTTGGGAGATAGGGAGTGGGGGGGGGGGGGGAATATGAAAAATCGACTAGGTTCAAGGCTGCTGAAGACAGCTTTAGCTGTAATTATGGTCTGGTTTTAGGTGCGCCATATTGAATAGCTGAAGTGTTTTGTTGTGTCCGTTGTTATGGCTTAATGTCCCTAACTTATGTCTCTTGACACGAAGCTGGATGCAGTTAAGGGTCTGGCTGATCAGAGAGAAGTCATGGATGGCTCAGGCTGAGGAAACGATCAGGTAGGATTGTATACTTGAGAACATTAGGCGATGAGAGGAGTGGAACAGCGGAACAGTGAGACTTGTGTAGAGTCATTATCACTTTGAGCCACGATTGCAGGGAATGGCCAGCAGGTGCCACGGAGGCCAAAAAAAAGTGCCTGGGGTTTCTTAGCAAAAGTTAATGGTCGACATTTGGTGCAGGAGAGCCTAGCATATGATACCACAACATCCAGCTCAAGAGTGGAGGCGGTCACTGCAGCTTTCCGCTGGCTGAAGAACACGCGCGCGCGCGAACACACACACACACACACACATCGTGATTGTAATGGGCTCAGAAAACATGTTGAGGAAGGTGAGGACAGGCTTGCTCTGTGCTGAGTGGCATGCTTCGCTTCGAGGGTCACGGATGAAGAGCATTTTCTGGATCTTTTCTACGGGTAATGCCGTCGCCTTAGGAGATGAACAGGCGGACAGACTGGCTGGCTCTGCACAACTTCATGGAATACTGATGCATGATAAGGCAGACGTGCTTAAGGCCTTAAGACACGTGCACAATTCGTAAAAGCATATTGATCATCACAGTCTGTTGAGAGTGATGCGCTGACGAGGGGATCTGACCGACATTCAATGCTCAGAAGAAAGGCAAGACGGATCAAACTTTCAAACAAACTTTATTTTTAAAGGATTACAAATTGGGCACGCAGGCCCGTTTTACATTCGGCCCTTCCAAGCATTCATCTTTCAGACCACAACTGCATATTATTAGTAATACATGTTATCTTCTCTTCTATATTAATAAAAATTGTAAATTTCCGTTCGTTGTAATAGCTAATCTCCGAAAGTTTTTCACCGATTGCTTTTAGGTTTTCATACAACGTTGTATTCGACTGCGTGGGTGTTTTTATGTAAAATTGTCGCACAAACCTCGAACTATATAGCTTCAGCAACGATCACATCGGTTTTTGTTTCGTTGCTGGCCCGGAATTGTTTTGAGTTCCACTGGTGGGCGGCCTTTGATTGTCGACCGCATCATTATCATCACGTGCCTTGCCGACTGGCGTGGGCGATCATGCCTTTCACTAATCTGCGATCTCCTGCAGCATGTATCAGTTCGTGTGCTGACACACCTCCATGCCATGCAACAAAACTGTCAAGAATCTTCTCTCGTTGTCTTCATCTATCCCTCCTTCCACAAATCTTTCCAGTGGTCACAACATGTTCCATTTTCCCTCTTCTCATAACATGGCCGAAAAACGATGACTGTCTCCTTCTGATGTCTGTGATAAGTTGTCTTCGGGCTCCCGCATCTTTCAAAACCTTTTGGTTGCTCTTTTTTTTTTTTTTTTTTTTGGCTGTTCAAGGTGTTGTAAGCATTCTTCTGTAAAATCACATCTCTGAGGCCTCAAGAAATTGTTTCGCCTGCCTACCGATTGTCCAGGATTCACAGATCCTTAAATGTATGTACTTGTCCTAAAATACTTTTATTACACATTTAGGAAGAATTCTTTTCTTTGATACCACCATTACTTCTGTCTTCCCATTATTCAAACTGAGGCCCATTCTTCCACTTTCTATCATCACAATGTCTATCATTTCCTGAGGTTCTTTCTGACTTGTTGCTATCAAGACTGTCATCAGCTTAACGTAAATTGTTTGTATTATGCCCACCAACCACAATTCCGGGCATATCAGTTAAAGACCTCATTATATATTCACTGTATAGTGAGAATAAATCAGTTGACAGTACACATCCTTGTCGTACACCCCTCTTTACCTACTGAAATGTACCTAAACTGTTCTGAATTCATATAGCTGTTGCTTGCTGCCAATACATATTCTTTATTATTCGTAGATCTTTTTCATCAATGTTTAATTTTTCTGACAGTTTGACATCTGAGTCATGTGACTCATAAGATTTATTGTGCGATGGTCTTCACGTTTTAAAGTGCCTGGTTTCTTTGGCAGAGCTATAAATATTGATTTTAAAGGTCATTTGGAATATACCCACCATTATAAATATCATTTAAAAGTTTAGTTATTATTTCAATTCCAAAATCTCCCAGTGCTTCGATTTCTTCCAGTGAGATGTTGTCTGGCCCGGGTGCTTCTCCTTTAATCATATGATGTATTGCATCCACAACTTCTGCAGTCATTATTGGTGGACCGTCATTGTTGGTCTGCAGTTCTACATCTGGTCTATTATCCTGATACAATTCCCCTATATACTCTGTTCATATGTTTGTTAATTATATTACTATGTCCCATTAATAAGTCATCATCTTTTGAATTTCAAATTCCAGTGCTGTTACGTGTCATCTTTCCTGTTAATATATTTATCTGTTGGTACATGGAATGTGAGTCTTTCCTGTGATTTTCCCCAACCTCTGTACACATTTGATTCAGCCAGGCTTCTTTGTTCACTATTTCTTTTTGTATTCTAGAGTATTCTTCTTTATCATTCTTTTTCTTCCTTCTTTTATCCATCAACTGTAGAATTTCGGTTGACATCCATTTCTTCTTTTTTTTTTTTTTTTTTTTGTGCAACTCTATGGGTTGGTGGGATTGTCTCTTTTGGTGTCTGCTGAATTGACTCACGCAACATATCCCACTGTTCATCAATAGCCTGTATAATTTTTATTGCATTTTACCTGTTTTAAACAGTAACAATGTACCGTATGAACCTCATACAGTGGTTAGTTGCGTATCATTTACAGGACGTTGCAGAACCAACCCAAGCAGCACCTGGCTGTTGTGTGGTTTCTCTAGACAAATTTACATCCAGTAGTTATTGACCTCATACCTCTGCATAAAACTAGGCCCAAAGGTCTTCACCTTTGAAAATGAAACGTAACATTGCATTCGAAAACGCTCGTGTTTTTATTTAAGAGTGTTGCACAAAACATGAGCTATATAGCTCTGGCGACGATCACAGCAGCATCTTGGTTTTGTTTTCCGACGATCCGATTTATTTTTCTTCTTTGCCAAGTTCACGACGCAAGTTGTTATTTCCCCTGATAGGCGACCTCTGACTGTTGACATCATGAAGCAGGTCGTTATGGTATCGAAGAGTTGTTGACAGAGTGTATGGAAATGTTAAGATGTGTGCATTTCTTTGATTTGGAGAGAGGAGTAGTCGGTGCGCTTGGGAAAAAGGGGAAGGGGGTGGGTTTAATAACAGAATCTGTTAACTGAGAGAGCTTACAGTTTATTTTAGTCCGGATGGACACGAATGCCAAGGTCAATTAAAAATCGTCAGGTGATGAATTTCAAATCCTTCGAAGAGGGAGAGAGGAGTAGACGATTATAATTTAAGATGAAGTCCGGACAGGGTAGAGAAGAGCAATGCACGATCACCTGACTGACTGAGGTTCAAATCCCATTAGGACCGAACCACAAGCCATAAACACCCGGTGACACAAAGTGTCACCATTAGGATGAGAATCACCTAGGCATAAGTCCCAGAAACCCTGTTCAACCCATAGGTTATATTTAGGGCCCTGACAACAGCCTGGAAAGAAGGGACATATTGATAACAACAAATGTGTTACGAAGAAGATGAATGTAGTTGTATGTAATCCACCCATTTATGAAAAACAAAACAAAAAATCGATGTTAAACCTACTGCGAGCAGTATAGGTTATAATTGTGGTCTGGTTTCTTTGTGTCGGTTATTTTGGCTCAGAAATGTTAATTACACCAAAACTATAGGCCTGAATCGGTACTCTAGTACCTAGTGATGGTTGTTTGGGAAGAGGGTGGTATGCACTATACAAACCCACACATATATATAGACATTCATCTCGTACAATTTATTTGAAAGTGGTTCACCACCTAACAGTAAATCTGTACATTACCATTCACATCTGAATGTCCTGGACAGAAAATCCATGAAATGCTCCTGACCTGAGTCTTATCATGCTCAGCAAACTAGTCAGTGCATTAAACACCTGTTTCTCTTTTCTGGAGCAATTTGCATTTAGCACTCAAGGTTCACACGCAATTTTCAGGAAACAAGAATTTAGCAGCTTATCTGGCTTATAGCCAACTATATATGCCCATGGTTTTCAATGGTTTAAGACGACGGTTTTCAACCTGTTTCACGTCCCCTTTTTAAAATATTGCAAAACCCCCCACATCCCCACACCCAACTTTAATTTATGTGATTAAAAAGAGGTGAGCAAAAATAAAGACCCGGAGCACTATTAACAAGAACGCATAGACAAACATTCACATAAATCAGTGTTAAATAATTAATTTTACACTTTTAACAGTAGATGTACAAACTGTTCATGAAAATAACAACGTCCTAGACTTTTTGTTTTATAAATAGTTTTGAAAGATATTGTATTTATAGTTGCAAGAAATTCATGTTTATTCATGTTTATTCAACGGATCACCATCATGGCACACAGGTGTAACCAAAAAGTGCTCTGTTCTACTTCTAACTCAAGTCTGAGTCTGAAGAATCTCAGCGCAGTGCACGAACTCCGTTGCACCGGCGAGGATCCTAAAAATAAAAAAAAAATCTAATTATTACGAGTACATATGAAACTAAATTTCAAAACTTCTTCCTCTTCTTCTTCTTCTTCTTCTTCTTCTTCTTCTTCTTCTTCTTCTTCTTCTTCTTCTTCTTCTTCTTCTTCTTCTTCTTCTTCTTCTTCTTCTTCTTCTTCTTCTTCTTCTTCTGCGTTCGACATCAGTCATGCTAAACATTGAGTCCCGTCTGGGTCAAAAATAGGATTGTGCGTTTAAGGTCGCCATCGGTCCCCCATAGCTTCTCTCGCAATGTGGATCCCCTGGGCCAGATCCACAGTCTTTGCTGGGAGAGGTAAGGACAGTACTGCAGTATGTGCTGAGGGGTCTGTCGTTCTGCTCCACAATCACAGGCAGCGGATTCTTTTATGCCTATCCTGTACAGGTGTGCTCGAAGACCAAGGTGTCCAGTCCGAAGTCTAAAAATTTATGTTTTTCTTTCCTGTTGAGTTTGTTTATGCTGTCCCTCTCTGGTCTGTAATCTCCATTCTGCCTTCTCCACTCCCGCTTGAAAGACTGCTTTAACGCTGTTTTGGTTTCCTTGTAGCTGTGTGGTGGATGAGGTTGTGGAAGATAACTCCCAGCTTTTGCCAAGTCATCTGCTCTCCCATTTCCTTGAATACCACAGTGGGCTGGTATCCACTGCAAGACCAGTTCTGCTTCCTAGGAGAGTGAGCCAATGTTGGTCCTTAGATCTGCAATTAGTTTGTCTACTCATAAAACATGTAAACAAAAAATTTCAAAACTGCGTAACGCTATCTACCCCCCTCCCCCTCCCTCTCTCTTTGAAACTTCCTTGCGTCCCTTGGTTAAAAACTCCAAGGTTGAACCCCCCCCCCCCCCCTCCCTCTCTCTTTAAAACTTCCTTGCGTCCCTTGGTTAAAAACTCCAAGGTTGAACCCCCCCCCCCCCCCTTCCCTCCCCCTCACCTCCTGGGCTGAAAAACCCTCAGGTTGCCCCCACCTCCCGGGCTGAAAAACCCCTCAGGTTGCCCCCCCCCCCACCCCCACCAAAGATTGAAAACCCCTGGTTTAAGGGGAGAAAACTTGATTGATTAAAGGGAAGAAACTCACAATGACAGGAAGTAGAGGACTCAACAGTTTTTCAAACGAGCCGGACACAACATGAGCTACCAGTTCTACAGAAACACCACGCTCGGGCACACACTGCAGGAAACTCTGGATGAGCTCATTCAGGTGAGAAAATGTGTTCTTGAACCCGACTGCTTCAGTTTCTGCTGTACTGCGCCTCCTCTCTCTCCCCTACTCCTCCTTGTAAATATAGGTACTGGTACCTGTGTTTTTAGGGTAGCCCCCCCCCCCCTCTCCCTTTTTTCAAAAGTTTGCAAACAGGCTATAAGAGCCTCTGACCACATATAGGCATTCTTGTTTCCCTCGGCAAATGCTATAACATTTTGAATGAACTGAACTCCCATCGCTAATAATTTATCTGTGGCGGCCCTCTTCTCCTTTTTTTCTTTTTATTCTCCCTTCATTACCTTCTTCGTATTCGTTCTATTCCTCTTCATTCTTTCATACACATTTATGAACCTTCCTCTGTCTCTCATGTCTAGCAGAGACATTAAAAAAAAAAAAAACGCTTGGTGGCTTTAGAATCATCACCTTATAGAATTCATTTGGGAAGATCTTAGAGAAGATAGTCGCAGAAGCTGCAGGAATTTTTGGGAAGGGAGAAATTTCGGTACTCCTGTCAAATCCGGACGAAGACTAAAAAGCCTTGGACGACTTAGTCAGAGTTCTCTCCCGTGGCCGCACTCCAAACAGTGATCGGAAAAGCCACAACGAAACAAAGAAGACAGTCACGTCGACATTCAGGGCTGCCAATGCTTGGTTGTTTCCCCCAGATCTGGTTTTTTTTCGACGCTGCAGGACAATTCTGGGTGTTTTTTTTTTGGGTGTGTTTTGTTTGTTGGTGTTTGCCGATTTGTATGCTTTAATGATCGATAAATTTGCGTGGTTAGGGGGTAGGGGTTAGGGTTAGGAAGTAGGATTAGGATTAGGGTTAGCGGTAGGGTTAGGTTTAGCGTTAGATTTGACAATTTTGACGCCGGAGTTCCCTATAATCGCGCACAGTCCCATACACACACACAAACAATCGAGGGCCTCTGGATGCTGGTCAAACGCACAATTCGCCAACGATTGGGGGCACCAGTCGCACGCTATTGGCGTCATATTTGGCAGAATTTCAGTGGCGCCACTCCCACAAACATCATATTGTCGGCCAGTATTTCGAAATCCTACGTCAAAATTTTCACATCTAACCCTAACCCTACCCCTAACCCTAACCCTAACCCTACCCCTAACCCTACCCCTAACCCTACCCCTAACCCTAACCCTACCCCTAACTCTAATCCAACAACCGCATGATGATGACTACACAACCATTCACAATGCCTCACGCAACCGTACGCAACCCTGCACGCAACCATATGATGATGCCACGATGCCTCACGCAACCATACGCAGCCCTACACGCAACCGCAGGATGCTAGGTTTGTTTTCCGATCACTGTTTGGAGTGCGGCCAAGGGAGAGAACTGACTAAGTCGTCCAAGGCTTTTTATTCTTCGTCCGGATTTGACAGGAGAGCCGAAATTTCTTTCAAGAGGTCTGTGTAGCTAGGGACGAGGAAAAGATGCCTGGCCCAGTGCAGCCACTTTTATTTTGGATGTGTATGACAGAACAGACAGGAAACGATGGCGTCAGAGCTTGACCCCAAGGATAGAGTAAAATACGACATTTTGATGACCGCATTCATGGAGAAGGGGTTCAGTCCCTGGTTGGTGAATTGAGTTGCAGCTGACTTGATTTCTCGTCGAGTTGCTCTCCGTTTCGGTACATGGACCTCAGAGCCACTCATTATAGCCCTGGGACTGCCACTTGGATCTGTCATCTCGCCTGTGCTTTTTAACGTTTATTGGAACAAGATTGCAAGCCTAAAAGCACCAGGAGTTGGAAGGATTTTTAACATCTGCAGGAGATATGGAGATGATATTGTCGCCTATAGGCAGTGGAGAGATAGGGAACACACAGCCCTGGAGCTACCAGGCGACAGACACAAAGTGATTGACGAGTGTACAGAAATGAGTGCTGTCATTCACGTAGAAAAGGCATCTGTTTTATGGTGTTTTCTAGACAACAAAATTAACAGAGCTGATGTACCAAGTCTTACGATGGATATTGTCATTTTCGCGTCTTCTGGGCTATGAAGATACCATCATCATCAAGTGCCTTGCCAGCTGGCCTAGGCGTTCATGTCTCTCCAGAGATCTCAGTCTTTGGTGTTCTGGATAAATTCCACTGATGATATTCCTCCATGCCACTGTCTTAAGCCATCTACAATCAGATCTATGGTCTACTACTACCTCTTCTACCGGTGATCTTTCCAGTCGTCACGATATTTTCCATTTCTCCTTTTCTAATTAAATAACCAAAGAACTTTGTTTGTCTCCTTCTCATTGTTGTATATAATGTTCTACTTTCATTAGCCATTTCCAGGCAATCAATGTTATTTAATCTGGCAGTACAAGGCATTCGCAACATTATTCTCAAGAACCACATCTCCGAGACCACTGTTATTTTCATTACATTGTGCTTCAAAATATTAGATATATTACTATTTACTTTGTCTTTCAGATAAACGTTCAACGTCATTGTGTTGCAGTAGCGAGACATGCATGTAAAGTAAAGTAAAGATCCATTTTCACGCCTTTTAAGCGCATCGGGCATATGGGAAGAACACCCATTCTTTTACAGACCATTCGGCACTAGGTGAGTAATGTGGTCAGCATTACGCCGGCCGAATTTACTTTCCCAGGACATACATCCTGGTACCCATTTTAGGCTGGGTTGACCTGCGACTCCTCATACCACGATAAAAATCCACGCAGCCAGCAGTGGGTTTCGATTGCGGTACATTGGAATTACGAGTCGGACTCGCAACTCCTAAGCCACGGACGCCGCTCGAGGTATGCATGTAACAGGTGTAATCGCAGCCTACACTTTCGATTGCCAAAGAAAAACGCATTATGCTACTATTTATTATTACTATTTATTACAAAAACGTAACTCAGTTTGCATCTCGAACATAACGAAAATAATGCTTGAAGCATACGTACGCCACTCATGCAGAAACTGAATCGTGTGATAGGAAAAAACTCCACAGGGGAGCAAGTACAGCAGGGAGCTACCAGTCATCAGTAGAAGTTATCCCTCGTCGACAAACGTTTCTGCACACGACCTCCTAGACGTTTTCAGAGAGTGGGCCCACCTGAGCTCATGAAGCTCAGGGCTGGTACACTGCTGCACGAATTTACCGGATGGTGTTTTTCTTTCGGATAGGGACAAGACGACTTGGTGATTTTGCAGAGGGCACTGTGAGATAAGAAGCCGCCACTGTAGCATAATTAGAGCAGTCTGCATACCTGGACGACCGAGCAACAAGCTTACGATTGGTATACCGGACACATGAAAGCTACCAGTTGCTAATACTACGATGTAAGCTGCACACACATACTCAGTAAAAAATTAAGCCACGAGGAGGAAAATATCACGTGATACTCTCTCCAGCCTAATCGTTACTGTTGATGCTAACCACGACCTTCTCTATATATTTATTTATTAGAGAAGGCAGTGGTGCTAACACATGCGAGCGAATACGCCACGTCCTTGATGAGTTCATTATCCTTAGTCATTTCAGCTTTGGAAGTCAATATCTTCTAGTTTCATTGTTGTTTCAGATGGGACAGATCAGTCCCCGCTTGGCATTGCTTGTGCTGCAGCAGTTTGACAAGTCTGTCAGCGAGGCCTTGTCTCAGCGAGTCACAGCAAAGGTTACATTCAAGGTTGGTTTTCTGCATATTGTTGACGATCGTACGGTTACGAACTGAGTGAAGCAAAATATTAAGATGATTAAAGGGATAAATGTTGCTACTGTCCATGATTCGTCGCCTTCTCCTCCTCATTCTCCTCCTTCCGCTCCTCCTTCTCCTAATTTGTAACCCTTTGAAAATAAAGTTCGTTCGCTCGTTCGTTCGTCCGTTCTCCTCCTCCTCCTACTACTACTACTACTACAACAACAACTACTACTACTACTACTACTACTACTACTACTACTACTACTACTACTACTACTACTACTACTACTACTACTACTACTACTACTTTTTATTCCTACTACCACTCCTCCTCCTCCTCCTCCTCCTCGTACTACTACTACTACTACTACTTCTCCTTTTATTCCTACTACTCCTCCTCCTCCTCCTCCTACTACTACTACTACTACTACTACTACTACTACTACTACTACTACTCCTACTACTCCTACTACTGCTACTACAACTACTACAACTACTACAACTACTACTACTACTACTACTACTCCTACTGCTACTACTACTACTACTACTACAACTGCTGCTGCTATTGCTGCGACTACGATTATTTTTTCTTCTCTGCTCTCCTTGTTTTCGTACTCGCCGTCGTCGTATTCGTTTTCCTTTTTATTGTTATCTTCTCCTGTCCTCCTTTCGTCTTCTTCCGCCTTCTTTCTTCTCCTCACTCCATTTCTTCTTCTCCTTCTCTGGTTAATCAAAGTCTCCAATATCCAGGCGTTCCCTGTATAAAACGATTGGATGAAATATTATCCAATCCCAGCAAGCCTGTACGTGCGGTACTAAACCCTGGCCTCCCAAATAAAGCCCACCCACCCCCTCCATCCCCTTTCCTCAAATCAAAATTTTCAGATTTATTTTAGCATAAGCCCTATCCAAATATAAACCCTAATTAAGATCATCAGCTAGATTATGTGTAGGATTCATGAGATAAAATCCTGACCGTTGAGATATTAGGGCACTGCGAACAAGCTGGATGGACAAGAAAGGCTAAGGCTTTATTCCTGAAAACAATAGATCGGGGTTCTACGGGAAATGGGGTCGCAATAAGTGCAAGATGGAATTCGGGTTTTGGAGAGTTGTGACGATGTTTCAGAAAGAAAAAAAAAATGATGACGTGACTGTGTTTGAATAAATGTAGGTTTTTGTTTTTAAAAAGAACCTCCCCCCCCCCCCCCTCCCCCCCCCCCCACAAACCCCTTCCTTAAAAATAAGCCGCATTCATTTTTGGAGCAAAAATTAATACAAGACCAGGGGTTATTTTAATGAAAAATCCAGAGGTTGCATCTTTAGATCATCTCCCTACAGCAAGAGTGCTTAAATTGGGGATCTTAGGCACTTTGAGGCTTCACTTTCTCCCAGGGTGTAAAATGGGGATAAGGAGGGGGTGGGGGGAGGGGGCTTAGCGAGTCTAGCTCCTCGCGCTTCAAGTCTACCTTTGAAGTATTTGTTTATTCATGTCACAGGTTAAGTCTACCTTTGAAGTATTTGTTTATTCATGTCACACGTTAAGTCTACCTTTGAAGTATTTGTTTATTCATGTCACAGGTTAGGTCTACCTTTGAAGTATTTGTTTATTCATGTCACAGGTTAAGTCTACCTTTGAAGTATTTGTTTATTCATGTCACAGGTTAAGTCTACCTTTGAAGTATTTGTTTATTCATGTCACAGGTTAGGTCTACCTTTGAAGTATTTGTTTATTCATGTCACACGTTAAGTCTACCTTTGAAGTATTTGTTTATTCATGTCACAGGTTAAGTCTACCTTTGAAGTATTTGTTTATTCATGTCACAGGTTAAGTCTACCTTTGAAGTATTTGTTTATTCATGTCACACGTTAAGTCTACCTTTGAAGTATTTGTTTATTCATGTCACAGGTTAGGTCTACCTTTGAAGTATTTGTTTATTCATGTCACAGGTTAGGTCTACCTTTGAAGTATTTGTTTATTCATGTCACACGTTAAGTCTACCTTTGAAGTATTTGTTTATTCATGTCACAGGTTAAGTCTACCTTTGAAGTATTTGTTTATTCATGTCACAGGTTAAGTCTACCTTTGAAGTATTTGTTTATTCATGTCACAGGTTAGGTCTACCTTTGAAGTATTTGTTTATTTATTTCACACGTTAAGTCTACCTTTGAAGTATTTGTTTATTCATGTCACAGGTTAAGTCTACCTTTGAAGTATTTGTTTATTCATGTCACAGGTTAAGTCTACCTTTGAAGTATTTGTTTATTCATGTCACACGTTAAGTCTACCTTTGAAGTATTTGTTTATTCATGTCACAGGTTAGGTCTACCTTTGAAGTATTTGTTTATTCATGTCACAGGTTAAGTCTACCTTTGAAGTATTTGTTTATTCATGTCACAGGTTAAGTCTACCTTTGAAGTATTTGTTTATTCATGTCACAGGTTAGGTCTACCTTTGAAGTATTTGTTTATTCATGTCACACGTTAAGTCTACCTTTGAAGTATTTGTTTATTCATGTCACAGGTTAAGTCTACCTTTGAAGTATTTGTTTATTCATGTCACAGGTTAAGTCTACCTTTGAAGTATTTGTTTATTCATGTCACACGTTAAGTCTACCTTTGAAGTATTTGTTTATTCATGTCACAGGTTAGGTCTACCTTTGAAGTATTTGTTTATTCATGTCACAGGTTAGGTCTACCTTTAAAGTATTTGTTTATTCATGTCACACGTTAAGTCTACCTTTGAAGTATTTGTTTATTCATGTCACAGGTTAAGTCTACCTTTGAAGTATTTGTTTATTCATGTCACAGGTTAAGTCTACCTTTGAAGTATTTGTTTATTCATGTCACACGTTAAGTCTACCTTTGAAGTATTTGTTTATTCATGTCACAGGTTAGGTCTACCTTTGAAGTATTTGTTTATTCATGTCACACGTTAAGTCTACCTTTGAAGTATTTGTTTATTCATGTCACAGGTTAAGTCTACCTTTGAAGTATTTGTTTATTCATGTCACAGGTTAAGTCTACCTTTGAAGTATTTGTTTATTCATGTCACACGTTAAGTCTACCTTTGAAGTATTTGTTTATTCATGTCACAGGTTAGGTCTACCTTTGAAGTATTTGTTTATTCATGTCACAGGTTAAGTCTACCTTTGAAGTATTTGTTTATTCATGTCACACGTTAAGTCTACCTTTGAAGTATTTGTTTATTCATGTCCCACGTTAAGTCTACCTTTGAAGTATTTGTTTATTCATGTCACACGTTAAGTCTACCATTGAAGTATTTGTTTATTCGTGTCACACGTTAAGTCTACCTTTGAAGTATTTGTTTATTCATGTCACACGTTAAGTCTACCTTTGAAGTATTTGTTTATTCACGTCACAGGTTAAGTCTACCTTTGAAGTATTTGTTTATTCATGTCAGAGGTTAAGTCTACCTTTGAAGTATTTGTTTATTCATGTCACAGGTTAAGTTTACCTTTGAAGTATTTGTTTATTCATGTCACAGAGTAACTCTACCTTTGAAGTATTTGTTTATTCGTGTCACACGTTAAGTCTACCTTTGAAGTATTTGTTTATTCATGTCACAGGTTAGGTCTACCTTTGAAGTATTTGTTTATTCATGTCACACGTTAAGTCTACCTTTGAAGTATTTGTTTATTCATGTCACAGGTTAAGTCTACCTTTGAAGTATTTGTTTATTCATGTCACAGGTTAAGTCTACCTTTGAAGTATTTGTTTATTCATGTCACAGGTTAAGTCTACCTTTGAAGTATTTGTTTATTTATGTCACAGGTTAAGTCTACCTTTGAAGTATTTGTTTATTCATGTCGCAGGTTAAGTTTACCTTTGAAGTATTTGTTTATTCATGTCACACGTTAAGTCTACCTTTGAAGTACTTGTTTATTCATGTCACATGTTAAGTCTACCTTTGAAGTATTTGTTTATTCATGTCACAGGTTAAGTCTACCTTTGAAGTATTTGTTTATTCATGTCACACGATTTCAGATGAATTATTATGTTCACTCACCATTCAGCACATCGTCGTCGTTATCATCATCACTCTTTAACGAGATGTTGAATCGGGTAGGAGGAATGGGTGGAAGAGAGACAGTGAGAGACCCAGGGAGCAGGTGCTGCACAGTTTAGCATCATGGCATGGGGGATCATGTATCTCAGAACTGTGTGAAAGTGCACGTGCTGTGGACAGACATGGCGACCAACGCCATCATCATTATCATTACCGTGTGCCATGACGATAAAGAAAGCGGGTTATGATTCGCTATTCACAAGATCACCAGAATCAGGGATCAGGTCGGTGCTCTTGTCATAGTCATAGACGAGGTTTCAGCTTCACTGTAATCGGATCACCGCGTACTTGCTCCGTTCCTGTACCAGTGAAAATCAGATGAAATATCCCCCAGAGTCCCATCTGAAAAACTGTAACTGGTGAACACGCAATTAGTCCCGGCACAATCTAGAAATATGCGCACGCATTCTGGATTCTAAAACAAACAAACATAGCCTGTCCCCAAAATAATTGTATTCACAGAACATGGCTAGGAAGTTCAACGAAAGGTAAAGGGGCAGAAACACACACAGAAACATGGCTAGGAAGTTCAACGAAAGGTAAAGGGGCAGAAACACACACAGAAACATGGCTAGGAAGTTCAACGAAAGTTAAAGAGGTAGAAACACACACAGAAACATGGCTAGGAAGTTTTGCGAATGGTAAAGGGGTAGAAACACACACAGAAACATGGCTAGGAAGTTTTTGCGAAAGGTAAAGGGGTAGAAGCACACACAGAAACATGGCTAGGAAGTTCAACAAAAAGGTAAAGGGGCAGAAACACACACAGAAACATGGCTTGGAAGTTCAACAAAAGGTAAAGGGGCAGAAACACACAGACGAAACATGGCTAGGAAGTTCAACAAAAAGGTAAAGAGGCAGAAACACACACACAGAAACATGGCTAGGAAGTTCAACAAAAAGGTAAAGGGGCAGAAACACACACAGAAACATGGCTAGGAAGTTCAACAAAAAGGTAAAGAGGCAGAAACACACACAGAAACATGGATAGGAAGTTCAACAAAAAGGTAAAGGGGCAGAAACACACACAGAAACATGGCTAGGAAGTTCAACAAAAAGGTAAAGAGGCAGAAACACACACAGAAACATGGCTAGGAAGTTCAACAAAAAGGTTAAGAGGCAGAAACACACACAGAAACATGGATAGGAAGTTCAACAAAAAGGTAAAGGGGCAGAAACACACACAGAAACATGGATAGGAAGTTCAACAAAAAGGTAAAGAGGCAGAAACACACACAGAAACATGGATAGGAAGTTCAACAAAAAGGTAAAGGGGCAGAAACACACACAGAAACATGGATAGGAAGTTCAACAAAAGGTAAAGGGGCAGAAACACACACACAGAAACATGGATAGGAAGTTCAACAAAAAGGTAAAGAGGCAGAAACACACACAGAAACATGGATAGGAAGTTCAATGAAAGGTAAAGAGGTAGAAACACACACAGACACATGGATAGGAAGTTCAACAAAAAGGTAAAGAGGCAGAAACACACACAGAAACATGGATAGGAAGTTCAACAAAAAGGTAAAGAGGTAGAAACACACACAGACACATGGATAGGAAGTTCAACAAAAAGGTAAAGGGGCAGAAACACACACAGAAACATGGATAGGAAGTTCAACAAAAAGGTAAAGAGGTAGAAACACACACAGAAACATGGATAGGAAGTTCAATGAAAGGTAAAGAGGTAGAAACACACACAGAAACATGGATAGGAAGTTCAACAAAAAGGTAAAGAGGTAGAAACACACACAGACACATGGATAGGAAGTTCAACAAAAAGGTAAAGGGGCAGAAACACACACAGAAACATGGATAGGAAGTTCAACAAAAAGGTAAAGAGGCAGAAACACACACAGAAACATGGATAGGAAGTTCAACAAAAAGGTAAAGAGGCAGAAACACACACAGAAACATGGATAGGAAGTTCAACAAAAAGGTAAAGAGGCAGAAACACACACAGAAACATGGATAGGAAGTTCAATGAAAGGTAAAGAGGCAGAAACACACACAGAAACATGGATAGGAAGTTCAACAAAAGGTAAAGGGGCAGAAACACACACCTAACGTTTCGGCCTCAGTCTTTATGGACAGACACCACAACACGAAAAATAATCCAAGGCATCAGTCCACGCACAGGAGGATCACGTGAAAAGATGGACAGGAATGTGAAAAACAAAATTAGGAAGAAGAACAGGAATAGAAAGTGGGAAGCGAAACATCAAAGAACGAAAAGTAATAATATTAATAACAGTAGTAGTAATAACAGTAGTAATAATACTGTAATGGGAGCAGTAGTAGTAGTAAAAGTGGTAGTAGCAGCAGTAGTAGTAACAATAATTGTAAAAGCAGCAGCAGCGGCAGTAGCAGCAGCAGAAGTAGAAGTAGTAACAGATAAAATAGGTTAGTTGCGTATCCTTTACAGGACGTTGCAGAACCAACCCCAACAGCCCCTGGCTGCTGTGTGGTTTTTCTAGGCAAATTTACGACCAGTAGTTTGCCATTGCTTACTGGACGGTCGGCTTTCTTGATGCCACTGTCGAAACCAACGCAAGGCGCATGGCCCGCAGCTGGGAACGAACCCGGCATCCCGGCATTACGAAGCGTTCTCATCGACTTAGCCACAGAGCCGACAACAGATAAAATAGAAGTAGTAAGAATAATATTGAGATAGGGGGGTACAGAACATTGACTGTTGCTGCGCTAAGAACATCTAACACCCGTGTTAGTTCGAATTGCGATGGATTGTAGAAGAACCAGAAATTAAATAAATAATGTAAAAGATACCTCGGTGGATTGGAATAAAATAGTAGCGTGGTACCAGGAAGGAGGCGCAGAGGCCGACCAATAAGAAGATGGGCACATGATTTAAGTGACTCCTTGAATATGAAAGTGCATTAGGCGAGAGGGCAGGTGAGAGACCAAGTTTCTTTCAGGCAGACCCTGATGAGAGCAACGTTCTGCCTAGGACCTGCTACATGATGATAAATGGATACCTGTCTCTGTCATATATCCATAACTAACCCAAAAGTGATACAAGTGGCCTAGAGAAAATGATGCACCTGGGTGTGACCAGAGGGTCTGGCCGGCTCACTACATCGCAGGCCACCACTTTCAACTTTTTTACTTTTGCATTTTCCTGGACGGGGGTCTCGCTGCTACTACTGCTACTACTGCCTCCACCGTTGCTGCTGCTGTTGTTATTATTACAATTATTATTACTGCTACTACTGCTACTATTGAATACCTGTCTCTGCCATAGTCTAGTTTGAGAATGGAGGTGGAGGCAGTCACTGCTGCCTTCCGTTGGCTTGAGAATCTGTTGTACACACATGCGGTCCTTGTTACTGACTCACAGAGCATGCTGAGAAAGGTGGTGACAGGCATGCTCCGTGCAGAGGGGCAAGCATCACTTCAAAGTAGTTAGCATCCTTTGGATATTTTCTCCAGGTTATACCGGTTGTTGGGAAATGAGCAGGCAGATAGACTGGCCGGTTCTGCATCACTTGGTGGTGAACTGATGTATGACAAGCAAGATGTTGTGAGGGCTCTTTGGGAGCGAGTGAACAGTGCCGAGGCACAGATAGATCATTACAGTCTGAGGAGAATGGCACTGTGGGGAGTTAACAGGGTATATGGCCGACGCTCAACACTCAGGGACAAGGCGAGACCGATATACAATCAGACAGTTACTGGTGCTATCAGAATTTTATCTCTTCGCTTGCTGCTGAAGATGGGGACAAAGCGCTTATAGGGGTGTCCCGAGTGCTGTGATGTCGATTTTTAATTTAACATTCAACGTTCTTTGTCATAATGATTTCTGTTATATGGTGTTGCCGATTATGTATTTAGGCCTGTCCGTTTCTCATTGTCAGGCTAAACTGAACACTTACCGGTTCTGCGACAATGTCTGGACGTTTGTGCTGCACAATGCCGAGTTTCGCGAGACTCCGGTCCAGGAAATTGCAACAGTCAACAAACTGAAAGTGGTGGCCTGCGATGGCAAAGGTCCGGCAAACGTGAAACAGGTTTAATGCCAGTTAGCAATGTTGATTCCAGGTGTTTAGTACGACCACTATTTTGAGTTGAGTTGAGTTGAATCAAGAAATGACCTCACAGCACTCGGGGCATTCCCATATGGGTTGCGTCCCCATCTTCAGCCAGCCAGTATCAGAGTATGAATACTAATGGTTCCTGTAGCAGTCTGGTTTTATGTCCGCCTTGCCTTTCCTCCGAGTGTAGCGAGTCAGCCAGAACCTCTGGTCACACCCAGGTGAATCATTCTCTCCGGGCCACTTTTATCACTGTTGAGTTAGATCTGTGTTCTTTAACCGGTTATCAACGAACCGATAGGGGTTCGTGGACATTTGCAGACGATGCGCTAAAAACGCCCGTCATTTATTATAGCGGTTACGTCATTCAGAGTGTAACGTTACTGTTGAGCTGCTAGACGTTGCATGCGACAATGCGGTGCCGGAAGTTCAGGCCACGTCAGTAATAATCAAAAAGAGAAATCAAATGGATTGTGCAGCTTTGTGAGGTCTCCCAGAAACAACGCCCCAACTGCGTCTATCAGATTTTCTAACCTCTAAATAGCTGCAAATATCTTATTAGCTAAAAATGTTAATTTTATAATCTTATTTAATGTATAAAATACTATCTACATTTAAAGTTACTGACAACGTATCACAATCCCATCTTCGACGTACCATGGTTCGACTTTTACGGTCAGCTGTTTAGAAACGACCGTTCTTGTGGCTTTTAGGCAGCAGTTTGAAGAAATTGTGTGACACAGTTGTACCTCCATGCTTCCCAGGCGTATAAGCATGCCTAGAAGGAACAGGTATATAAGCCAATGTTTGTATTTCTCTTGATTGTGTTTAACAACACGGTCAGTGATGTAACGAATCAAGTCAAATCATATGACGTGACGATCGTTTATTAGAATCATGGAATGTCTATTCAAGTGCAGCACTGTGTTTTGTTATACAATGATGAAGAACGCTTCAGGTTATTGTTGCTGCATGTGTGTGCTTGACTGGTAGTTCTAACACGAAGTAAAACTTCCAACACTAAATAAAAACTGTCTTTTTTTTGGGACCAGGTTTAACGTTCGGTCATACAGTAATTGTTTGGTTGGCAAAACTCTAGTCCTTGTTTTGCGGCCAGCCAGCTAAGACGCCCGGGTGGTAACTCTGTTCTCCTCTGCTCCCTATGTTGTTTAGTGTGTTCTTCTATCTTTCTACTTCTTTCTATGAGTGCCGATCAATACACTTTCGGTTACTTAATTTAAAAAAAAAAAAATTTAGTATCCAGAAGCCATGAGTTGTTAACCCTTAGGCTCGGTATTATGGATATGGCAACCCTTTGGCCTTGATTCCATGATAAATACAGTAAATCTGGGAGAAATGTGGCTTTTCTGCCTACCCCCGGGTGTGAACCCGGACCAAAAGGAGTTCGTCACCCGGTCACCGCGCAGTCCGGTTTAGCCAACTACGCTAGAGAGCCGGGCTGTTACTTGATTAATTCCCGGTTCATCCCGCTTCCTCTCAAGCCTAGCGTACCATGTCCCCTGTACTCATGGTCAGATATCCTTCTATCTGACGGCAAGATTGAATGGCGTTGTTTCCAGCGTTCTAATCTAGGCTGTTGGTTTGCAGGATATCATGCGTATCATCATCATCATTATATGCCCTGCCAACTGGCATAGGCGCCCATGCGTCCCACGATCCCTGGTTGCCTGGAACAGCTCTTTTGATGATATCCCTCCATGCCATTGTTTTAGCCCATCTAGCATTATCTCTCTTGGTCTGCCTCTACCCCTTTTTTCCACCGATCTTTCCAACTGTCACGATGTTCTCCAATGTCTGTCTTCTCATTATGTGGCCAAAGAACAATGTTTGTCTCTTTCTTATTGTTGGATACAGAGATCTACTTTCGTTAAATTCTTTCAAGCAATCGTTGTTAGTTACTCTGGCCGTCCAATGTATTCGTAACATTCGTCTCAGAAACCACATCTCTGTTGCTTCCAAATTCTTCTTAATTTGTTCACTGACATTCCAGGATTCACTGTATATCATGCGTATACATCCGTCAGTGTCAGATGTCATGGATTTATCAGGATTCTTACTCTGTTCACCGCTTCCTGATCCTTAGTGATTAGTGATTAAAAAGGATTATAATCACAGCACTCCGAACAGATCCATAGGTGCTCCGATCTCCTCCTCAAAAGCTCCACAAATGTAAAACGACTGATGACGCCTGTTCTGTGTTAGTTAATGAAACGTCTTGTCCCCTTAGTGAAATCTTCATTTCTTACAGCTCCAGACTGCACCCCCATGTCCGTCAGTCTAGACAGAGATATGGGGTCATGTCCTTTGGCATGCTCCTCAATCCATTCTTGTCTGATAATTCCAGCTTGGATTTTTTAAAGCATATTCATCGAGTCACTAAGAAAGCATACGTGTGTGAACTTTTGAGTACCAAGCCAATCTAAAGCCCTTGTTACAGCCATAATTTCCATTGTAGGGCTTCTAGTTGTAACAGCAAAGACGCCATTCATCTCCTTGATGGTTTTACCCCTTGAGCTTACTGTGAAGGCCCATGCACTTCGCTTGCCCTTAATTACTGACCCATCTGTGTAAACTACAGCATCACCTTCATCTGTGTTTTCGTCAATCAGTGTTCTGACTACAGTGTCAACAATGCCAGGAATCTGCTCTCTACAGCTTCTATCAAGTCTGATATGGACTGTAATGTTAATGTTTGGAGAGGGAGGCATAATTATCCATTCATTTCTAAAATAATGTCAGTAAGGCGGAAAAAATATTCAATGGCATCCTTAGCCCGACCCATCCAGGATTTGCCTCGTTTGAGTGTACTTTTTTTTTTTTTTTTTGGAATAATTCCTGATAAAGTGGGTGTCGATGGTCTGATTTCACTTTGAGAAAAGCAACAGCCCTGGATAGCTTGATTCTGTTTTCCATTGTGGGGAAATCCAAAAGGTATCGCATGGATTTACAGGAGACGTTTCTAGTGCATCCAAGAATAATACGCATTGCCTCATTTTCAATTTTTTCCTTATCCTTGTTTCACTACAATTGTGGCGTATACCAAATTCTGTAATCCCATACTGTGCCAGCGGCTTCGGGTGGAGGAGCGCATTGGGGAGTATAATAGCCGTATCCTAGGAAGAGGAAATGCAACCTGAAAACTCTTCATTATGGCAGGGCAGACCAGGCCCTTAGCCTTGGCAGGCAGCTGGTCTAAGATGAATGCTTCGACAGGCGGAAAGACAGAGCACTGCTCTTCTGATCGGGCAGCTTCTACAGCCTGCTTTGGTCCAAACGTACTGGTGTTACCTTTCCTTTGGAGTAAACAAGGCAGGGAGAGGGAGCGAGGGATCATGATGCATGTGCAACATGTAGTCTCTACAATACTGCCCAGGCTTTCTCCTATGGAGAGGATGAAACAATATGCTGGGAGTCCCACGCCTCCTCATAGTATAGTATAACACTGTCATCTGGAAAGAAGGAAAGAGGCCAATCATGAAGAAACTGGAACCTTAAAAAACGGTATTCCCAGAAAACAGCAGCCGGTGGACTTTAGAGACAACACACTTATTTAAATCTACACCTATTACGTTTCTGCCTTAGCCGAAAACAATGTTTCCTGGTTTGGTGATCCTAAGGTTTTAACTGGTTGAAGAACACTGGTTTAGAAGGCGACTTCAGTGCGTCTCAGCATTCGTATCCCCACACTTTAACAAATATCTCGAAAACTCAGGTGCTTATCAAAACAAAGTTTTTTGTTTTTGGCTCGTGGTCTTAGATTTCCACTGTCCTTATGATGTTATGATGGTGCTGCTGTTGTCTTAAAGTGACGAATTTATTTTACCTTTGACTAATTATTTGTTTACACCTTAAAAAACATTATACACTGAACGACACACGCTTGGAGATTGTTTGCAAATCAGTTCACATGTGCAGGTAGGCGTGGCGATTATTTTGTTAGCCTATCACACATACAATAAAAAATTATGTTAATCTTAACTCTCGGGGGGGGGGGGGGGGGGCAGTAGCAGCAGCAGTTATCACAAGGAACCACTGTTGACTGTCCCTGAAGTAGCCGGTGTGTCTCATATCCTGACCACGAAGACAGCGAGAACTATTTAACGGGCCTTGCTTCCAGGTCACGTAGGAGGGTTAGAATCCGGGCTTCTTTATTATCAATTATTAGCCTTTATTACAGCCATTTTGTCTTTCTTTTGCTTCTCTGTCTTTTCATGCCCTTTCAGTTTGACTTAGGCTACCTGCAAATTCGCAAATGTATATTGCACAGAAGCCTTTACTGGGGTTGTATTTACTGACAACAAACCACAAATAATATGTTTCATCAGTGATGGTATCGTTTTCGTCTCTCCTTTAAATAACGGTCGCTTGCTGGAAAGCCGACGGTCGCTTAGTCGGAGTTCACTCCCTTGGCTGCAGTGCAAATACGGAGCGGACAAGTCACGAATCAAAACAGAAAGTGAGGTCGACATGCCTGCTAGAGCTAGACCACGCGCTGCGACTGATAGTAGCGACCGCGGTCTTGCGACGCAAGACTCTCGTAGACCACGCGCTGCGACTGACAGTAGCGACCGCGTTCTTTCAAAGCACGACTTAGTGACCATAGATGTGAGACCTGCGGATCTGTATGTCGTAATGAGTGATAAGCTTCCGTCGTTTCCTTGATGTGTCACCCTAATCCTACCCCAAACCCTAACCCAAACCCTACCCCTAACCCTAACCCTACTCTAAACCCTACCCCAAACCCTAACCCTAACCCTACCCCTAACCCTACCCCTAACCCTAACCCAAACTCTAACCCTACCCCTACCCCTAACCCTAACCCTACCCAAATCCTAACCCAAGCCCTAAGCCTAACCCTAGGATGACAGGTAACTATATCATTTGTTCTTTACCACTCCGTATTTGCACTGCAGCCAAGGGAGTGAACTCCGACTAAGCGACCGTCGGCTTTCCAGCTAGCGACTGTTATTTAAAGGATAGCCATTTTCTCTTGTAAGAAGCTGCTAACTTTTGATAATAGGAGTATTATCTTTATGATTATCGTCATTATCTGTGCCAGCTTTCATATTATTCAATTTTTTAAACGTTTGCTCATCATCATCATCAGTGCCTTGCCGACTGGCGTGGGCGATCTTGCCTCTCCACAATCTGCGATCTCCTGCAGCATGTATCAGTTCGTGTGCCGACACACCTCCATGCCATGCAACAAGACTGTCAAGAATCTTCTCTCGTTGTCTTTCCTTATACCTCCTTTCCAGTGGTCACAACATGTTTGTTTGTTTTCCTTCTCATAACATGGCCGAAACATGATGACTCGTCTCCTTCTGATGTCTGCTAGGTTGTCCGCCTCTTTCAAAAAATCTTGGCTGCTCTTTTTGGCTATCCAAGGTATTCTAAGCATTCTTCTGTAAAACCACATCTCTGAGGCCTCAAGAAATTGTTTGGCCTGCCTACCGATTGTCCAGAATTCACAGCAATATTTTAAAACTGAATGTATGTAGCAAGCAAGAATTCTTTTTCTAACTCTCAATGACAAAGATATTTTGCATAAGATGTTCTTTATTTTATAAAATACAGTTTTTGCCTCTCCTATTCTGTTTCTTATCTCAGTTATGCATCTTTCATCTGATGTTATCCATGTGCCCAGATATTCATATTTAGCTCATATTGCCAACAAGGAATTTAAAAGAATATTTTAACATTTGTAAACGTATTAAACAAAATGTCACAAATTACTTTGAAATAAAACTGAATCAGAAATGCTTGAGCCTCTAGTAAACTGGAATGTTAAATAACGATTTTTTTTTTTTAGTATCCAGAAGCCATGAGTTGTTAACCCTTAGGCTCGGTATTATGGATATCGCAACCCTTCGGTCTTGATTCCATGATAAATACCGTAAATCAGGGAGAAATGTGGCTTTTCTGCCTACCCCCGGGCGTGAATCCGGACCACAAGGAGTTCGTCACCACGCAGTCCGGTTTAACCAACTACGCTATCAGACATTAAAGAGAACCATCTGCCTGTTGTCTGGACGGACACTTCTGCAATGGCCTCTGAAACTAATGCGCACCTGGCTAGTCTCGTGAAATGGTACTTTTGAATCAA